>CM035123.1:13566176-13896150 GCA_020205555.1 Panax stipuleanatus | reverse complement strand
TTTGTATATACGTTGGTTAAAAGAACAAAACAAAGGGTAGTCTGTGTTGAGAGGAAAACACAAGAGAAAGATGGAGTGAAAGAGAAGAAAAGAGAGAAGAAGAAGAAGAGCAAGGAGGAAGGGAAAGCCTGAGTGAGAGAGTCATGCTAACCTCACCCATCTTCTTCCTCACTAAGCATCTAAGGGTATGATTTGAACCCTTGTGTTTTAAAGAGTTTGTTTTAAATTGGTTCATTGTTTAGTTCTCTATTAATTGAACTTCTATGAAAATTGGTATATACATGATTCATATATATCAATAACGTGTTCCTGAGTTTTTATGAATGAATTGATAATGTAATTACATGTATACTATAAATGATTTTCAGAAATTAAAGTATTGTAAAAATAATTTCTAATGGAGAATTTGTATTCTTATGGGTTTAGTGTGTGGTTGAATTTTAGAATGAAAATTGGGATTTATCATGTGTTAAAATTCAAATTGGGAGTTGTTCATGATACTAACTTCAATAACGAAGATAATACATGAATTATGAATTTAAAATGGTTGAGAATTGGATTTATGATGAATATTTTGTGAAAAGTATGAATTTTTGTGAAAATAGTAAAATTTGGTTTAAAACCTTTGATTTTGTAGTACTTATATGATTTTTGTGATTTGAATTATGTTGTACATGTGTATGGTGGCACATGCATGTTTTACACTGTCTGAGTAGTTTAGAATTGCTAATTGTTGGTATATTGGAGAAGAACAGTGAAGCAAGGAAGCAGTCTGCACTGTTTCTGTCCGCAGTGCTGGCGCAGCTGCGCAGGCAGCAAGGGCAGAAGCAGCGCAGCTGCGCCGGCTGAATTTCCCATATCGTGCACCTTGCGCAGCTGCGCCGGTGCCAAGGCTTATGGCTGCGTAGCTGCGCCGTGTCCTGGGCAGAGGCAGTGAGTTTTATTAAAGTGTGCATTTTATTTTTATGACTAAGTTACATTGTTGTTAGAATAATGATCATATATTTAAGTTGCAATAGCATGTTGATAACATGAATTTGACAATTTGGTAATTGTAAAAGAAAAGAGGTTTTGAAAACCTTAAAGTATTAATTGAATTATTGTTTAATGGTGAATTGGTTAATTATAATTTGTATAATTATAATCAAGAGTACATGTTTAAATTAAAATATAATTTTTGTTAAATTATAATGAATATTAGTTGATTTATTTTAATCAATTAGATGTTAATTTAAATTATAATTTATGTAATTATAATTTAATAAATGCATGTTTAATTATGAATTATAAATTGATAATTGCATGATTAATTATAATTTGTGTAATTATAATGCATGATTGATTATAAATTATAATTTATTTATAATTTAAAAGGTAATTATAATCAAGGTAAAAGTGTAATTTAAATTATAATTTATATAATTATAATTTAATGAGGGAATGAATAGAAATTGAGTATTTATAATCTAAGTAATGGGTTAATTTAAATATGCTTAAATTATGATTTAATGCATGATGTAGTTGATTTATTATAAATAATGATTGTTTAATTGTAGTTTGATTAAAGTGGATGTTTAAATTATAATTTATTTAATTATAATTTAAAATGAGTATGTAATTATTAATTGATTAATCATGTGAAATATAATATGATTATGTGATGTGATTAATTATGTGGTAATTAATTATTAACTTATTAGTTAAAGAGGAACGAGTTAACCTAAAGTGGATAACTAACGATGAGGATTAGCTATGTGATAATTAACTGATATTGTTAATTATACATATGGTTTGACAGCGAGTATCAAACGAGTAAATAGAAGAGAATTAGAAAGTATAAAGTATTATTTACTTAGACGTTTGATAAGCATTGCTAGGTGAGTAATAATTGATGCGTATGGTAATACGTTATGTAGGATCATGATGCAGATTATATTAAGCTGTTTTTCGGTAATTGATAATTTACGAGCCAGGCAAGTCTTTCGGTTCCTATTTTCTATGTGAACTTGATGATATTATGAACTGTTTTAAATTATATTGCAAAGAATATGCTATGTTATATGTGTTGCAAGCATGAAATGTTAAAGTCAATTTATGACTACATTGATTGATTTAATAATGTTGATTGAGTAAGGAACTCAATCTTTATATTTGTTATGTGATTAAAGCATGTATGCCATTTTACTTTAATGTTGAGCATGTTAGTTATGTGCTATGTGATGAATGAAAACTGTTAGATCTTGCTGAGCTGTCGAGCTCACTCTTGCAAATAACCATTTTTGCAGGTCAAGGATGCAAGGTAAAGATACGTGTTAAGTGACTTATAGAGATCAATGTTCAAGAATGTTAATTTTGTTAAATTTCAAATTGTAGTTGATGTTTTCATTGTAACTTAATTGTTAAGTTGTAAGTTGAGCTATCCGACGTATAATGGATATTGCTTAGTGATGTAAGACTTTGTATAATCCTTTCGTTGTAGCGATTCATGTAATGGAATTGAATCAAATATTTGTAATGTTAAGGTTGCGATTCAGGACAATATAGAAAGAAAGTTTATAAAAGTTTTAAATATTCTGCATTTTTAGTGATTTTTAATATCGAATAATGATGTAATGAGAGATTAAAGTTGTATTATTAACGATCGAGAAGGAGAATATTATTGTATGAATTTTGGGGTCGTTACAGTTGGTATCAGAGCTGATAGGTTATACACCCTAGGTTAGAGTACCTTAGGCTATGACCTTAGAGAATGAGAAGTTAAGTTATGTATAACGAAAAGGTGATTCCTTTCACATACGTAGATGTATGGGATGAGTTAAGTCCGAGTAATGTTATAAGAAGAAGGTGAGAATAATGAGGATGAGAAATATTGAGCTATATGAATGAAGTTAGAAATTCTTAAAAGAAGAGTTAATAAATAAACAAGAAGATTCAAAGAAGAATCTTGAAGAGATATAGAGATAAGAATAAGGAGTTGTCTAACTCCAATAATAATATAGTTAACGAATAACGATGAATAGACGAAGTCTATGAGATTAAAAGCATGATTGAAATCATGGTATAATATAATATAAGTATAGATAAGAAGTTTTAAAACAAAACGATAATGAGATAAGGAATAATCATAAGGGAGATGATTATAGAATAAGATCACGACGTGATATCTTATAAGTTGTAAAGGACAGATGGTCTATAATGATTGAATAGTTATAGTTTGAGACTATAACGAGAATGTACTATGATATAGTACGAGATTAACTCACGAGGAGTTATAAATGATGGGATACAGGAAGTCTGTATCGAGTATAGAGCGAGATGTTATAAGTAAGATAGAGTTAAGTGGGATTTCAACTGAGGACTCATGTGGTGACTGAGTTGTACAAATCTTTGTATGGGCAGGGTTTTGTGCTTACACTTGGTTTATCATATTGATAATCGTTGGAAGGTTGGTGTCGCACTATCGATATATATGACGAGGAGGTGATTCTTTTCTCATATTATATTTGATAGTTAGAGTCAATAGAGATTAGATTAGATGATATTAAGATTACATTAGATGATCTTAAGGTTAGGCGAGTTCTTAAAACTCATACTTATGGTAAGTTCGTGACTCATAGTCGTATGTATGTTTTGAACCCCTAAGCATATGGACAGTCTCTGATCAGTTCTTTGACTACGTATTGCTAGGACAAGTTCTTAAACTCATATTATTGTGGCAAGTTCTTGAACTTCCAAAGTGTGGTAAGTTCGATGAACTATATTGGGTATAGAAAGTTTATAATATAGAAAGCATTGATGTTGTTAAGGTTGATAGAATGATTAAGTAATGATGGAGTAAAGAGTTATATTGATGGAGAAAGTTTTATATTCTAAATCTCCTAGCTTTGCTAGATTTTCAAAATTTATTGACTTCGTGTTGATGTTGCACTCCCGTTTTCGTGAAAAGCATTGGATCAAATGATGGAACCAATGAATTTTTTTTAAATAGTGCTATTATTCACATGTCTATGCTAATTGCTTCAGCTAGACAAAAATAATTTCAAATTTTCAAAATGTATTTTATGTGTTCTATGCATCATTTGATATGGTGTAGAGATAAAAATCGAGGAAGTTATCAATGCAGTTAAACCTAGTGTTGGATGTGATCGTATGATCGTCAGCCCACTATGATATGATGTAGTATGACGACGTCATGTAATGACAAAATCCTCAACGTATCAGTAATACGATACGGTATTAGGATGTTGTGAAAAGATTTATTATTATTTTAGTTTCCTTAAACTATATATATATATAAAAGAGATTTATTTACTTTTAGTTTCTTTAAACGAAAAAAAAATATTTTGAGAGGATATATATATATATATATATATATATATATATATTTCGATTGATGTCCGAATTATTGCTAGAAGTCTATGCTACTTGATTCAGCTAGACAAATATTGAAAGATGTTTATGAAATTCGAGCGTTCTTGGTCAAACTATGCCAAACTAAATTGTTTTGGTGCGGATTCAGATGTTAAGAAGCTGTGATGAACAACCCTATAAAAGGGGACATGTTATCGGAGACAATAGTTCCGAGTGTAACGCATATAGTCGTTACGATGTACTACGTTTGGGCCCGACGTAGGGGTACGATAGGTTGGCCACCTAGAGTACCGATGCGGTTTTATAGTGTGAAGTACCGGGGGTGAAGCACTAATAAGCCTAAAAATAAGTTCAAGGTCTTGCGACAACTCAGCATAATTTGGAATCTTTTAAATTGCTGATTGTTTATATCGCTTCCCAATTATTGAGCAATTGTGGAAGATTCTTATTATTCTGAAGGAGAATGTAGCGAGAAGGATATTGCTTAGAAAGAAGTAGTTGTTGAACGCTTTAATCCAGTGAATAGAGATTAACGTAAAAATCTATTTTGATAGAATGATATATATAGATTGATAGACTTGAATTTCGAGGACGAAATTCTTAGAAGAAGGGGTGAATGTGATAACCCGAATAATTATAGATGGTGAATTATATAGTATATTAATTCTACGAGTAGAATATATGGTAATGATCTTTAGTAAGGGAAGGAATGAGTTAAAGAAAATATATAATATTTGATATATGATTGTGTTTGATTGAAGGTTATGTAATAAAACCTTAACCTTATTGAAGATGTGAATTTAGTAGAGATATATGTGTAGTTTATATAAATGTCGTTAAGGTAATGTGTTGAAGTTATTCAACAATAAAATTGTGAAAGAGATTTTTGTGAAAACTTGAGTAAGGTAGGGTTTCGGTGATTCCGAGGATGGAATCCTTATAAGGAGGGAAGAATGTGACATCCCAGATTTTTAGAATTTATAAATGAGAATTTAATAAATAAAATTCTTATTATATGATATTTTGAGTTTAAGTATGTGAATACGTGTCATATATGGTGAAATATGTGAATCTATGTGAAGATAATTTAAATATTAATGTTAATATTTATTGGAGTAAATAAATATTTTAATTGAATTATTTGTTGAGTTAAATAAATAATTATGTGATTATTATGGAGTAATGTAATTAAGTGTAGTATATTAATTAAATGAATATTTAGTATTTAATTTAATTGATATAATAATTTTATGTTATAGTTCTAATTTAATTGAGATAATTAAATTAGATGAGTAATGTGATGAGTGTTACATGCAATTATAATTAGCAATTAATTATAATTATGTGACAATTTTATGTGCTTAATTGATGTTAAACTTTTAATTTATTAAATTAAAATGTTAAGATTTAATTAATTAAAGAGTAACATTAAAGTATGTGTTAAAAGGATTTATTAAAATAAAGAGAAGAGTTTTTAAATGATTTTTTTCCAAACAAGGCCCTTACTTTTGTTTTAAAACTGTTTTACCCAAACATGACCTTAACTACTAAAAATCTGTTTTTAAAATAACTTGTTTTGCCAAACAAGCCTTAGGGCTTTTAAAAAAAAATAAAAATTCAAAGGTGTAACCTCTATTTTAATTGTAATTAGTATAGGATTTATTATATACATTAATATTGTAAGTTACATATTATGTATATATGTTGTATGTATATTTTGTATATACGTTGGTTAAAAGAACAAAACAAAGGTTAGTCTGTGTTAGAGAGAAAACACAGAGAAAGATGGAGTGAAAAGAGAAGAAGAAGAAGAGAGAAGAAGAAGAAGAAGAAGAAGAAGAAGAAGAAAGGAGGAAAGCCTTGAGAGAGTCATTGCTAAACCTCACCATCTTCTTCCTCACTAAGCATCAAGGGTATGATTTGAACCCTTGTGTTTTAAAGATTTTGTTTTATATTGTTCATTGTTAGTTCTCTATTAATTGAACTTCTATGAAAATTGGTATATACATGATTATATATACATAACGTGTTCATGAGTTTTTATGAATGAATTGATAGATGTAATTACATGTATACTATAAATGATTTTTCAGAAATTAAAGTATTGTAAAAATAAATTTCTAATGGAGAATTTGTATTCTTATGGGTTTATGTGTTGTGGTTGAATTTTAGAATGAAAATTGAGGATTTATCATGTGTTAAAATTCAAATTGGGAGTTGTTCATGATACTAACTTCAATAACGAAGATAATACATGAATTATGAATTTAATTGGTTGAGAATTGGATTTATGATGAATTATTTTGTGAAAAGTATGAATTTTTGTGAAAATAGTAAAATTTGGTTTTAAAACCTTTGATTTTGAGTACTTATATGATTTTTGTGATTTGAATTATGTTGTACATGTGTATGGTGGCACATGCATGTTTTACACTGTCTGAGTAGTTTAGAATTGCTAATTGTTGGTATATTGGAGAAGAACAGTGAAGCAAGGAAGCAGTCTGCACTGTTTCTGTCCGCGTGCTGGCGCAGCTGCGCAGGCAGCAAGGGCAGAAGCAGCGCAGCTGCGCCGGCTGAATTTCCCATATCGTGCACCTGCGCAGCTGCGCCGGTGCCAAGGCTTATGGCTGCGTAGCTGCGCCGTGTCCTGGGCAGAGGCAGTGAGTTTTATTAAAGTGTGCATTTTATTTTTATGACTAAGTTACATTGTTGTTAGAATAATGATCATATATTTAAGTTGCAATAGCATGTTGATAACATGAATTTGACAATTTGGTAATTGTAAAAGAAAAGAGGTTTTGAAAACCTTAAAGTATTAATTGAATTATTGTTTAATGGTGAATTGGTTAATTATAATTTGTATAATTATAATCAAGAGTAAATGTTTAAATTAAATTATAATTTTTGTTAAATTATAATGAATATTAGTTGATTTATTTTAATCAATTAGATGTTAATTTAAATTATAATTTATGTAATTATAATTTAATAAATGCATGTTTAATTATGAATTATAAATTGATAATTGCATGATTAATTATAATTTGTGTAATTATAATGCATGATTGATTATAAATTATAATTTGTTTATAATTTAAAAGGTAATTATAATCAAGGTAAAAGTGTAATTTAAATTATAATTTATATAATTATAATTTAATGAGGGAATGAATAGAAATTGAGTATTTATAATCTAAGTAATGGGTTAATTTAAATATGCTTAAATTATGATTTAATGCATGATGTAGTTGATTTATTATAAATAATGATTGTTTAATTGTAGTTTGATTAAAGTGGATGTTTAAATTATAATTTATTTAATTATAATTTAAAATGAGTATGTAATTATTAATTGATTAATCATGTGAAATATAATATGATTATGTGATGTGATTAATTATGTGGTAATTAATTATTAACTTATTAGTTAAAGAGGAACGAGTTAACCTAAAGTGGATAACTAACGATGAGGATTAGCTATGTGATAATTAACTGATATTGTTAATTATACATATGGTTTGACAACGAGTATCAAACGAGTAAATAGAAGAGAATTAGAAAGTATAAAGTATTATTTACTTAGACGTTTGATAAGCATTGCTAGGTGAGTAATAATTGATGCGTATGGTAATACGTTATGTAGGATCATGAAGCAGATTATATTAAGCTGTTTTTCGGTAATTGATAATCTACGAGCCAGGCAAGTCTTTCGGTTCCTATTTTCTATGTGAACTTGATGATATTATGAACTGTTTTAAATTATATTGCAAAGAATATGCTATGTTATATGTGTTGCAAGCATGAAATGTTAAAGTCAATTTATGACTACATTGATTGATTTAATAATGTTGATTGAGTAAGGAACTCAATCTTTATATTTGTTATGTGATTAAAGCATGTATGCCATTTTACTTTAATGTTGAGCATGTTAGTTATGTGCTATGTGATGCATGAAAACTGTTAGATCTTGCTGAGCTGTCGAGCTCACTCTTGCAAATAACCATTTTTGCAGGTCAAGGATGCAAGGTAAAGATACGTGTTAAGTGACTTATAGAGATCAATGTTCAAGAATGTTAATTTTGTTTAATTTCAAATTGTAGTTGATGTTTTCATTGTAACTTAATTGTTAAGTTTTAAGTTGAGCTATCCGACGTATAATGGATATTGCTTAGTGATGTAAGACTTTGTATAATCCTTTCGTTGTAGCGATTCATGTAATGGAATTGAATCAAATATTTGTAATGTTAAGGTTGCGATTCAGGACAATATAGAAAGAAAGTTTATAAAAGTTTTAAATATTCTGCATTTTTAGTGATTTTTAATATCGAATAATGATGTAATGAGAGATTAAAGTTGTATTATTAACGATCGAGAAGGAGAATATTATTGTATGAATTTTGGGGTCGTTACAGTTGGTATCAGAGCTGATAGGTTATACACCCTAGGTTAGAGTACCTTAGGCTATGACCTTAGAGAATGAGAAGTTAAGTTATGTATAACGAAAAGGTGATTCCTTTCACATACGTAGATGTATGGGATGAGTTAAGTCCGAGTAATGTTATAAGAAGAAGGTGAGAATAATGAGGATGAGAAATATTGAGCTATATGAATGAAGTTAGAAATTCTTAAAAGAAGAGTTAATAAATAAACAAGAAGATTCAAAGAAGAATCTTGAAGAGATATAGAGATAAGAATAAGGAGTTGTCTAACTCCAATAATAATATAGTTAACGAATAACGATGAATAGACGAAGTCTATGAGATTAAAAGCATGATTGAAATCATGGTATAATATAATATAAGTATAGATAAGAAGTTTTAAAACAAAACGATAATGAGATAAGGAATAATCATAAGGGAGATGATTATAGAATAAGATCACGACGTGATATCTTATAAGTTGTAAAGGACAGATGGTCTATAATGATTGAATAGTTATAGTTTGAGACTATAACGAGAATGTACTATGATATAGTACGAGATTAACTCACGAGGAGTTATAAATGATGGGATACAGGAAGTCTGTATCGAGTATAGAGCGAGATGTTATAAGTAAGATAGAGTTAAGTGGGATTTCAACTGAGGACTCATGTGGTGACTGAGTTGTACAAATCTTTGTATGGGCAGGGTTTTGTGCTTACACTTGGTTTATCATATTAATAATCGTTGGAAGGTTGGTGTCGCACTATCGATATATATATGACGAGGAGGTGATTCTTTTCTCATATTATATTTGATAGTTAGAGTCAATAGAGATTAGATTAGATGATATTAAGATTACATTAGATGATCTTAAGGTTAGGCGAGTTCTTAAAACTCATACTTATGGTAAGTTCGTGACTCATAGTCGTATGTATGTTTTGAACCCCTAAGCATATGGACAGTCTCTGATCAGTTCTTTGACTACGTATTGCTAGGACAAGTTCTTAAACTCATATTATTGTGGCAAGTTCTTGAACTTCCAAAGTGTGGTAAGTTCGATGAACTATATTGGGTATAGAAAGTTTATAATATAGAAAGCATTGATGTTGTTAAGGTTGATAGAATGATTAAGTAATGATGGAGTAAAGAGTTATATTGATAGAGAAAGTTTTATATTCTAAATCTCCTAGCTTTGCTAGATTTTCAAAATTTATTGACTTCGTGCTGATGTTGCACTCCTGTTTTCTTGAAAAGCATTGGATCAAATGATGGAACCAATGAATTTTTTTAAAATAGTTCTATTATTCACATGTCTATGCTAATTGCTTCAGCTAGACAAAAATAATTTCAAAATTTCAAAATGTATTTTATGTGTTCTATGCATCATTTGATATGGTGTAGAGATAAAAATCGAGAAAGTTATCAATGCAGTTAAACCTAGTGTTGGATGTGATCGTATGATCGTCAGCCCACTATGGTATAATGTAGTATGACGACGTCATGTAATGACAAAATCCTCAACGTATCAGTAATACGATACGGTATTAGGATGTTGTGAAAAGATTTATTATTATTTTAGTTTCCTTAAACTATATATATATATATATATATATATATATAAAAGAGATTTATTTACTTTTAGTTTCTTTAAACGAAAAAAAAATATTTTGAGAGGATATATATATATATATATATATATATATTTCGATTGATGTCCGAATTATTACTAGAAGTCTATGCTACTTGATTCAGCTAGACAAATATTGAAAGATGTTTATGAAATTCGAGCGTTCTTGGTCAAACTATGCCAAACTAAATTGTTTTGGTGCGGATTCAGATGTTAAGAAGCTGAGATGAACAATCCTATAAAAGGGGACATGTTATCGGAGACAATAGTTCCGAGTGTAACGCATATAGTCGTTACGATGTACTACGTTTGGGCCCGACGTAGGGGTACGATAGGCTGGCCACCTAGAGTACCGATGCGGTTTTATAGTGTGAAGTACCGGGGGTGAAGCACTAATAAACCTAAAAATAAGTTCAAGGTCTTGCGACCACTCAGCATGATTTGGAATCTTTTAAATTCCTGAGTTGTTTATATCGCTTCCCAATTATTGAGCAATTGTGGAAGATTCTTATTATTCTGAAGGAGAATGTAGCGAGAAGGATATTGCTTAGAAAGAAGTAGTTGTTGAACGCTTTAATCCAGTGAATAGAGATTAACGTAAAAATCTATTTTGATAGAATGATATATATAGATTGATAGACTTGAATTTCGAGGACGAAATTCTTAGAAGAAGGGGTGAATGTGATAACCCGAATAATTATAGATGGTGAATTATATAGTATATTAATTCTACGAGTAGAATATATGGTAATGATCTTTAGTAAGGGAAGGAATGAGTTAAAGAAAATATATAATATTTGATATATGATTGTGTTTGATTGAAGGTTATGTAATAAAACCTTAACCTTATTGAAGAGGTGAATTTAGTAGAGATATATGTGTAGTTTATATAAATGTCGTTAAGGTAATGTGTTGAAGTTATTCAACAATAAAATTGTGAAAGAGATTTTTGTGAAAACTTGAGTAAGATAGGGTTTCGGTGATTCTGAGGACGGAATCCTTATGAGGAGGGAAGAATGTGACATCCCAGATTTTTAGAATTTATAAATGAGAATTTAATAAATAAAATTCTTATTATCTGATGTTTTGAGTTTAAGTATGTGAATACGTGTCATATATGGTGAAATATGTGAATCTATGTGAAGATAATTTGAATATTAATGTTAATATTTATTGGAGTAAATAAATATTTTAATTGAATTATTTATTGAGTTAAATAAATAATTATGTGATTATTATGGAGTAATGTAATTAAGTGTAGTATATTAATTAAATGAATATTTAGTATTTAATTTAATTGATATAATGATTTTATGTTATAGTTCTAATTTAATTGAGATAATTAAATTAGATGAGTAATGTGATGAGTGTTACATGCAATTATAATTAGCAATTAATTATAATTATGTGATAATTTTATGTGCTTAATTGATGTTAAACTTTTAATTTATTAAATTAAAATGTTAAGATTTAATTAATTAAAGAGTAACATTAAAGTATGTGTTAAAAGGATTTATTAAAATAAAGAGAAGAGTTTTTAAATGATTTTTTTCCAAACAAGGCCCTTACTTTTGTTTTAAAACTGTTTTACCCAAACATGACCTTAACTACTAAAAATCTATTTTTAAAATAACTTATTTTGCCAAACAAGCCTTAGGGCTTTTAAAAAAAAATAAAAATTCAAAGGTGTAACCTCTATTTTAATTGTAATTAGTATAGGATTTATTATATACATTAATATTGTAAGTTACATATTATGTATATATGTTGTATGTATATTTTGTATATACGTTGGTTAAAAGAACAAAACAAAGGTTAGTATGTGTTAGAGAGAAAACATAGAGAAAGATGGAGTGAAAAGAGAAGAAGAAGAAGAAAGGAGGAAAGCCTTGAGAGAGTCATTGCTAAACCTCACCATCTTCTTCCTCACTAAGCATCAAGGGTATGATTTGAACCCTTGTGTTTTAAAGATTTTGTTTTATATTGTTCATTGTTAGTTCTCTATTAATTGGACTTCTATGAAAATTGGTATATACATGATTATATATACATAACGTGTTCATGAGTTTTTATGAATAAATTGATAGATGTAATTACATGTATACTATAAATGATTTTTCAGAAATTAAAGTATTGCAAAAATAAATTTCTAATGGAGAATTTGTATTCTTATGGGTTTATGTGTTGTGGTTGAATTTTAGAATGAAAATTGAGGATTTATAATGTGTTAAAATTCAAATTGGGAGTTGTTCATGATACTAACTTCAATAACGAAGATAATACATGAATTATGAATTTAATTGGTTGAGAATTGGATTTATGATGAATTATTTTGTGAAAAGTATGAATTTTTATGAAAATAGTAAAATTTGGTTTTAAAACCTTTGATTTTGAGTACTTATATGATTTTTGTGATTTGAATTATGTTGTACATGTGTATGGTGGCACATGTATGTTTTACACTGTCTGAGTAGTTTAGAATTGCCAATTGTTGGTATATTGGAGAAGAACAGTGAAGCAAGGAAGCAGTCTGCACTGTTTCTGTCCCCATGCTGGCACAGCTGCGCAGGCAGCAAGGGCAGAAGCAGCGTAGCTGCGCCGGCTGAATTTCCCAGATCGTGCACCTGCGCAGCTGCGCTGGTGCCAAGGCTTATGGCTGCGCAGCTGCGCCGTGTCCTGGGCAGAGGCAGTGAGTTTTATTAAAGTGTGCAATTTATTTTTATGACTAAGTTACATTGTTGCTAGAATAATGATCATATATTTAAGTTGCAATAGCATGTTGATAACATGAATTTGACAATTTGGTAATTGTAAAAGAAAAGAGGTTTTGAAAACCTTAAAGTATTAATTGAATTATTGTTTAATGGTGAATTGGTTAATTATAATTTGTATAATTATAATCAAGAGTAAATGTTTAAATTAAATTATAATTTTTGTTAAATTATAATGAATATTAGTTGATATATTTTAATCAATTAGATGTTAATTTAAATTATAATTTATGTAATTATAATTTAATAAATGCATGTTTAATTATGAATTATAAATTGATAATTGCATGATTAATTATAATTTGTGTAATTATAATGCATGATTGATTATAAATTATATTTTGTTTATAATTTAAAAGGTAATTATAATCAAGGTAAAAGTGTAATTTAAATTATAATTTATATAATTATAATTTAATGAGGGAATGAATAGAAATTGAGTATTTATAATCTAAGTAATGGGTTAATTTAAATATGCTTAAATTATGATTTAATGCATGATGTAGTTGATTTATTATAAATAATGATTGTTTAATTGTAGTTTGATTAAAGTGGATGTTGAAATTATAATTTATTTAATTATAATTTAAAATGAGTATGTAATTATTAATTGATTAATCATGTGAAATATAATATGATTATGTGATGTGATTAATTATGTGGTAATTAATTATTAACTTATTAGTTAAAGAGGAACGAGTTAACCTAAAGTGGATAACTAACGATGAGGATTAGCTATGTGATAATTAACTGATATTGTTAATTATACATATGGTTTGACAGCGAGTGTCAAACGAGTAAATAGAAGAGAATTAGAAAGTATAAAGTATTATTTACTTAGACGTTTGATAAGCATTGCTAGGTGAGTAATAATTGATGCGTATGGTAATACGTTATGTAGGATCATGATGCAGATTATATTAAGCTGTTTTTCGGTAATTGATAATCTACGAGCCAGGCAAGTCTTTCGGTTCCTATTTTCTATGTGGACTTGATGATATTATGAACTGTTTTAAATTATATTGCAAAGAATATGCTATGTTATATGTGTTGCAAGCATGAAATGTTAAAGTCAATTTATGACTACATTGATTGATTTAATAATGTTGATTGAGTAAGGAACTCAATCTTTATATTTGTTATGTGATTAAAGCATGTATGCCATGTTACTTTAATGTTGAGCATGTTAGTTATGTGCTATGTGATGCATGAAAACTGTTAGATCTTGCTGAGCTGTCGAGCTCACTCTTGCAAATAACCATTTTTGCAGGTCAAGGATGCAAGGTAAAGATACGTGTTAAGTGACTTATAGAGATCAATGTTCAAGAATGTTAATTTTGTTAAATTTCAAATTATAGTTGATGTTTTCATTGTAACTTAATTGTTAAGTTGTAAGTTGAGCTATCCGACGTATAATGGATATTGCTTAGTGATGTAAGACTTTGTATAATCCTTTCGTTGTAGCGATTCATGTAATGGAATTGAATCAAATATTTGTAATGTTAAGGTTGCAATTCAGGACAATATAGAAAGAAAGTTTATAAAAGTTTTAAATATTCTGTATTTTTAGTGATTTTTAATATCGAATAATGATGTAATGAGAGATTAAAGTTGTATTATTAACGACCGAGAACGAGAATATTATTGTATGAATTTTGGGGTCGTTACAGCGACTAAAAACCGGGAGGACTCTGGCTACGAGCTAGAATGAACGAGTAGGAATTTTCAAGACGAGAATAAAATATTTTCGGAAAAAAAATATTTCTGAGAAAAAGATGAAATAGACAATATTCATGTGTTGAAACCCTAAGGGTTAGGGTTTGAGTCAAAGGGTTAGGGTTTGAGAACCCTAAACTTTTCTTGGAGATCAGGATGTCAGAATTGTGACGCCCCCAAAAACAAGTACTTTAAACCTGTATTTGGTGCTACACGATTCTAAATATTAACAAACTTAAAGCATTATTAAATTAGAGTTATTACATCAAAGTTCTTCTATCCCAAGTACGAAAACCTTTAAATAATTCTTAACATGATATGTATGTAGTAATGTCACCCAAAAACCTATCTATTACATAAGATCATTTCTAGCTAAGCTGACATTTTTCCTTTGCCCTTATCCTTTCCAAAACTCTTAGCTTCATCTTTCTTAACTAAAAACATTTATAATAAAGCAAGAATGAACATTTAATTGCTCATCAAGTATAATAATCAATAATTAACATGCAAAAGAAATAAATATTTTTAGCTGATTCTGCTTTCACAGTAAAACAAGTCTGTAAAGCAATTAACATAAACTTTGACGCTAATCTTATATTTTTGAAACGACGTAGTGACTTAAACATACTAAGTCGTTATATATTCAAGAACTTGCTTTTTTTTAAAGGTTTAATCAGAAATTTTATCTATGAACTGACATGGTCTTACGAGCACGATGGGTGATCAGCCTTTTATGCCATGCATTGATCAATACTATCTAAGTGGAACAAATTCTTTTAGTTCTTCTTTGCCGTCCCTAGGACGCAATATAAAAATAACCCCAAATTAGGGAAGTTCTTGCTCAGTTATAATCCATTTAGAATAATAAAATAAATGGACAACTTAATTAAACAAGTATATTTCAAGACTTAAAATAAAAAAATTTGAAATATTTCAACTATACATGTATACCGAGTTTTATTCAATATATACATCGTTATCTAATGCATTTTTCCGAAGCTGAATGGAATAAAAATCCTATCGCTATAACATTATATATAAACAAGAAGAAATAATTGTTTATATATAATTAAACTGGAAATATTACCCCAAATGATTAACGTATTATTCTCATAATAACTGTTGCATAAAATGTCGACGTCGGGAAAAAATTCGTGGGTCGGGACACACAGATCTTTCTCTCTTTCTAAGTTTTGTATACCCTTACTCTTTTTATTTGTGAAAAAGGTTTTGAAGGATTTTTTAGGAAAAGGCCAACATGTATCATGTCGACGATTTGAACGTTTTACAGAGTCGCCAGTTGATAGATTTGAAATGGTTGTACCAACTCAATCGAGTTTTATTTAAAAAGAGGCCCAATTGATGGACATTGTCGAAACTTGATATTTGAAATCGAAGTTTGAGTTCGAGGGCTTGGTTAAATGTAGGGAAGGTGTTAGGCACCCCACAACTCCCGTGTAAACACGGTACCACATCTTTTCAATATTTCCCTTTTAAATCTTCCATGTGTGTGTGAATGCTGGAAAAAATTGGACCTATGCTTTGATTGGAAGTATGTTTATGCATCTTTGAACCTATATACGAAGGGTTTGATTTGATTTGCAAAAAGTCTTTGATTTGATTTGCAAAAGTGTTTTATTTGATTTGCAAAAGCTTCTTTTTCGATAAGATTATTGAAATGATGTTTTGAAAGAAGGTTTTCAAACCCTTACGCTAACATAGGAATTGAAGCATTTCGATACTTCAGTTTTATCTTTTCAGCCTTAAGGCTCAGTTTGATAGGTGATTGTCGGGCTGCGAAGCATCCTCGACCACAAAATATATGCAAGTGTCGGTCTTCGCATGGGCATGACAGCTATCGGAGTGACTCTGACACGACAATCCTTATTTTCACTATGTTGAGACCTTAAATCCGGATAACATTTTTAAGGTCTTTTGTGTGTACATATTTTACGTAAAAACTGGCAGGGTACATTTATAAAGTGGAGTTTGTCCATCGTGGGAATCAGATTCTTATCTATTTGATCATGAATCCCATGATTCCTAGGCTCACATAAGGAAGCTAATAAACCTAGTACAGCTCAAATTTGTACAGATATATATCCAACATCGCCAGAACCAAGGATTCATCAATAAATCCTGGCTCGCACATGGCCGAAACATCTCGTTCCCACTAGATAGCGATCTAAGGGCCGCGAGTTAACTTTTATAACTGAAACTAAAAAATACTAGATTTAAATAAATCTCAACCATTCTAGCTTCCCGGTTTTGTCTGGACCAATTTTGAACCATTTGAAAGATAGAGTTGGCGAGATTTAAGGAAATAATAGACTGCTACATGGGTTTTTTGCCAAATCGTAGGCTTTAAACGTCCAAATCTAAGGGTTAATTTTTGATATGTGGTATTATGTGGGCATATCTACGTGTTAGAGTGAAAAAATTTGGGTTTGGAAGATAAGAAAATAGTTGGAAAACCAAACGGGCAGGGATTCATAGCGTTTTTGAATTCTTGAAATGAGCTGGGGGTGAGCTCATATATATAAACCCAGGAGAAGTAGCTCTACCTGCTGCTGCCAAAGGTAGAGGTGCGGCTCCACGTGACAGGGCCCACGTAGAGGGTCCTGTTGCATCGAAGTACGTGCACTCTTAGTAATTGGATGTCAGATTCAAAAGTTTCTAACTTTTGATCGGAGGGTCCGTTTGAGGTATGCTATACCATTTCGAAAATCCCTCGTCGAGCGCGTTAAAATGACATGGGAGAAAACATTTTTTGAGTCCAAAAAGACGAGTTCATAACTGGGTCTTTGATTCCTCGTAGTTTGTCCGTTGAGCTGTCTTGCGCAGTTTCCATTCGGGATCATTGTTATGGTTCGTTCTGACCTTAGTGGAATCAATTTGGCCTGAGTTTGACTGAATAGGCTTCAAGTTGGTAAAATAACTATTTTTCCCCTCCCAGGGTTGTCTTTAATGTTGGCATGGTCTTCGGCTAACTTCCTGGGTTGTTTCCAATGTTTGGATCCCATTCGAGTCTATTTGTTCTCAGTGTTGTCTCTGAGGCTGACTTGGTCATTCCAGGTTTTCCTCTGGAGATGTTGTGATGCTTCAGGATTATTTTTAAAGTTGACCTGACCTCCCTGGTTGAGACCGGGGTTGTCCTGTACCTCCCAGGTTGAGACCGGGGCTGACCTGTACTTTCCATGTTGAGACCGTGGCTAATCTGTACCTTCTTGGTTGAGACCGAGGCTGACTTGTATTTCCCGAGTTGAGACTGGGGCTGAACTGTACCTCCTGGGTTGAGACCGGGGCTAACTTGTACTTCCCGGGTTAAGACCAGGGCTGACTTGTACCTCCCGGGTTGAGACCAGGGCTGACCTGTACCTCTCGGGTTGAGACCGGGCCTGACCTTTACTTCCCGGGTTAAGACCGGGGCTGATCTGTACTTTTTGAGTTGAAACCGGGGCTGACATGTACCTCCCGTGTTGAGACCGGGGCTGACCTGTACTTCCCGGGTTGAGACCGGGGCTGATCTGTACTTTTTGGGTTAAGATCGGGGCTGACCTGCACCTTTTAGGTTAAGACTGGGGTTGACCTGTACTTCCTAGGTTGAGACCGGGGCTGATCTGATGGCCCGATATTGAGATCGAGGTTGATTTGATGGCCCGGTATTGAGACCGGGGCTGACCTGTACTTTCTGGATTGAGACCGGGGCTGATCTGTACCTCCCGGGTTGAGACCGGGGCTGATCTGTACTTCCTGGGTTGAGACCGGGGCTGATTTGATGGCTTGATATTGAGACCAAGGTTTATTTGATGGCCTGGTATTGTGATCGGGGTTGAGTTAATGACCCGGTATTGAGACTGGGGTTGATTTGATGGCCCGGTATTGAGACCAGGGTTGATTTGATAGCCCGGTATTGAGATCGGGGTTCAGTTGATGGCCCGATATTGAGATCGGGGTTCAGTTGATGGCCCGATATTGAGACCGTGGTTGAGTTGATAGCCCGATATTGAGACCGGGGTTGATTTGATAGCCCAATATTGAGACCGGGGTTAAGTTAATGGCCCGATATTGAGACTGGGGTTGATTTAATGGCCCGATATTGAGATCGGGGTTGATTTGATGGCCCGATATTGAGACCGGGGTTGATTTGATGGTCAGGTATTGAGATTTATTTGAGGGCCCGGTATTGAGACCGGGGTTGATTTGATGGCCCGGTATTAAGACCGGGGTTGAGTTGATGGCCCAGTATTGAGACCAGAGTTGATTTGATGACAGTCTTGCCCTCATACAGTGTTAGTAACAGGGAAACAATTTTTGAGTGTCTATAGATGCCCCTCTTTATCATGTTTATGCAATTTAATGGAATGAATAGGATAAAGATTGCTAGACACTATAAATGCAAATGCAAAGGCAAAGCAATGTATGGCAGGATACGCGATGAATGTTAGATACCTTCGATGGGGTAGGGTTATCACTGATTGATTACGTTAGTTTCTGTTGGGGATAATGTTACCCGTGATAACCCGTGTTGCAGCCTTATCATGCGGTTGCTGGTAGGACATCAAAGTTAAGCTATCACAGACTGTTCTCATCACTTTTTGCTGGGGATGACGTCCTCCCCAATATCTTTGTTGACTCTAACGGGGATGACTCTAACGGGGATGACATTATGTTTGAGACCAATGGTTTCCCACACTTGCCGATACTCTTTATGGGGCATATTTTCCTTTCATTTGATGCCGTTGTACCTTTCTGTCCGTTTCTCTGCTAGGGATACATCTCGGTTACCGAGTTACCTCAATGTGTGCTTCCGATGCCTATCTTGATGATAATTTACATCGATAGTTGGCAATAGGGGGTAGAATAACCATTCCTTCTTGGGACTCCCTCTAAGGATGTGTATAACAGATGCCATCATCGGGGATGGATTATTATATTGCTTCCATCATCGGATCACTTTCGATGCTTTGCGGGGTTGTGCCAATGGCTGAGACGTCGCTGGGGTTTGAGCTAACGGATGATACTTCGTTGGGGTTGAGCCAAAGACTGGACTGTCATCGGTCAATACCCGACGCTTTGCCGGGGTTGGGCCAACGGCTGAACAGTCATCGATCTGTACCCGACGCTTCGCTGGGGTTGTGCCAACGGCTGAACTGTCATATGTCTGTACCCGACGCTTCGCTGGGGTTATGCCAACGGCTGAACTATCACCGGTCAATACCCGACGCTTCGCTAGGGTTGTGCTAACGGCTGAACTATTACTGGTCTGTACCCGACGCTTCGCTGGTGTTGAGCCAACGGCTGAATTGTTGCCAACGGCTGAACTGTCATCGGTCAGGACTCGACGCTTCTCTAGGGTTATGCCAACGGCTGAAATTTCACCAGTCTGTACCAGACGCTTCGTTGGGGTTGAGCCAACGGCGGAACTATCACCGGTCTGTACCCGACGCTTCTAAAGTGGCAGTTTTGGGCAGTTGTTCGGTAGTTTTTCAGCATTCTTCATCATTGGTCCCTGGACATTGTTTTGGGATGAATACCAATGGCTTTCAGGAAGTTCCCCTTTCTGTCAGGATTCCGCTGCTTAAACGCAGGATTTCAAGACAAACCGCTCAATCGCATAGCGATTTTTTCTCATATTTAACTTTTTAGCTCATATAAACTCCACTTTAACTTGAATTGAACCAAGCCAGAGGGGGTGGGGCCCACCCTGGGGAGCCACAGGTAGAGGTGTGGCAGCCGCAGGTGGGCCTGCTTCTACCTGTGGCTTTATATTAGGCCGCGGGAGTCACTTCAAATCAGTTTCATTTTAAGTTTCAAATGGAATCCGATTTTCTTTTTTAGATCTACGGAGTTCGGGCAGCTTTTTTCAGATCCCGTCAGCTCCCACGCGTTCTGTACACTTCAAGTAACGTTTTACATTTTTTTTCGGCAAGTTTTGGCCATTAAAAGCGTGTAAACCACGTAGGGTGTTTTTAGACGCAATGTATGAGACATGTATGCTTATATAACCTGGTAAAAATTTTCTGACTTCATAAGTATGCATATTTTACTATAATGCACGTTTTGACGTAAGAAAATTCAGATTTTGAGACAGGCATATTTTGCTCTTTTGGATCTGTTTACTAATCCTTTTTGAGACTTAGTGAGCCTGGATTTTCAACTAAAAATGTCCATAGTAATTTGGCTACCATGTGAAGTTTACTTTTAATTTTATTTTATAAATATGAACTGCTCCTGTTTTTGGAAAGGTGTGCTACTGAATGGCCACCTAGACAAGCCTATGTGCATGAGGACAGCCCATTTTACAAAGAAGACTCTGGCGAAATTTTTTTAAAAGCCCGAGCATTTAATAAACATGCAATTTTGACTCTACTGGGGATTTTTGATTGACCCATGCACGTTTTTAGGATTTAGCTTTTTGAAAAATATTCAGTTTTGACTCTATTGGGGATTTTTGACTGACCCATGCATGTTTTAGGACTTAGAAATGCATAAAATACCGATTTAAATTAATAAGCCACAGGTTTTATGCTTTTTCTGAGGTATTTTGGAGACTTTGTCCAGGTGATGGATAGAGACAAACCCGACGGTGCTAACAAGGTAGTTTCAGGAGTTAGAATGAGGCGGGCTTTTGATGTTCCTCAGCCACGTCCAGCTCGACCGCCTCGCAGATTAGTAGAGTCGGTGATTCGTCCAGCCCACAATGAGCCGCCAATTAATATAAATGATGAGGAGGCTCCTTTTGCTGCTCCCGTCCCAGGTCAGGCCCCATGTGCGGAGCTTCCGTGCATTGTTGTGCCAACCCAGGAGTTGTTAGGAGACTTGAGTCGTCATGCATCAAGGTTTCTTCATGTCATTGAGGTGACTTGAAGTCTTCTTCTCTCTGGATTCTCTTTCTTTCTTTTGCCATTCTCGGGGCATAAGTTTTTGATATGGGTTGGTTTTGATGCAGGTTCCCGGCTTTACGCAGCCCAGAGGGAACTGGTTCAACGTGCACTCCCTCTACCACACTTTGCACCAGGAGTACAGGGATATCGTTGACAGCTGGGGGTTTCAGGCCTTCTTCTCTATTCTTCCCCACCGTTGTCCCTGGGATTATATAAGGGCTTTGTCTGAGCGCTGGTTCCACCAGACTCAGTCTCTTCATTTGTTAGACTATGAGGTGATGATGACCCTTATGGACGGTAGGTTCATCACCGACATAGAGTTCGAGGGTGAGACCGTGCCTGTCGTGGCTGACATTACTCCCATTGCCGTTAGATCCCTTCTGGGAGTTCCTTTGTCGGCGCTCAAGGGTCGGACGGTCCGATCTGGTCCCTTAAGTATAGATGCCTAGAGTGGGGCTTTACTTGTGCCTCTGTTAGGGCGATTGTTTCTGGTGATAATCAGGGGTTGTTTTCTAGCGGACAACTCATTGATAGTGTTATTCGCCCTATTCAGCGCTACCAGATATATAGAGCGCCTCAATGACTTTAATTGGGGTTCCTACACCTTTGCCTATTTTCTCCGGGGCATGCGCATGCTTTCGGAGGGTTTGACGGAGGCTTGGTTAGGGTTTTACCCATTTCTGCTGGTGAGTACATCTTTTTTGTACCTTTTTAATTTCTGCATTTACATTTGTCAGTCTTGGTCACTGAGGACTTTTGTTATTTACATGGCCAGTTCTGGGCGTATGAGAGGCTTCCTTGCCTATGGCCCGCCACTGCTTTAGGTCTGGAGACCTATCCCCGGGGACGGCGTTGGCATCACTCCACTCTGATGGAGGTTCCTGTTGCTGAGGGTTTTACTCATTCCCGCCTGTAGTTGGAGCTTTTGACAGCCGGAGTGATCTCATGGATCCCATATACCTCTGAGTTTTTAACTATAGGATTTGAGGGAGGCTTTCCCATTGGTTGAGAGTTTACATTGTCGACCCACAGAGTCCTTTTTGATAGAGGGAGGCTGGGAGCTCTATCTAGGAGAGTGTGATATTCGGAGTATTACAGGGCAGATCTGTATTCCCAGGGTTCCTCCTGCTTGGAATCATTGGCCGTTGATCCAGCTACTGACAGATATCCCTATAGAGGGCGTAGAAGGCTTTGCCCAATTAGAGGGCCCTTACATCCAGAAGGCATTCAACAGTTGGTGGAGCCCTCACAAGATTGGAGCTCAGACTCGTGCTACTCAGTTCATGCCAGACATGGTGCCTGGGTCTGTGATGATGACAGACTGGATAGCTTGCCTCCGGGAGCCTACTCACTTGGACCAGATCATAGGGCTGACCCAGGAATTGGAGAAAGCTCATTTGTTCATCAGGCATCTTGGCCGAGATTCATCAGAGGCATCTTCATTTGACCCTTCTAGCTCAGGAGCTGGCCCCTCATCAGGTCCATTTTCCAACAATTTTGTAGGGGCTGATCCTCTCTTGTACCGCCCAGACATGCCAGATGATCGCAACTTTGTGTCCACGGAGGAGATGGAGCAGGTTAACCACCTGAGCATAGATATTTTGGATCTTTTTGGATAGCTATTATAGCTATATCTTTTGGTCAGCCACTGTATTGGCTGTTGGGCGGCTGTGCCCCATTTTGATAAACCACTGTTAGTAGTTGGGTGGTGGTGCCCCATATTTCTATACTTTGAATTTTGTTTTGTATTATCAGACAGGGATGATGCTTGTAGTAGATAGTTTATTGTAGATATGCATGATATTTCCTATCTATTGTATCATATTTATCATTATTATTATGCATGTATTATGTCATGTGTATGCATTTAGATAGATGAGTTCAGATTTGACCCCTGGATGGTCTTGTGATACGGTAATACAGATGTCGTCGTCCACCGTCAGTCGTATTGAACATTTACCACCATCTGTGGTGGCATTATCCTTGAGATCGTGGTATGAGAGCTTGCCCTTCCCAGCCAAAGGGGTAGTGAATCAAATGCTAGGGCATTCATTGGCCCTCGTAGACTTTCAGGTCCCGTACGGGTTCGTAGATAGTCTTTTACCCTTTTGGATACCCGAGAGACAGGTTTTCCGCTTTGGACGGCACGAGCTGACTCGGACTTTAGAGGAGTATGAGCGGTTCACTGGTTTGACTTTAGACTTGCCTTGCGTTTGCACTGCAATCAGCGACATGAGGAGACCATTTCTTTGGTTGCCTGGTCTATGTCATAGTGTAGTTTCAGATGAGATCGTTTATGGACATGTGATCTCTATAGACTTTTTGATCGATCGTTTCGGCCGGCTGGACAGTTACGATCGTCATTCTAGATATTTTATTGTCTCGGCAAAGGCATGGCATTTGTCCATGATAAATGTTTTGTTGATGTGTATAGTAGCCTACATCTATATGCCACTTCACTTGGACCACTAGGATGTCGGATTGATAGTTGTGGTTCGGGCCCTTAGACAGGGTAGCACCATTTTTCCGATGATATTGGACGAGAAATTGAGATCAGTCACCCATTGCAGTACGCACCCGATGGGGTTTTTAAGAGGCAGTTTGGTCTTGCTGTATGTATGGCTCATGTCCCATTTATGACCGATTGGATTTTTCAGACACCAGGGGTATTGTTTCACCCATGAGATAGCCAAGCCACACTCCTTCCAGCCCACGGAATGTACCGATGCAGAGACATGGTCAGCATTTTTGTCTGATATTGTGCATCCCTTCTCGATTTTTCCCTGCTCAGGGCTAGTCTCCCCCTATAGCTTTATCACCCATGCATCCGGCATGGACTATTTGTCAATAGCGGGATTGAGGGGAGTGACTACTTACCATCCTCTGGCTATTATGGGCCAGTTCGATCAGTTTCAGAGCCTACATCAGTTTGAGGGGGCTATTGATCAGATGATGTCAGCTTTGTCTGTGTTGTTTTCTAATTTGGTCAGAGTGTATGAGTGTTAGACTTATAGGGAGAGGACTGATTTCTCCAGTAGCCATCTGGATCATTCTCCAGAGTACTCAGCGTGGTTGGAGGCAGATATCACATCAGTTGTATTCATCCAGTCAGCTCTGATAGTGGATTCAGATGAGAATGAGCCTATGGAGGATCATGATTCTCCTACTGAGGATGAGTTGTTCATGGATCTGACAACAGCACTAGTTAGTGATCCGCTGATCATCCCTACAGGGACAGATCCAGCTTTGGCAGACTCACTAGCTAGGATGACCTTTGAGAGAGACCAGGCTAGAGCGCTGATGTGACTGCCCTTTCTGGCAGAGATATAGCTTTTGTAGAGAGAGATAAGGCTCGAGCCACTTGAGATATGACATTGGTTGAGAGAGACGAGGCTCGATCTTCTAGAGACACTGCTTTTGTCGATATTGAGGAGACATTGATTGCTAGGGACGCAGCTTTTGCAGATAGGGATGAGATCCGGTCTGCCAGAGATGCAGCTTACGAGGAGATTGAGGAGGTTTTGATTGCCAGGGATGCTGATTTTGTGGAGAGGGACGAGGACATAGCTTCCCGGGATTTCCACATTATCGACAGTATTGCTCTCCAATCTTATACTAGTGGTTTGGTTTTCGAGATGAGCGATTATATTGATCATCACAGAGAGACTATGCAGATGGCTGTGGATGTTCTGATTCATATGGAGGCTGAGGGTGTTGCACTTGCAGCAGCTCCTCCATCATCAGAGAGAGATGCCATATTGGCATTGCTGTCCCGCTTATCCATGGGTCCATAGACTAGCTTTATTTTTTCTGCACATACTAGATCAGCCATTTTTGTCATGTACAGGACACTATGTATATTTTTAACAGTATTATATATCAGAGGAATATATTTTGATTTTCTTCCCTATTTGGATATGTATTGTTATTGCTAAGTGATTACCACTTCTTTCATGACTTGCTGTGGTGGATGTATCTTGAGCTTCTCCTTGATGGACTGACAGTGAGATGTCAAAGAGTATCTTTGATAGGCCTGCTGACCAAGGAGGCTTAATAGTTTTTAGGTTTCATCTGGCTTCGGTGTCTTGGAACTGGTTTTTATTGGGTTTTTGTTTTTTCTTGAAGGTTAAACCGCACCGTAAATGGCTGCCTACGTACTCCCGGGTGTAGGGAGATCAAGTCATTTGTAGTTTAATTTTGGTATGAGAAAGGTCTGAAAAGTATTTATCTTGTGTTTTGAGTTTGGTTTGATGAGTTTTTGAATTTTTTGTTTGGTTTAACCGCACCAGAAATGGCTGCATACGTACTCTCGTGCTGAGGGAGATCAGGTCATTCGTAGTTTCGATTTCTAATAAAAACCGAACCTGATTTGATTTGGCATGACTAGGATGCGGGTATGCATGTGTTTCAGACATAGTACCTTTTTATTGTATCTGAGTTGATGAGTTGGGGAAATTCGGTTCCTTCCATTTCTTGAAGTCTCACAGCTCCTCCTGTCAACCCCTCCTTGACAATGAAAGGGCCTTCCCAATTAGGGGCGAACTTTCCTTTGGCTTCATCTTCATTGGACAAAACTTTCTTCAGCACCAAGTCGTTTTCTTTGAATTTTAGTATTCGGACTTTCTTTTTGTAAGATCGAGTAATCCTTTGTTGATATATCTGCCCTTAGAAAATGACTGTAGCCCTCTTTTCATCTATCAGGGACAGCTGGTGGTACCGATCTTGCAACCACTAATCTTCTTCCATCTAAGCGTCTATCAAAACTCTCAGGGACTCCGTCTCTACTTCTATGGGAAGGACTGCTTCCATGCCATTGACCAATGAATAAGAGATAGCCCCAGTAAAGGTACGCATTGATGTCCTGTATACTAACAGGGTTAGAGGCAGCATGTCAGGCCATTCTTTGTGGTCGGCGGACATTTTTTGCATGATCTTCTTAATATTTTTGTTGGCCGCTTCCACAACACCATTCATCTTGGGCCGATAGATGACGGAATTGAGATGCTTGATGTGGAACTTGCTGCATAGTTCTCACATCATCTGATTGTTCAGGTTTTTGGCATTATCTGATACAATCACCTCCTGTTGTCCATATCGACAGACGATATTATTTCTGAGGAAACCAATGATGACCTCTTTGGTGACTTTAGAAAAAGAGGCAGCTTTAACCCACTTGGTGAAGTAATCGATCATGGTGAAGATGAATTGATGACCATTGTTGGCCTTGGGTTCTACTGGACCGATCACATCCATTCCCCATATGGCAAAATGCCATGATGAAGTCATATTTTGAAGCTCATTTGGAGGAGAGTGTATGGCATTTCCATGGATTTGGCATTGGTAGCACCTCTTGACATGTTCGTCACAGTCAGCTTTAAGAGAGATCCAATAATGCCTGATTCTTAATATCTTCTTGGCCAGCAGATGACCGCTTATGTGTGGACCACAGACTCCACCATAGAATTTATCCATCAATATCTGGGCTTGCTCTTTATCAAGGCATCTTAACAGGCCTATTCTAGTATCCCTTTTGTACAGTGCATCTCAGCTCAGCTAGAACTTTAGGGCCATCTTGTGAATCCGCTTCTGCTCAGATTAGCTTGCCCCAGCGGGTGTAGATCCATCTCGGAGATATTCCTTGATGTCTTGATACCAAGGTTGTTTGATAGGCTGTATTTCATCTGATGTGTCTCCAATGTAATTCCCGTATGTCGGGGCCTTCTGACTTGTGAATTTGATGCAGGGAATCCCACTCCTATCGGATATGTGGATCAAGGAAGCCAACGTCGCCAATGGATCAGCGAAGTCATTCCTAATCTTAGGTATATGGATGAAGGTTATATCTTAATACTCCAGAGTTATGTTAACGACCTGCCGGTGATAGGGCAGCAAATGCAGTTCTTGGGTGTGATATACCCCAGTGGTTTGTCTGATAACCAATTCAGAGTCTCCAAAGACTAGTAGATGTTTGATACCCATGCATTGGGCTAACTTCAACCACATTATGCAGCCTTCATACTCAACTGTGTTGTTAATGTTGCCAAATTACAGTTTGGTAGCCACATGTTATTGCTCTCCTGTACCGGAGATAAGGACTGCCCCAACTCTGGCACCCTCCATGTTTACCGCTCCATCGAAACACATTTTCCATGGTTGGACTGTATTCTCTTGTTGGAATTGTTGAATTGTCATGATCCCATCATCCTGGAAATAAGTCTCCAGGGGCTCGAACCCTCTTATTGGTGCTTCAGCTAATTGATCTGCAATGCCTTGACCTTTGATGGACTTCTGAGTTATATAGATAATGTCGAACTGCTGTAGGATCAACTGCCATTTGGACAGTCGACAATTCAACATTGGCTTGTTGAATACGTATTTCAGTGGATCCATGCGGGATATGAAGTAGGTCGTGTGCCCATGGAGGTAGTGTTGTAACCTCATGGCTTCCCATGCTAATGTACATCATGTCTTTTCGATCAGGGTGTACTTCTGCTCACCGCTGCTGAATCTTCTGCTGATGTAGTAGATGGCTATCTCCTTGCTACTATCATCTTTTTGTCCCAGCATACAGCCCATTACTTTGGCATTAACGGACAAGTACATGAATAGGGAAACTCCGTCCCTTGGGGGTACCAGGACTGGTGCTTTAATTAGCTGCTTCTTGATGGCGAGGAAGGCTTTCTGACAATCCTCATTCTATTTGGTGGAGTAATTCTTCCTTAATAGTTTGAATATGAATTCACATGTTGCTGTGAGCTGGGAAATAAACCTGCTTATGAAATTGATCCTTCTCAGGAACCTGCGTATCTCTTTCTCTTTTTGAGGCACTGACATCTTGGTTATGGCTTTGATCTTGGCAGGGTCTAGCTCGACGCCTCGATTACTCATTAGGAATCCTAACAACTTGCCTGATTTGACGCCAAAAGCACACTTGGTGGGATTTAGCTTGAGGTTGTACTTACGCAACTTGTTGAACAGTTTCCTGAGATGGTCAAGGTGATCATCCTACCTCTGGGATTTGATGATGATGTCGTCCACATAAACCTCTATTTTCTTGTGCATCATGCCATGAAACAGGGCCAGCATGGCTTGCTGATATGTGGCTCCGGCATTTATGAGGCCGAAGGATAGTCTTCTATAGCAGAAAGTTCCCCAGGGAGTGATGAAAGCTATTTTTCCTTGTCTTCTTCAGCAACTATGATTTGATGGTAACTAGCAAAGCATTCCACAAAAGAATACATGTCGCACTGCACCATGTTGTCTATCAGGATGTGGATAAAAGGTACTGGGAAATTGTCCTTGAGGTAGGCTTTGTTCAAATCCCGGTAATCCACACATACTCGTACCTTCCCTCCAGGTTTAGGTACGGGAACTATGTTTGACAGCAATTTTGGGTATGTTGATACCATGATGATACCGGCTTTGAATTGTTTAACGAACTCTTCTTTGATTTTTAGACTCCATTTAGGTTTTAATCACCTGAGCTTTAGCTTGACTGGCTTGAATCCATCTTTGATGGGCATTTGATGGATGACAATATCAGTAGATAGGCCAATCATATCTTTATGTGACCATGAAAACACATCCTGGAATTGTGTTAGGAGTTTGATCAGGTCAGTTTTTTGATCTTGTTTGAGGTATATGCCTATCTGGATTTCATTGATGTTTTCGGAGGTTCCTATGTTAATAGTGGTGGTTTGGTCGAGGTTTGGTTTAGGTTTGTCTTCGACCCATTCTTTGATCTCCTCGGGCACCTCATAGTCATCCTCCTCCTCTTTATCAATATCCATCAAGTCGAAGTTCAGTTCTACATCAAAGTTATAGTCACTGTGACAGGTTGGCATCTCATCAACAGTGACAAACAAATCAAATTTTGGAGTCCTGAAAACAAAATTCTTTCTCTTTAATATATGCAACTGCTTAAATATACAAAGCATTTGGCAAAGCATGACAAAAGTTACTGCTATAGTTGTGCAATCAAAATTAAGCAGTAATTGAAAGAATATTACAAGGCAGATGGAGTCTCTGCCCCTTTACCCTTTTTGACTGAGGCAAGGGACGCTGCTCCAGTTATCCAGGGTTAGATCCTCATGACCAGAGAGGATCAAGGACTTGTGCTTGTCTGCTTCATCTCGGATAATCTAAGACATCCTTTACAATAGGATCGGGGTTTTCTTTTGAACTGCCCCCTTTCCTTTCTTGATGCGAGGAATTTGAATTTGATTCTCATATTCACTGTCTGGGATCTCATCATTCATACCCTCGTAGTTTTTGATAACCCGCATGTTAGCAAATGGGTCTCATCCTTCGTACATAATCTTTTCTTTTCCCTTTTTGGTATCACCCTCAGGCTTTGGGGAATTCCATTCCTCGACCCGTATGATTGGAGGAAACAGCATGGCTAATATCACAGTAAGAATCTTCCTCATTGGCTTTGCAAAGCCAACATCAGTGAGATTCGGCAGCAGTATGGTGGAAGCATGAGCCTCAGGGTGCTCATGTGTGTTCCGATGGCTTGACCCGGATCAATAACCCAATCCGACTCTCCTTGTCTGGCTCAAAATTTGGACTGGACTTGTAATACCTTGTTGGTTCTTTCCTAACCCTTCTCCAGGTTGGAAACCCAAAGATACCACCTCTTGGCCTACTGTCATCACTTCAGGGGAGACTTTATGCTTCAAGGCTGGTGCCCCAACAGATAGATATTGAGTATCACTCACCTCGAAGGCTTGAAAACTAGCAGGTTCAATCCTTGCATCCATGCTGATAACCGGCATGTCTCCTTGTATGCAGACAGGGTATTCTGGTTTGGCATTCACCATGATTAGGTTGTTATTGATAATATATTTGAGTTATTGATGGGGGGTGGATTGCACTGCCCCTGCCATATAGATCCATGGTCTGCCTAGCAACAAGTTGTATCCAGTGGCAATGTTGAGCGCCTGAAAGGACATGCAGAAAGTGTGTGGACCAATCTCTAGAGGAAGCTCTATTTCTCTCATAGCTTGTCGGCAAGATCCATCGAAAGCCGAGATGACCACATGACTGGTTTTGATCCGATTTGAATTAATCTTCATTCTGTCCAAGGTGTCGTAGGTATAGATGTTGAGGGATAATCCTCCATCTATGAGCACACCTCCGATCACATACCCAGAAGACATCACTGCTATGTGTAATGACTTGCGATGACCCGTCCCCTCTGCAGGTATATCATCGTCAGTAAAGGATATCACATTGCTATTGAAAATGTGTTCTACCACGTGTCAAAATTTCTCGGCATCCAAGGTATGTGGCAGATGGGCTTATTCTAGTACTTTCACTAGAATGTTGCAATAATCTTCCAATGATAAGACCAAGTCTAGGATGGACGTTTTCTTGGGTGTGTCTTTCAAGCTTTGCACCACTTTGATTTCATTGTGTCCCATTTTGTTGAGGAACTCTTCGATTACCTCTTCAGCCACCTTTTCTTTGGCTTTGATGACTGGTTTGATCACCCGTTGAGGCAGGTACAATGGATTATCCTTCTGTACAATGTCAATGTTGTTTGAGGTGGAACCTTCGTCATTCCCGTAGTTCCATGGGACTCTCTTCAGACTGATAACTGGATACCGATGTCTGAAGGGCAAGATTAAAGGCTCGGGTGCGGCCACCTTCACAGGATTTTGTGTTTCTTGGACCCTTTTCCCTGCCAGTACTAAGGGTGTGAGAGATAACTCTTTATCACAGGAAATAACAACCACTGTATCCTGATTCCATGCAGTGGGATTAAAGAGAGTGTCTTCATTTGGGAGGCCATAATCTCAATTCCCATTTATCAATTCACCGCTTTCAATCATATTCTGAATCAGGTTATGAAGTGCCCAGCAATCCTCAGTATCATGGCCGGTGCATTGGAGTGGTACTAACAAGTTTGGCCAGGCTTGAATTTCTTTGATCGCGGGTTTAATGGAGGTAATAAATCTGCAACCATTCCCTCATTGATTAACATCTGGAGGATTTCCTTCATCGGCTGGTTCAGGTTGATGAAATTCCTTTAAAAGGCAAATTTCCTACCATCTTGGAAATTCTCTTCTTTGGCCATCTTGTCGGCCCAGGGTTCATGCTCATGAGGCCGGTAGTGATCCCTCATGGGAATGGGACTGATCTCCGGTGTGGGAGGACTTGCATCAGACTGGTTGGTCTGGTTCATCATCTGTCTGGTAATTTGATGTTGGTATACGACCAATTCTGCTAACTATTCAATTTGATCCTTGATAGACCTAATCTCCTGCTCGATCAGGAATCTCCTTTCTGAGACTTCCCGGCTGTTATTGCTAGATGGAGTCGACTCTCCTATATACCAGAGGTATTTGGATGCTTCTCCATTTTTTATGTTGATCATATTGACATTTTCCTCTTTGTGCTGAGGGAGGGGATTATCCTGCACGTGCGGTTGCTCGGGCTTTGTCAGCACAATCTCGCCGTTGTCAATCAAGTCTTGAATTTTGTGCTTGAGAGACCAACAGTCTTGTGTGTCATGGCCCGGAGATCTAAAATGGTAGGCACATTTTTCGCTTGGGTCAAAATTCCGCCCACCGGTATTGGTTGGTGGAAGGAGTTGCACAATCTTCTTCTATGCGGTTAACAATTTCAGCACATTCTTGAGTGAACCTCCTAATGGGGTGAATGTTCTTTGACGTTTGGCGTCCATAGTCTTCTGAAATGGAGGGTTTGAAGGCTGTGCAGTAGCTTGAAAGGGGGCATAATTCCTCCTTTGAATGGGCATATTTCTTGAATCACCCCTTAGATTTTGTCCTTACAATAATAAGGACACTTCTTCATCTTTCTTCTTATGTACCCTCCAGGGGTTACTCCCATAATTTTTGGACTGGATATGTTCGGCAACGGCTTCCAAGGAAGTCAAGTCCTTTATCTTCCCAGACTTCAGCCCCATTTTGGCTATCTCTCCGTGCTTGATCACCTCAGAGAATGGTTTTCCTATGCGTGCTAGGACCCTCTCGTAATAAGGAGCATCTTGAATATCAATAAAAGTTATGACTATCTCAGACTCAGTCATTGATGGGGTGACTTGTGCTGCAACTCGTCTCCATCGTTGAGCATACACTCTGAATGACTCAGAACTTTGTTTCTTGATTTTGGTTATCTGGTATCTGTCTGGAGCCAGCTGAGACTGGAAACTGTATTGACTGAGGAAAGCATGGGCCAACTCTTCCCAACTGTGAATTTTGGAGTTGTCTAGACGGGCGTGCCATGCTCTAGCCTCTCCGGTCAGACTCTTCTGGAATAACTGCATTCGGAGTTTCTCGTGCTCTGCATAGGATCTGAGCTCTCCAATGAATACTTTCAAGTGAGTGTAGGGGTCTCCCAATCCATTATATTTTTCAAAATCAGGAGTTCTAAATTTCTTGGGATAACGAGCCTCATGGAATATACAGAGGTCTGAATAATTGACACTGCCAAATGCCCCAGTCCCTTTGATAGACCGGATGGTTTCTTCCATATGTTGTACTTTCTTCAGAATGTCACCAGATTCCTGTTCTTTGTTGAGGGTTGTGATTTTAGGGGTTTTATTGGTTGTGTCCTGATTTTGTGGTCCAGGAATCTGAGTATCTGTCTTTTCGGTCTCTTGATTGCCACCACTACCACCAGGTGTTCTTGGTTCTGTGTGAGCTTGGGCTTGCTTCCCTTTAAGAGCCTTACTTTGTTCTCTCAGGAAATTGGCTAATTCGGCAATCTGATTCTTCAGTCCTTCAAACTCTTCCCTAGAGACAGGGGTGGATTCTGGCTGAGCACTTGAAGTTATGTCCGTGGATGTACTTAGTGCTTTCTTAGACCTAGATCTAGTAACAGGACCAATTTTTCACCTACAACAAAATGTAGGCGTGCAAATTTCCTGAAGTAGGTAGGGATATGATGCATATTATAATGTGTTTTTGTGGTTTTTTAATCTTATCCTGCAAATCAGAGGTCAGTTGTTTTGATGACAGGATGACAAGATGTATATATCAAGGAATGTAAAATTTTATTATGATATTTACATTGTGCTCCTTTACATTTGGAATTGAAAACTTGACATTAAATTGAAAGAGGAAGGCATGAAGAAGCTTCCCATCAGATTTGGTTAATCAGAGGCTGACCTATTTTAGGTTACTCTTGCGGCTTTTTCGGCATGAAGGTCCTCAGATCATCGCAATCTACTAGAAGGGAAATTAATCTGATCTTTTAACTGGAGCGAATCTGAGTGGTGCATTTTCATGAGCCCGAAGACTTATTCGCCCTTGAAGACATTACTTATCACCGACTAGTTTGCCTCCTGGTGGAGGAATCACACAACATACGTTCACATACATCGCGTGTCACCGTTATGCATATGATGACATTGGTGCGAAGCACTAATATGTGTGCAAAGCACTAAAAAGTTGGAAAGCATTCATTCACATTCATTCAATGTAAAGATGCAGCATTCATGCATTCATTCAATTAAAAGATGCAGTATTCACAAGTACGCAGATTTTAAAAAGGGAAATATTTGAAAAGATTTGAACGCGGCCTAAGCCCTCTACTGTCGCTAGCAGAGTCGCCACCTGTCGACGTCGGGAAAAAATCCGCGGGTCGGGTCACAACTGTGATAACCCGAATAATTAAAGATGGTGAATTACGTAGTATATTAATTCGACAAGTAGAGTACTCGGTAATGATCCTTAGAAAGGAATGAACGAGTTAAAGATATATAATATTTGATATGTGATTATGTTTGATTGAAGGTTGTGTAATAAAACCTAATAGTTGTTGAAGAAATGAATGAAGTATATATATATATATATGTAAAACTTTTTGCTAAGTTAGCGTGTTGAAGTTATTCAACGATAATTGTGAAAGAGATTTTGCGAAAACTGAATAAGGGAGGTTTCGTTGATTCCGAGGACGGAATCCTTATAAGGAGGGAAGGATGTGACATCCCGAATTTTTAAAAATTAATAAATGAGAATTTAATAAATAAAATTCTTATTTTAAGATGTTTAAGTACGAGTATATGTATATGTGTTATATATTGTGAAATATGTGATTTGGTGTGAAGAGAATTTAAATGTTAATTTTAATATTTATTGAAGTAAATAAATATTTTAATTGAATTATTTATTGAGATTATGTGATTAGTATGGAGTAATATAATTAAGTGTATTATATTAATTAAATAATTATTTAATATTTAATTTAATTAATATGTAATGATTTTATGTTATAGTTCTAATTTAATTGAGATAATTAAATTAGATATAGTGATGAGGTAATTGTTACATAAAATTATAATTAGCGAGTAATTAGAATTATGTGACAATTTTATGTGATTAATTGATGTTAGACTTTTAATTAATTAAATTAGAATGTTGAGTTTTAATTAGTTAAAGGATAACATTAAAAAGTATGTGTTAAAATAATTTATTAAAAGAGTTAAAAGAGTTTTCAAAACTATTTTCCCAAACAAGGCCCTAGCACCGTTTTTAAATTCGTTTTACCAAACAGGGCCTTAACTATTAAAACCTGTTTTTAAAAAATGATGAGTTTTGCCAAACAAGCCTTAGGGCTTTTCAAATTCAAACTTGTAACTTGTGTGATTAATTGTATTTATGTTAATTATTATAGAGTAATTATATTGTATAAGTTATATATCATATGTATATACAATATACATTAAGTTAAAAGAGTTAGTACGTTAGTCTTCTAAGCTAAGTCTAAACAAAGAAAGAAAAAGAAGAAGAGAGTTAGAGAGAGTTATTAGAGAAGAAGAAGACGAAGAAGAAGAAGAAGGGAAAGCTTTGAGAAGACAAAGCAAGCCCCATCATCATCATCTCCATCTCTCTCTTAATTCAAAACTAGTAAGATTATAATCTTAACCCTTGTACTCAATTCATATGTTTTGTATTTAGTCTTTGTCAAATTAGGTTTTCATAATCATGAATTTATATGTATCTATGATGTTCATATATTTTCATAGGTAATTGTATGCCATGAAAGGGTTTTCAAAATACAATTGTTGTAAAAACAAGTTTTAAAATCATGTTTTCTATATTTTCATAGTTTTGGAATTCTATGTAAAAATCTCTTTGTGAAACTTCACAATTTTGTATGAGAATGAGATATGTATGTATATATATACATGTATATATGTTTACATGAGAGTTTCATAGTTGTTTAAGAATTTCAATCACAAGTATATGATGAACCCTATGAAAATCATGTTCATAGTGTTAGATTATGAATTTATGTTAAAAATTATTCTTAAATTATCAAAGAGATTGGTGAAAGCATGAAGTTATGTGTAATATATGATATATCATGATTGTATATGAATTATATGGTTGTATTAGCAATTCAAACCATGGATTTTTGATAAACAATAGGAATCGTGTTCATAGTGTTTTTCTTTGAGTCAATTTCTGAAAATTGCTTTTGAAACTATCAAAATTGATGTTTATTATGAGTTATTGTTAAATTGATCAAGTATTATGTTAGTATGTTAAGAATAGAAGTGATTAGAATTGGAATCACTTGAATTGGATGAAAAATGAATTCGTAGTAGCAATTTTCGTTAAGAACGCTTAAAATTGTATTTTTCTTTGAATTTCATAAAATCTTGGTTGTAATTATGTGTTTATATGAAAATTTTATGTTATGAGCATATTAATAAGCTTAAAATATTGTTTGTCACATGTTTCATGTTTGTCATGTTGGGAAAAATCGAATTCGGTGTGAAGGAATAAGCCAAATTGGCTTATTTCTCCACCAGTTCGTGAACCAGCCCCTCCACCAGCCCTTGGACCGGCCCCAATGGGTGTTTGTGCCTTGGGGGACCCACCCCAGCGGGTACGCTTGGTGTCCGGGGTAGTTTAGTTGTTGTAATGCAAAACTATTTTGACCTCCCTTAGTAAAATGGCCATAACGTTTTCATACGAACTCCGATTGAGGAGATTCAAGATGATCCGGAACGAGCACGAGTAGACCTACAACTTTCGTTCTTTAACCTTTTTGATTTGAGGTCTTTAGAAAGAGTCAAAATGGTCATCTTTGTGATTGATGCGTATTCGGAGGCAATCGGAGGGCGTCGGACACGCACATACGCAAGTATAGTGCTGTCGACTATAATAAATGTTGTTCTAAGTTATAAAACATGAATGTTAGTAAATATAATGATGTTTAACTTGAAATGTAACTTGATTGACGTAAGATGTAATTATAATTGGTTAATTATGTGAAATGTAATATGATTATGTGAGGTGATTAAATTACGTGGTGATTAAATATTAACTTATTAGTTAATGAGGAATGAGTTAATCTTAATTGGTTAACTAACGATGAAGATTAGCTGTGTAATGATTAACTTATATTGTTAATTATACATATATTTTGACAGCGACTGTCAAACGAGAGAATGGAAGAGAATTACGAAGTGTAAATTAGAAGTGTAAATTAGAATTTACTTAGACGTTTGATAAGTGTTGCTAAGTGACTAATAATTGATGCGTATGGTGATACGTTATGTAGGATCATGAAGCAGATTATATTAAGCAGTTTTTTGGTAATTGGTAATCCACGAGCCAGGCAAGTCTTTCGGTTCCTACTTGTCTACGTGAATTTGATGAACTATTTTAAATTGCATGATATGTTATATATGTTGTAAGCGAGCATGATATGTTATACATGTTGTAATCATGAAATGTTAAAGTCAATTTATGACTACACTGTTTTGGTTAAATAATGTTGATTGAGTAAGGAACTCAATCTTTATATTTGTTATGTGAATTAAAGCATGTATGCCATGTTACTTTAATTATTATGAGATTTATGTTGAGCATGTTTATTATGTGATACATGATGCATGAAAACTGTTAGAACTTGCTGAGCTGTCGAGCTCACTCTTGCAAATAACCATTTTTGCAGGTCAAGGATGCAAGGTAAAGATACGTGTTAAGTGATTTATAGAGATCAGTGTTCAAAAATATTAGTTATATTCAATTTCAAATTGTAGTTAATGTTTTGAATGAAATATGTCGCTGAGTTATAAATAGAGTTATCCAATGTAGATGGATATTGTTTTATTATGAAAGACTTTGTATAGTCATTTTGTTGTAGCAATTCATGTAATAGAATTGAATCAAATATTTGTAATGTTAAGCTTGCGATTCAGGGCAATATAGAAAGAAAGTTTATAAAAGTTTTAAATATTCCACATTTTTAGTGATTTTTAATATCGAATAATGATGTAATGAGAGATTAAAATTGTATTGTTAACGATCGAGAAGGAAAATATTATTGTACGAATTTTGGGGTCGTTACAACAACCCGAATCTTTCTCCCTTCCTAAGTTTTGTCTACCCTTACTCTTTTTATTTGTGAAAAAGATTTTGAGGGGTTTTTTAGGAAAAGGCCAACATGTATCATGTCGACGATTTGACGTTTTACAGAATCGCCAGTTGGTAGATTTGAAATGGTTGTACCAACTCAACCTAGTTTTATTTGAAAAAAGGCTCAATTGCTGGACACTGTCGAAACTTGATCTTTGAAACCAAAGTTTGAGTTCGGGGGCTTGGTTAAGTGTGGGGAAGGTGTTAGGCACCCCACAACTCCCGTGTAAACACGGTACCGCATCTTTTCAATATTTCCCTTTTAAATATGCCATGTGTGAGTGAATGCTTGAAGAAATTGGGCCTATGCTTTGATTGGAAGAATGTTTATGCATCTTTGAACCTATATACGAAGGGTTTGATTTGATTTACAAAAAGTCTTTGATTTGATTTGCAAAAGTGTTTTATTTGATTTGCAAAAGCTTCTTTTTCGATAAAATTATTGAAATGATGTTTTGAAAGCAGGTTTTCAAATATTTACGCTAACATAGGAATTGAAACATATCGATACTTCAGTTTTATCTTTTCAGCCTTAAGGCTTAGTTGGAATGGTGATTATCGGACTGCGAAGCATCCTCGACCACAAAATATATACAAGTGTTGGTCTTCTCATGGGCATGACAGCCATTGGAGTGACTCTGACATGACAATCCTTATTTTTGTTGGGTTTGTATGTAACGCAATCATGCAATCAAATCACACAAATAGGGCGGAAGCGTAAAAACTAGGTTTTCAAAATTTATACAAACCCATAACCATGATCATGCTTTGTGCTTGTTATCAATAACAGAAAAGAGAGAACATAAAATTATACCTTTGAAGATCTAAGCTTCCTCAGGTACAAGTTCTACTCCTTTGATTCCTTTGATTCCTCTGACAGTGGCTCCTTCCCTTGAATAATGTCAGCCACCCAAATGTTTGGCCTCTAACGGTGATCCACCAAGGAAGATGAAGAACTCAAGAAGATGGGTTATTGGCTTAACCCTTGTTTCTATCTCTATAGAATATGTGTACTCCCAACTCTTGGAAAATTTCACATACCTTATTTCTAATATAAGACTCTCTTATATAGATATTAGGTTAACCCTCCTAATCCAATTAGAATAGGGTTTTATTTAATTAATTTATATCCTAATCTTTATTAGGATTGAGAGAGAGTACTGATATTATATTAATTCCTAAACTCCTTTAGAATTAAAATAATAATAATAATAATAATAATATTAATAAGACTCCACTTATTAATTTATATTTAATATTTCTAAAATATTAAATAATAAACATTAAGCTATTTAATTTATTCTATCATCATAGATTAAATTAATTATACTTAATGCATTATTACTATCATGCTATTTTCTTCTTAAATAATTCTTCTTCCTTTTATGGTGTGACCCTTTAGGTTCTCCATATTAAACCGGTTGTGAATAAATCAATTAGAACAATTCTAATCTTATTTAAATAAACAAATTAAACTAATAATCTATTTAAATAAATAACATTTATTCTACAATAGGGATAAGCCTCCCTAGCGATCAACGACTTTTCAGATAATATAGATTTCAACATTAATCATAAAAGAACCTGTGAGTTAATAGTTACCGTACAATTCAATCCTTCCACCATACAATGTCCCAATTAAATATAAGACATGGATTTACTGTCAAGTCTTAATTTTATTTAATCATATGTATTTCGATTATAAAATGCACAACTCCAAATAATGCAAATTAGAAACCTCTTTCTAATTTCATTCTACCTTGGCCAAGGATTCCTGGGTTGTCATTTAACGAATCACATAGGACATATCTCCTCTTTTACTAGAGGTGGTAGATTCTTTATTGATCATTCATTATCTCCATATGTAACTCATTACACCCAAGCATACCCTATATATGCCTTAAAAGGCCTTAAGGAATTAGTCAAAGTATAATTTGTTACATACAAGATACTATGATGATCTCAAGTCCAAGGATCACATGTACTACTATCACATTAGGAATTCCTATTGACAGGCGAGTAAAACTCCATTAGGTATTCCATAGCGAGTCACGTTCAGTGAACTTATTCTCCAATAAACACCTACATACTTGCTTTAGTGTCTCCACACAAATGACCATGAGATCAGTCATCCTCATCCAATGAGCAAGCAACATATATACCAATCTATCCGGATTTACTAATCCCCTTTTTAGAAATCCCACGATTGGGAACTATTTTAGTTTTAAAGCTTTCTAAGAATTTAGATCTCATTAGCATGATCAACATCATGATTCTAAAAGCATTGCTTAAAACTATGGGTTATTTACATATTATAAAAACAGCACCATGTAGATAATTAAATGCCTTTAATAAATAAATATTTTATTAATAAATAAATAAGATTGTTTACAAAGTATGTGCTTTATCATCATACATGATTGGCTTTTATGCACACTACTATCAATCTCCCACTTGCACTAAAGCCAATCGCCATGGTATCTCATACCCATCTTCTCTAAGTGACGATCAAACTGCTGTTGTGTTAAAGCTTTAGTAAATGGATCTGCAATGTTGTCTTGAGAGTCTACACGCTCCAAGGTGACGTCTCCTCTTTCAATGATCTCCCTGATCAAGTGAAATCGCCGCAACACGTGTTTAGATTTCTGATGAGACCTGGGTTCCTTAGCCTGTGCAACCGCTCCGGTGTTGTCACAGTATACGGGAACTGCTTCCCCAATGCTAGGAACCACACCAAGTTCAGTTATAAACTTCTTCATCCAAACAGCTTCCTTTGCAGCTTCACTTGCAGCTATATACTCTGCCTCTGTCACTGAATCAGCAACCGTTTGCTTCTTGGAACTCTTCCAACTCACTGCACCTTCGTTCAAGGTAAACACATACCCTGAAATAGATTTACTGTCATCTTGGTCTGTTTGAAAACTTGAGTCCGTGAATCCCTCGAGTTTTAATTCAGACCCACCGTAGACAAGAAAAATATCTTTAGTCCTTCTCAAGTACTTTAGGATATTTTTCACTACCTTCCGGTGCTCTTCTCCTGGATTCGACTGGTATCTGCTTGTTACACTAAGTGCGTGAGCAACATCCGGTCTAGTACATATCATACCGTACATGATAGATCCTATTGCAGAAGCATAAGGGATCTTACTCATACGGTCTCTCTCCTCAGGTGTCTTTGGGGCCTGTTTCTTGGAGAGATTTATTCCATGGCTCATCAGCATGAGACCTCTTTTGGAATCTTCCATGCTAAACCTCTTTAACATCGTATCAATGTACGTTCCTTGGGATAAGCCGAGCATCCTTTTAGATCTATCTCTATAGATCTTTATCCCCAAAATATAGGATGCTTCACCCAAGTCCTTCATGGAGAAGTTTTTAGATAACCAGATTTTAATGGATTGTAACATAGGAATGTCATTCCCTATCAGTAATATATCATCAACATATAATACAAGGAATGATACTGCGCTCCCACTAACCTTCTTGTATACACATGGTTCATCCTCGTTTTTGATAAAATCAAACTCTTTGATTGTCTCATCAAAACGAATGTTCCATCTACGAGAAGCTTGCTTCAACCCATAAATGGATCGTTGTAGCTTACAGACTTGATTTGTTCCAACTTTTGAAATAAATCCCTCTGGCTGTGTCATATACACATCCTCCTCAAGTTTCCCATTGAGGAAGGCCGTTTTCACGTCCATCTGCCAGATCTCATAGTCGTTGTAAGCTGCAATCGCAAGCAAAATCCGAATGGACTTGAGCATGGCTACTGGTGAGAAGGTTTCATCATAGTCAACTCCTTGTCTTTGTTTGAAACCTTTTGCAACCAGTCGGGCCTTATAGGTCTCTACCTTTCCGTCTGCTCCAGTCTTTTTCTTACAAACCCATTTACACCCAATAGGTTTAATACCTTCAGGTGGTGAAACCAAAGACCATACTTTGTTTTCATACATGGAGTCCATTTCAGATTTCATGGCTTCAAGCCATTTCCCTGAGTCTTTATTACTCATAGCCTGTTCGTAATTCAATGGATCATCATCATTCATGATGTGTACCTCATCGTCATCCTCTATAACGAATCCATACCTCTCAGGTATCTTCGGTACTCTTCCAGATTTACGAACATGGTGTGGTACAGTAGGTTCTTCTACTTGGTTAGGTACCTGACTTTGGTCCGTGGTAACTTGTGGTTCTTGAACTTCTTCAAGATATATCTTACTCCCACTGACCCCTTCATGGATAAACTCTTTCTGCAAGAAGGTAGCATGTTTCGCAACAAACACCTTTTGATCAGTTGGATGATAGAAATAATACCCTACGGTTTCTTTAGGGTATCCCACAAATCTACACTTATCGGATTTAGTCTGTAGCTTATCATTTTCAAACTTTTTGACATAAGCTGGACAACCCCAAGTCTTAACATGCTTAAGATTTGGTTTCCTCCCTTTCCACATCTCATATGGAGTCTTTGGGGCGAATTTGGTAGGTACCTTGTTAAGTAGGTATGCAGCCGTTTCTAGGGCATATCCCCAGAAGGAAATTAGAAGGTCGGTAAAACTCATCATGGATCGAACCATGTCCAACAGTGTTCGATTTCTCCTTTCAGATACTCCATTTAACTGTGGTGTACCTGGAGGAGTCCATTGTGAGATTATACCATTTTCTCTGAGACAATTGAGAAACTCACTGCTTAAGTATTCTCCACCTCGATCTGATCGAAGTATCTTAATACTCTTGCCCATTTGTTTCTCTACTTCACTTCTGAACTCTTTGAACTTTTCAAATGATTCTGATTTGTATTTCATTAAATACACATATCCAAATCTTGAGTGATCATCAGTGAAAGTAATAAAATAAGAATACCCACCCCGTGCACTTGTTGTCATAGGTCCACAAACGTCTGTGTGAATCAATGCCAACAACTCTGTAACTCTCTCCCCTTTTCCACTAAAAGGAGATTTAGTCATTTTACCCATGAGACAAGATTCACAAGTTGGATATGATTCATAATCAGATAGCTCTAGGAGCCCATCTTTATGCAACTTGGATAATCTTGTTTCATTGATATGACCGAGTCTACAGTGCCACATATAGGTATAATTAATATCATCTCTTTTCCTTTTCTTAATTTGTTCAATTTGAAATATATTTTCTTGCAAGTCAAGTGTATAAAGTCCATTTCGCAAATTTCCAATACCATATAAAACATCGTCTTTATAAATAGAACAACCATTGTTCTTTATAATAACGTCAAAACCTTCCATATCCAATACAGAAATTGAAATAATGTTTTTAATAATATTCGGAACATAATAACAATTATTAAGATAAATGGATTTGCCCGAAGGCATTGCTAAACAATAAGTTCCTACAGCTAATGCAGCAACTTTTGCTCCATTTCCACTCGTAGGATCACCTCATCTTTGTTCAGCTTTCTACTTCTGACCAGTCCCTGCACAGTATTACATATGTGAGAACCACAGCCGGTATCCAATACCCAAGTAGAATTATGACTTTCAGAAAAATTAATTTCAATCATAAACAAACCTTGATTGGAAGTCGAAGCTTCTCCAAGCTTCTTCTCTGCTAGAAACTTTTTGCAGTTCCTCTTCCAATGTCCCGGCTCATTGCAATGAAAGCACATTCCTTTAGCTGGTTCAGGTTTCTTTTGCTCCTTTTCTTTCCCTTTTCCCTTAGCCTTCTTAGATTTCTTCTTTTCAGAAGACACCTTGGGCCTCTTCCTTTTATTGGAAGAATCCACCATCAAGACATGGTTCTTCTTGGATGAGAAGTGACCTTCTGCAGTTTTCAGCATGTTAAGCAGCTCAGGTAAGCTGACATCTAGCTTATTCATGTGAAAATTAACCACAAACTGCGAGAAGGTCTCAGGGAGTGACTGCAAGACCAAGTCTTGACTCAACTCCCCATCCATGATGAATCCAAGCTGTCCAAGGCGTTCAATCAAATTAATTACCTTCAGAACATGAGTCTCGACGGTAGTGCCCTCGGTCATCCGAGATCGGAAGAGCTCCTTAGATATCTCATATCTAGCAGTCCTACTCTGTTCACCATACAACTCCTTGAGGTGAAGCAGCATAGCAGGAGCATCCATTTTTTCGTGCTGACGCTGAAGCTCGTTATTCATGGATGCGAGCATGATGCATTGTGCCACAGATGCATCATCTTGCCACTTATTGAAAGTGGCAATCTCTTCCTTAGAGGCTGTTTCTGAAACAGATTCAGGGATAGTGGAATTTAGGACATAAGAAATCTTTTCAGCAGTGAGAACAATTCTCAGATTTCTTAGCCAGTCCTCATAATTCGGGCCGGTAAGCTTATTTGCATCAAGTATGCTTCGTAGTGAGATTAGTGATTTTGACATTTTTAAAATTCTGCATGTGAAAAGACAACATTTTAGCAAACATTCATTTTATTAACTTTGCATACCAAAATAAATTTAGGTCTTTATTTTAAATTGGTATCTCCCACTATTTTCATCAAACTATATTACCCTCACTTATATAGTTCGACAACATCTAATTAAAGATTTGCTAGTGAGAATAAGGATCCCATTTCAAATGTATATAACCTTGTGGATAGCACAACAAGCGATATACAAATAAATAGGTAGACAACTCTTGTCAATTACATCACTATATAACTCCTTTTATTTTGCCTCTTAAATCATAATGGTCAAGTGTGTGCACATCCGAACTAAAATGATTTAAGTTAAGTCCAGCCTAGCACTTCCATAAATTCAAAAAAGAAAAATGTTCGTCCTTGTGGATAGCACAACAAGACTAGATCGTTCAATTTTCTTGATAAGCATCAAATGTGATTAATTAACATCTTAAATACGCAATACTCGCCTTGTGGATAGCACAACAAGCTCATATTAAATATTTAATACTCTATTAATTTATCATGCTAGAAGGCGACGTTCGATATTCCAAATATTATTTGAACGCTTCAGACTTAATATTATTTCTTTGAGGGGTTTGTTATTATTTGTCTCATCTTGTTTAGCGCGCATGCACATATATATATAAAATACGCGTCATTTTATTAAACATGCGAAGCATGTTTGCATAAAATATAATATATATAATATTTAGCATGCAATATAGAATACTATATTCTACCCGGATTGATTATGGACTTTTATTCTAGTTTGGTTCACTAGAGCCACCAAGTGAACCAAAAGGTCAAACCTAGGAGTGCAAGAATTTAAATTTTAAATGTAACTATTACATTTAAACCCGGGCTCCATACAAACGGGTCTTCACGCGCTCCTCGCTCCTTGGTCTCCAATTTCTTCAAAATAATTCTAACTATCTCTATTACATTAACTTATTTTAAAATTAAATAGAAACCTTGATCAGCAGTCAAGGGGAAGTGCATAGAAAGGAGATAGAATTTACATCGAGAATAAAACTAGAGAAGACGAGGTACGCAGACCCCATTTTATAAAACCCATACATTCAAGCATTCATCCAAAATAAAATCCAATCACATTGGTCATTGTCCATAATCAATCCCATTTATTATCATACACATCAACATATGCATCAATAAATATCCATTCATCTCATGAATAACAATGCTATTCCATATATGGATCGATGTTATTTAATGGACAAAAGTTTTGCTAAATTTTATTTTTGAAACAAAATAAACTCTTTTATTTTAATCAAAAATAAATCCAAATTAAACTCCTTTAATTTTAGCATTCTGAAATCATATTTCAGATAAAATAAACTTCTTTATTTTAAAACTTTATCAATTAAATAAACAGTTTACTTAATTAATTAAAATCAATTTTCAGGGTCTGTCCAGGTACCGGCGCAGCTGCGCCAGTAATGAACTGGGCATCTGCGCAGCTGCGCAGGTAGACGGAAGCAGCAGTTTTTGCAGACCGGCGCAGCTGCGCCAGTAATGAACTGGGAGGCTGCGCAGCTGCGCCGTTCGCCGCAGAAACTTGCAGAAAACGATTTTTGTCCAGAAAAACGATCCAATTCTCACATCAATTCATACATGGAATTATAAAATTGATAATTAGCACAAAGTTAGGCTCTGATACCACTGTTGGGTTTGTATGTAACGCAATCATGCAATCAAATCACATAAATAGGGCGGAAGCGTAAAAACTAGGTTTTCAAAATTTATACAAACCCATAACCATGATCATGCTTTGTGCTTGTTATCAATAACAGAAAAGAGAGAACATGGAATTATACCTTTGAAGATCTAAGCTTCCTCAGGTACAAGTTCTACTCCTTTGATTCCTTTGATTCCTCTGATAGTGGCTCCTTCCCTTGAATAATGTCAGCCACCCAAATGTTTGGCCTCTAACGGTGATCCACCAAGGAAGATGAAGAACTCAAGAAGATGGGTTATTGGCTTAACCCTTGTTTCCATCTCTATAGAATATGTGTACTCCCAACTCTTGGAAAATTTCACATACCTTATTTCTAATATAAGACTCTCTTATATAGATATTAGGTTAACCCTCCTAATCCAATTAGAATAGGGTTTTATTTAATTAATTTATATCCTAATCTTTATTAGGATTGAGAGAGAGTACTGATATTATATTAATTCCTAAACTCCTTTAGAATTAAAATAATAATAATAATAATAATAATATTAATAAGACTCCACTTATTAATTTATATTTAATATTTCTAAAATATTAAATAATAAACATTAAGCTATTTAATTTATTCTATCATCATAGATTAAATTAATTATACTTAATGCATTATTACTATCATGCTATTTTCTTCTTAAATAATTCTTCTTCCTTTTATGGTGTGACCCTTTAGGTTCTCCATATTAAACCGGTTGTGAATAAATCAATTAGAACAATTCTAATCTTATTTAAATAAACAAATTAAACTAATAATCTATTTAAATAAATAACATTTATTCTACAATAGGGATAAGCCTCCCTAGCGATCAACGACTTTCCAGATAATATAGATTTCAACATTAATCATAAAAGAACCTGTGAGTTAATAGTTACCGTACAATTCAATCCTTCCACCATACAATGTCCCAATTAAATATAAGACATGGATTTACTGTCAAGTCTTAATTTTATTTAATCATATGTATTTCGATTAGAAAATGCACAACTCCAAATAATGCAAATTAGAAACCTCTTTCTAATTTCATTCTACCTTGGCCAAGGATTCCTGGGTTGTCATTTAACGAATCACATAGGACATATCTCCTCTTTTACTAGAGGTGGTAGATTCTTTATTGATCATTCATTATCTCCATATGTAACTCATTACACCCAAGCATACCCTATATATGCCTTAAAAGGCCTTAAGGAATTAGTCAAAGTATAATTTGTTACATACAAGATACTATGATGATCTCAAGTCCAAGGATCACATGTACTACTATCACATTTGGAATTCCTATTGACAGGCGAGTAAAACTCCATTAGGTATTCCATAGCGAGTCACGTTCAGTGAACTTATTCTCCAATAAGCACCTACATACTTGCTTTAGTGTCTCCACACAAATGACCATGAGATCAGTCATCCTCATCCAATGAGCAAGCAACATATATACCAATCTATCCGGATTTACTAATCCCCTTTTTAGTAATCCCACGATTGGGAACTATTTTAGTTTTAAAGCTTTCTAAGAATTTAGATCTCATTAGCATGATCAACATCATGATTCTAAAAGCATTGCTTAAAACTATAGGTTATTTACATATTATAAAAACAGCACCATGTAGATAATTAAATGCCTTTAATAAATAAATATTTTATTAATAAATAAATAAGATTGTTTACAAAGTATGTGCTTTATCATCATACATGATTGGCTTGTATGCACACTACTATCAATTTTCACTATGTTGAGACCTTAAATCCGGATAACCGTTTTAAGGTCTTTTGTATGTACATATTTTACAGAAAAACTGGCAGGGCACATTTGTAAAGTGGAGTTTGTCCATCGTGAAAATCAGATTTTGATCTGTTTGATCATGAATCCCACGATTCCTAGGCTCACATAGGGAAGCCAATAAACCTGCACGGCTCAAATTTGTACAGAAATATATCCAACATCGCCAGAACCAAGGATTCATCAATAAATCTTGGTTCGCATATGGCCGAAGCATCTCGTTCCCACTAGATAGCGATCTAAGTGCCGCGAGGTAGCTTTTATAACTGAAACTAGAAAAATACTAGATTTAAATAAATCTCAGCCATTCTAGCTTCCTGGTTCTGTCTGGACCTATTTTGAACGGTTTGAAAGATAGAGTTGGCGAGATTTAAGAAAATAATGGACTGCTACATGGGCTTTTTGCCAAATCATAGGCTTTAAATGTCCAAATCTATCGATTAATTTTTGATATGTGGTAGTATGTGGGTATATCTACCTGTTAGAGTGAAGAAAATTGGGTTTGGAAGACAAAAAAATAGCTGGAAAACCAAACATGTAGGGGTTCAGAGTGTTTCTGAATTCTTGAAATGAGCTGGGGGTGAGCTTGATAAGTGGTTTTCATGACCACTTATTCAGATATTATCTAACTTGTTTTTCTTCTTACACTCAAGTATCATTGTGCTTTTCATGTGTTTTTGCTTTGTTTTGTAGATTTCCTATTTTGGAACTCCTCGTGGTGCATTGAGCTAAAAAAGAACAAAAAATTGCTAAAAAGGGACAAAGCACAGAAATAGGCTTAAGGCATGATGATGGCATGAGTGAAGGGGCAATGAAATGTGATGGTGCTATGAGGCTCAAAGTATGCAAGAAGGCAAGAATGAAGATGGCAGCCAAGAGCAGCAGCAGAAGAAGCAAGCAGCAGCAAAAATCTAGATTTTCAGAGCCACGCGGCCGCGTCTGATGCTAGGCCAAATGGCGCGTGGCCGCGCCTGTCCCCAACACACTAAACTTTGACTTTTGCAATTAAACAGACGGGCTTGGCTTTGGAAACATATATATCAGGGCTTTTGCCTATTTTTGAAGGGATATAATACTCCTTCCCCTTAAGGGAGCCCTAACCCTAGTTCTCTCTTCTCTATTTAATCCCATGTCTAGATTAGGTTAGGAGTAGATTAAGGTTAGGTTTAGATAGTTAGTTTCTAGGGTTTAATTAGAATTGAAGATTGAAGCATTTGGATAACATTAAAGATCCAAGCTTGGAGAAAGAACACAGATTTGCATTCTCTATCTTTATACTTTTCTTGTTATCCTTGTGTATTCGGATGATGTTTATTCAATGTGTGGATGATATATTTGAGTCATTTATGATTTAAACTTATTTTGAGATTTCAATGGAACCTTTTGAGTAGTTTACTTTGATATCCTTCCATGTTGGTCTTGTTTATCGTTATGTGATTGTCTATTACGATTTGCTCTTTTATTGCTTAATTGATTCGCGACCAATTACTGTGATAACCTATGTGGACTTGAAAGACGAAATGTAGGTTTAGATCTAATCGTAGTAGCGGGCGATTGTATGTTCACATGGCGTTGGATGTATGACTTGTGCATAGGATAGACATATACCGAAGCGCCGCTCGTAGTCAATAGAGAACTTGGACTTTAACCCTAATTATTTATAAATCACATAGACATATAGGGGTTTAGATAATGTGGGTGTTCATGTGCGTTCTATCATCTGTGGATTGTATGTGATATGGATTAGGTGCATCGAAAGATGGCCTTATCTTACTTTCGTGTTCTCGGCTAGCAAACTGTGACGATTAATTTGACCTAACTGGAAGTATGTCGACTTAGATGAATCATTAGGGGATATTGGGATCTCATGTCTTCATTATCTGATTTTACTCTATGGTTATTTAGTTTTAGCTTCATTACTTATCTAGTTTTAATTTAAACTCTTGATCGCTCGTTTGAATAAGACTGAGATGGTTATAAGCTAGTGGTTTGGTGTCTTTTATCAGTTAATTCTCCATGGGAACGATATCTATACTTACTCTTTATTACTTGTTGACCGCGTATACTTGCGCGTAATTGTCATACCCAATCGGGGATAACAGAGATCATATATATAGACCTAGGAGAAGCAGCTCTACCTGCTGCTGCCACAGGTAGAGATGCAGCTCCACGTGGCAGGGCCAACGTGGCTGGTCCTGTTGCATCGAAGTACTTGCACTCCGAGCAATGCGATGTCATATTTGAAACCTTCTAACTTTTGATCGGAGCGTCCATTTGAGGCGTGCTATACCTTTCCGGAAAGCCCTCGCCGAGCGCGTCGTAATGACATGAGAGAAAACCATTTCTGAGTAAAAAAAGATGGGTTTATAACTGGCTCTTTGATTCCTCACAGTTTGTCCGTTGAGCTGTCTTGCGCTGTTTCCACTCGGGATCATTGTTATGGTTCATTCTGACCTTAGTGGCATAAATTCGGCTTGGGTTTGATTGAATCGGATTCAAGTTGGTAAAATGACTATTTTGCCCCTCCCGGGGTTGCCTTCAATATCGGCATGGTCTTCGGCTGACGTTTTGGTGTTGTTTCCAAGGTTTGGATCCCATTCGAGTCTGTTTATCCTTAGTGTTGTCTCTGAGGCTGCCTTGGCCATTCCATGTTTTCCTCTGGAGATGTTGTGATGCTTCAAGATTGTTTCTAAAGTTGACCTGACCTCCCGGGTTGAGACCGGGGTTGTCTTGTACCTCTTGGTTTGAGACCGGGGCTGACCTGTACTTCCCGGGTTAAGACCAGGACTGATCTGTACCTCCTGGGTTGAGATCAGGGCTGACCTATACTTTCCGAGTTGAGATTGGGGCTGACCCATACTTCCTGGGTTAAGATCGGGGCTGACCTGTACCTCCCAAGTTGAGACCAGGGCTGACCTGTACCTCCCGCGTTGAGATCAGGGCTAACCTGTACCTCCCGACAGCGGGGCAGACCTGTACTTCCCGGGTTGAGATCAGGGCTGACCTGATGGCTCGGTATTGAGATCGGGGTTGATTTGATGGCCCAATATTGAGACAGGGGTTGAGTTGATGACCCGGTATTGAGACCGGGGTTGATTTGATGGCCTGGTATTGAGAGTGGGGTTTATTTGATGGCCCGGTATTGAGACCGGAGTTGATTTGATGGCCCAATATTGAGACTGGGGTTGTGTTGATGACCTGATATTGAGATCGAGGTTGATTTGATGGCCCGATAAGGAGACCGGGGTTGATTTTATAGCCCGGTATTGAGACCGGAGTTGAGTTGATGGCCCGGTATTGAGACCGGGGTTGAGGTGATGGCCCGGTATTGAGACCGGGGTTGATTTGATAGCCTGGTATTGAGACCGGGGTTGAGTTGATGTTCAGGTATTGAGACCGGGGTTGATTTGATGGCCCGGTATTGAGACCGGGGTTGAGTTGATGACCCGGTATTGAGATTGGGGTTGATTTAATGGCCCGATATTGAGACTGGGGTTGATTTGAAGGCCCGATATTGAGACCAGGGTTGATTTGATGGCCCGGTATTAAGACCGGGGTTGAGTTGATGGCCCGGTATTGAGACCGGGGTTGATTTGATGACAGTCTTGCCCTCCTGCAATGTAAGTAACAGGGAAATAAAATTTCGAGTGTCTACATAAAAGAATCGCAAAAGTTGAAGAAACTTACTCAATTTAAGTATGAGAAATTAAGAAACTTGCCTTATAAAGAGATTATCACACAATTTAATTTATAGTCACCCCACTATTCCTACAGAATTATATTCACATACATACTCACGTTTGATAATAAAATATATCATTAACATACATGTATATTTATTATTAATAATTATTAGTTCATAAACTAACATTATTTACTCCAATATCAAATTCCACTATGATTACATTAGGAATTTATTTTATTTTAACCATTTATGACTATTTAATGGTTCCTTACAATATTAATATATAAATATTTTACATATTTGAATTTAAACCTTGAATATATTACCTCACGAATATTTTATAACTTATTTCGCGAGTTCAGGTTCATAAACAGCTCATATTTAGCTTTTATAGTAAAGTTTAACTTACTATATTATTTCTAGGATAATAATAATTTTTATATTATTTTATTCTTTCACAAGTCGCTTAGATAATTGCTTCATTTAAAAATCTTTAATTTCTCGGTTTACAAATATTCGCGTTTACTATATATATATATATATATATATATATATATATATATATATATATATATATATATATATATATATATATATATATATAAGAAACAAAAAATTGATTATCTAGATTTTTCTCCTCGTATTGAAGATCAGGGGGAGTTGGTCTGGTATACCAATTTTTTGTTATACTTGTGTTATTAAAAGTTAATTTATTTAATTTTTCAACAAGATCAGGAATAGAAGCGACTTCAGAAATTTCTTCTGAATCACTATTGCTTTCATTGTCAGATTCTTGGATCTGGTCAATGATAGCAACAGTTCCACTAGCTTCGCCAGAACTTGAACCAATCTTTTTAATTAACTTATCAATACTTTTAACTAGGTCAGAGTTTTTATTAGGCAATCATTTTCCTTCTCTGTCAGAAGGGAGAGTCAATAAAGGTTGATCTAGTTTTTCTTGAGGATTTTTAACTAAAGCATGATCAAAATTTTCTTCAATTTTATCAAGCTGTTTACCTATGGTGGCTAAATATTAATTAGTGAAATTATTTTGTTCAATAATTTTTTTATCATCAGTTTTACCATCAGCAACCTTAAAAGGGCTGGCAACAACTAAAGCATTTTTAACCTGTAAAAATGTACAGTTTCCAAAGGAGGATGGGATGCTAAAATCTTAGACTTGTCCTCTTTCATCCACTGACTTTTAGTAAGAACTTTACACTATGAATGATGTTTATCATACCAGTCATAAAATATAAGGTTCTCTTGATTATGTTTAATATATTTTTTCCAATTATGAACTATTTTATCTCTGTCATGCTTATCATACATATTACGAAAAGCATGGAGTTTTTCTTGATTAGATTTGGAATTAAAATTTGCAACCAGACTATCCCAATCTACTTTAGTAGCTTTAGTTATAACTCTTAACTGGTGATTAATAGATGCTTCAAAATCAGAAGAAGTAGGACCTACAGAGACTGTAGGAGACACATCATCTTGTTCATCTTCTGTCTGAGTAGTAGGAGTGTAACAAGGATGACTTGTTTGACCTTGATTTAGAATACCATTCATTTTAATATCATGAATAGAAAAATAACTTAAAACTTCGGTATATCTTCTTGAAACAGAAGGAACTGAAGAATTAGTAAATTTTCTATAATTAGAGGTCTTTTAGTAAATTCGAAACTAACCCGAACAGTACCATCCGAAAATTGTTTAATATTTTCTAAATTTAATAAATTATTATTAACTAGTTTTTGCGGAATCTCTTGAGGGAGAATCCACTGACTAGGTAACGTAATATCTTTCCAAAGAATAGTCTTTGGGGTTTGAATATTAGTATTACTAGTACTGCTTTGAATTAAAACAGTATGGTCTTTAGGACTTTTATTAAGTGCGTGAATGTTTAAATTAGTTTTCATTACCTTGTAATAATTTCTGTATATTAAAGCTATAGGCTGAGAACCCTCAATCATTTGAGTTATCTCTCCTGCAGTTTTAATATTCCGAGTTAAAGCTTTTAATAAATTAATATCAGATAAACTCAATGGAAGGTCAGGAAATCAATTAAAATGGATAGGACCATCATGCAGACTTGACTCCATGATACCAATTATGCTTGGAGCATAATTAAGATATCGAGCATCTCTTAAGAACAAAAAGACACTTGAGTTTATTCCTTTAATAGTTAATGGTTTAACTGCGACCTAAACTAAACCAATATGAATAAAATTATAGCCTTTCTTTCGATGTTTATTAATGACATCAGGAGAAAGAAGACTATAATTTTCATACTCTTTGTTTATCGCATAGACACGTTCAACAGTTTTAACATTATAATCAGTTTTAAAGTTATCAATAAAAGTTGACTGGTAAATCTCCTTAGGAGACACACTAGGTATATTCCAGTTACTAAGGGTTTGATTAATGTTTTCATAACTGTGTTCTTCTTGATTAACTATGTTTGGAACAGGAGGAAGTGAAGATCTATTACTAACCGACGAACTCGATCTGAATAATCTACTCATTTTGAAAAAGTTAATTTTTTTTAACAACCTGTGTTCTTCCGTACAAACCCCTTTCTTTGCTTAACATAAACACATAACCTATCATCTAGTGATTCACAGAAAGCCAAAACTGCTCACACACTCGAGACTTACAAAGGCAAGACAGGGACCTATGGCGATGGATGGTGGTTTATACAAAGAGACTAGGTGACTTCTTGAACAAAGATTGATCAAAAACTTTTGATTTTCAAAAATGACTATGAAAAACAGATTAAGAACTACGTTTAGCAAATGAAAAACACATGGCTCTGATACCAAAAGGCGGAAGAAGGAAGATGGGAGTGGCGCATACAAAGCTGAATTACAACTATAGCAAAACTATAAGAAATAATAACAGCAGTTCATATATATAAACAAGAGTTTTGAATAAAATAAAATTTTTATTGAATACAGAAATAATTACAAACAGATAACTTGGGTTTACTTACAAACAGACTCGATTATAGAAACTTAACATGACTAAGATAGAAGGTAAGAGGGCTGAAGATTAGTTAGATAGGAATCTAAGTCTTCCGAAGCTCTCTATTGGATTGCTAAATCCTGCCTTAAACAAATGACCAAGCCTCTCTTATATAGGAAGAGAAAAGGCGGAACAAATACAACTCAATAATTACAAAACATGAATGACTATTACACAACAGTAATGCTTTATCAAAAGATGAAAGAATTATTACAACTTTCGACTATTACAGACGTGTTTTGATTAAAATACAGACTCAATAATTCAAATATAGAATAACTTTTGACTAAAGAGGCCATATGGCCGACATACAGAACATGACACATACAAGACGACAAACTGACTCATCTTATGCTTTCGGCTACTTTGGACAAAGAAGCACGGGCTGCGCGGGCAGGAGCATCTTGCAACAAAGGTGACCAGAGTGACTGTAGGCATTCTAGGCAAATGGGTCCTGAGCATGTTGAAGGGAAATGCTTCCGTACGGATCGCTTTGACCAGAATGATGACTGGAATGAGACGAAGAAGATGAACAGACAGAAGGAACTGAGTCCTCACTGAGTTTATCCATTTATTTTTGAATCAGTTTAGATAACTATTTTAAATCAGAGTTTGAACAATGCTCAATATCCGCAAAATCTCACTTTGAAACGGAAGATTTTTTGGATTTTGATTTATTAGAAGATGATTCCTTTGGAGGAGGAATCGATTGAGTAGGAGAAGGATTGGGAAATTCCTTCTGGACTTGACCGACGATGCGATAAGGGTCAAACTTATCCCACCACTTAACTAAAAATTCTCGAGTAACAAAAGTAATTTGACTAGAATTGGAGCGAGAAACATCCTTTTCGGATGAAATAACAAAAGAAAGGGCAACATTAGCAACAGGAGAATAAAATCCATAGTTCTATTTAAGAATCCATGGAATTTTATATTTACTAATGAAATGAAGAGTTACTGGAATGCAACAATTAGATTGCACCGCAGGAACCCTAGAACTAAAAACATTTAGAACTGACTGGAGCTCAATTGAAAGAATTTTATAGATGAGACCAAAACGTTCCCACCATAAAACAAACCAATGAGGGATTTGACTTTTGAACTTGTGGTCAAATTATATGAACCACGAATGACTAAACGATGGAGTTTGAAATAGAAAAACCCTGTTCCAAGCTTCCATGTAATCATAATAGCAGAACTGGCTATCATGACCATCTAACTGTCTTAAATCTGAATGATGATTACCCCAGTTTGGCATGGTGATAATCTGTTTAATATAAAGCGAATGATAGATGATTTTCGAGGAATCATTTCTATCATAAATGGGTTTAATAAGGATTGACTGGGTTTGAAGCAAGACATCCTTATAATACATAAGAGATTTATAAGGAGCCAAGGGAAGAAAGTGCCAACCAGTTGGGAAGAATTGGGCAGCCAGCTTAATTGGATCATCAATTAATTTCTTATGTCTTTCAATATGAAATAAATTGGTGGAATAGACAGGGATGTACTCGGATTGAGTACGTTGACTAGCAGGAGGATTACTGGACGAAGCAAAAGGATCAATAGCCTGAGGAGGCTGGGTCAAAGCCGAGCTGTAGGGCTTTGTTCCAGAAATAAGTGGGGCAAACCTATTATCTATAGTAAGGGGGGTAACTGGGTGTGGGATTACAGCTCCCAAGGGCTTCTAACTGGGCGGACCTGGGCCTGGAGGGCCAGGGGGCCGAACACTTTTACTGGATCCTCTCACACTCATTTTTCTAAGGGGTACCTGAATTAATAAATTCCCGAGTCAAAAAATCATGAACTGAATTATCACTACCTTTAATATAATCAATATCAAAATCAAAAATACTTAAAATAGATTGCCATCTGGCAAAAATATGTTTAGCAGCTATATTTTTAACATCCTTTTCTAAAATATACTTTGTTGACTTGCAGTCAATACGAACTAAAAATTTTTGATTTAATAAATCATTTTGAAATTTACTAATACATAAAACTAAAGCTAAAATTTCTTTTTTAATTGTGCTATAATTTAATTGGGCTTGATTCCACGTGCCAGAGTGGAATCGAACAATTTGCTCAGATGAAGCAGGTGTTAATTTCTGCTTCAGGATGCCACCGAAGCCAATTTCGGAGGCGTCAGTTTCAATAATTTTGAAAGCTAATTCGTTGGATATGCCAAGGCAGGGAAGAACCTTAACATATTTCTTGACTTGTTGGACGATGGCAGTACGCTCATCAGTCCAGGGAGGAGGATTTTTCTGTAAACGAAGGAACAAAGGTTTACAGATTTTTCTCAAATTTTGATAAAACTTACCGATGTAATTAAGGGATCATAAAAAATGCTGGAGTTGAGTTTTATCAGTAATTTTATCATGAAATTTGTCAGCAAATTGAAAGACTCTTTGAATTGGACGAACCAGACCACGATAAATATCATGACCAAGGAATTTAACTCTAACTTGGAGTAGACTGCATTTGGTTGGGAAAAGAACCAAACCATTGAAGAACGAATTCAAGTGTTTGAAATGTTCATCAATTGACTTGGAGAAAACCAGAATATCATCAATATACACAATAATGAAATGACTGAAAGGATTCAAAATTTCATTGAGAATATTTTGGAATTCACTAGGAGCGTTTTTCAAGCCAAATGCTTGAGCAACCCATTCATAATGACCGAATGGGGTGGTAAAGGCAGTTTTATACCTATCACTAGGATGAATACTGACTTGCCAGAAACCCGACTTAAGGTCAAATTTACTAAAGATGGTAGCATTACTAAGCCAACTAAGAAGGTCTTCCTTATTAGGCAATGGGTACCTAATCCATTCTAAAACCTTGTTAAGGGGCTTGTAAAACTTTTGTTTATATATATGAACTGCTGTTATTATTTCTTATAGTTTTGCTATTAACAACACATAGTTAATAGGTCATTTAAACACTTTGTAATCCTTTTTACCTTTTGGTATCATTTAGTAAAAAGGGATTCAATTCGTCTTGTATGTGTCATGTTCTGTATGTCGGCCATATGGCCTCTTTAGTCAAAAGTTATTCTGTATTTGAATTATTGAGTCTGTATTTTAATCAAAACGCATTTGTAATAGTCATTCATGTTTATAATGACCCTTTTTACCACAATTATAACAAGTAATTTTACTCTTATCTTGCGACTTAGAGGACCTTTTATTATGAGTTTTCTTGCGTGACTTGGGTTTTTCGTAATAACTATCTTTGTTATTAGGCTGACTAGAACGCTTCTTATGATGATTGCATTTTTTTTGACTTTCAATTTGCTTTTTCCTATGCTTTCTTCGTGAGGGAGCAATAGGAGGCAAACCATATTGTTCACAAAATGTACTAAGCTCATATTTAGCTTTCTTTTTAGCCTTAGCGGCTTGTTTAGCAATTTTAAAGTCAATACACATTTTTAAACCAATCTTTTGAATATAACTGATTATGTCACCATAAGTCAGGTTATCATAATCGATATATCCAAGAGTTTTACTAAGTTCATCTCTAACTTTGTGAGCAAACAAGTTAGGAAGACCATTAACAAATTTTTCCTTCCAAAAAGGTTTGTTACTATCACTGCGCATCATAACACGAGAAATAAAAACATCTTTGTACCACCTAAAGTCACTTAAGGTAGGACAAGTGAGATTACTTAACTGGTCATGAATTCTTTCAGTGATGTTACTAGGAGTTCCAATAAAATATTTTATTATGGTGAATATTAATGTATTAATACCATCAGGAATACCAAAACCAATATCTTCACGGAAGATAGGCTGACCATTGTCGTCTAACTGGCGAGCATGGATAATAGCATTCCTTGCATCTTCGTCAAGGTGTTTTTCCCACCAGGAACAAAGTACACCAGTAAAACCATTAGTTAATATTTCCACAATTTCAGGCTGGGTTAAATTGCTGAAAGCGGTAATATAACTATTGGCGACAATAGACAAATGGTTCATTTTAGTGAGAATTTGATGCTCACTAAAACCATCAATAATCCATTCTTAAATTTTATTAGAAGAAACAGAAAATTGATTATCTAGATTTTTTTCCTCGTACTGAAGATCAGGGGGAGTTGGTCTAGTATACCAATTTTTTGTTATACTTGTGTTATTAAAAGTTAATTTATTTAATTGTTCAGTAAGATCAGGAATAGAAGCGACTTCAGAAATTTCTTCTGAATCACTATTGCTTTCATTGTTAGATTCTTGGATCTGGTCAATGATAGCAACAGTTCCACTAGCTTCGCCAGAACTTGAACCAATCTTTTTAATTAACTTATCAATACATTTAACAAGGTCAGAGTCTTTATTAGACAATCCTTTTCCTTCTCTGTCAGAAGGGAGAGTCAATAAAGGTTGATCTAGTTTTTCTTGAGGATTTTTAACTAAAGCATGATCAAATTTTTCTTCAATTTTATCAAGCTGTTTACCTATGGTGGCTAAATATTGATTAGTGAAATTATTTTGTTCAATAATTTTTTTATCATCAGTTTTGCCATCAGCAACCTTAAAAGGGCTGGCAACAACTGAAGCATTTTTAACCTGTAAAAGTACAGTTTCCAAAGGAGGATGGGATGCTAAAATCTTAGACTTATCATCTTTCATCCACTGACTTTTAGTAAGAACTTTACACTGTGAATGGTGTTTATCATACCAGTCATAAAATATAAGGTTTTGATTATGTTTAATATATTTTTCCAATTATGAACTATTTTATCTCTGTCATTCTTATCATACATATTACGAAAAGCTTGGCGTTTTTCTTGATTAGATTTGGATTTAAAATCTGCAACCAGACTATCCCAATCTAATTTAGTAGCTTTAGTTATAACTCTTAACTGGTGATTAATAGGTGCTTCAAAATCAGAAGGAGTAGGACCTACAGAGACTGTAGGAGACACATCATCTTGTTCATCTTCTGTCTGAGTAGCAGGAGTGTAACAAGGATGAATTGTCTGACCTTGATTTAGAATACCTTTTATTTTAATATCAGGAATAGAAAAATCACTTAAAACTTCGTTATCTCTTCTTGAAACAGAAGGAACTGAAGAATTAGTAAATTCTTCTATAATTAGAGGTCTTTTAGTAAATTCGAAACTAACCCGAACAGTACCATCAGAAAATTGTTTAATATTTTCTAAATTTTCTAAATTATTATTAACTGGTTTTTGCGGAATCTCTTGAGAGAGAATCCACTGACTAGGTAGCGTAATATCTTTCCAAAGAATAGTCTTTGGGGTTTGAATATTAGCGTTACTAGTACTGCTTTGAATTAAAACAGTATGGTCTTTAGGACTTTTATTAAGTGCGTGAATGTTTAAATTAGTTTTCATTACATTGTAATAAATTCTGTATATTAAAGCTATAGGCTGAGAACCCTCAATCATTTGAGTTATCTCTCCTGCAGTTTTAATATTCAGAGTTAAAGCTTTTAATAAATTAATATCAGATAAACTCAATGGAAGGTCAGAAAAGCAATTAAAATGGATAGGACCATCATGCAGACTTGACTCCATGATACCAATTATGCTTGGAGCATAATTAAGATATCGAGCATCTCTTAAGCACAAAAAGACACTTGAGTTTATTCCTTTAATAGTTAATGGTTTAACTGCGACCTAAACTAAACCAATATGAATAAAATTATAGCCTTTCTTTCGATGTTTATTAATGACATCAGGAGAAAGAAGACTATAATTTTCATACTCTTTGTTGATCCCATAGACACGTTCAACAGTTTTAACATTATAATCAGTTTTAAAGTTATCAATAAAAGTTGACTGGTAAATCTCCTTAGGAGACACACTGGGTATATTCCAGTTACTAAGGGTTTGATTAATGTTTTCATAACTGTGTTCTTCTTGATTAACTATGTTTGGAACAGGAGGAAGTGAAGATCTATTACTAACCGACGAACTCGATCTAAATAATCTACTCATTTTGAAAAAGTTAAATTTGTTTTAACAACCTGTGTTCTTCCGTACAAACCCCTTTCTTTGCTTAACATAAACACATAACCTATCATCTAGTGATTCACAGAAAGCCAAAACTGCTCACACACTCGAGACTTACAAAGGCAAGACAGGGACCTATGGCGATGGAGGGTGGTTTATACAAAGAGACTAGGTGACTTCTTGAACAAAGATTGATCAAAAACTTTTGATTTTCAAAAATGACTATGAAAAATAGATTAAGAACTACGTTTAGCAGATAAACAACACATGGCTCTGATACCAAAAGGCGGAAGAAGGAAGATGGGAGTGGCGCATACAAAGCTGAATTACAACTATAGCAAAACTATAAGAAATAATAACAGCAGTTCATATATATAAACAAGAGTTTTGAATAAAATAAAATTTTTATTGAATACAGAAATAATTAAAAACAGATAACTTGGGTTTACTTACAAACAGACTCGATTATAGAAACTTAACATGAATAAGATAGAAGGCAAGAGGGCTGAAGATTAGTTAGATAGGAATCTAAGTCTTCTAAAGCTCTCTATTGGATTGCTAAATCCTGCCTTAAACAAATGACCAAGCCTCTCTTATATAGGAAGAGAAAAGGCGGAACAAATACAACTCAATAATTACAAAACATTAATTACTATTACACAACAGTAATGCTTTATCAAAAGATGAAAACATTATTACAACTTTTGACTATTACAGACGCGTTTTGATTAAAATACAGACTCAATAATTCAAATACAGAATAACTTTTGACTAAAGAGGCCATATGGCCGACATACAAAACATGACATATACAAGATGACAAACTGACTCATCACATGCTTTCGGCTACTTTGGACAAAGAAGCACGGGCAGGAGCATCTTGCAACAAAGGTGACCAGACTGACTGTAGGCATTCTAGGCAAATGGGTCCTGAGCATCTTGAAGGGAGATGCTTCCGTACAGATCGCTGTGACCAGAATGATGACTGGAATGAGACGAAGAAGATGAACAAACAGAAGGAACTGAGTCCTCACTGAGTTTATCCATTCGTTTCTGAATCAGTTTAGATAACTGTTTTAATTTAGAGTTTGAACAATGCTCAATATCCGCAAAATCTAACTTTGAAACGGAAGATTTTTTGGATTTTGATTTATTAGAAGATGATTCCTTTGGAGGAGGAATCGATTGAATAGGAGAAGGATTGGGAAATTCCTTCTGGACTTGACCGACGATGCGATAAGGGTCAAACTTATCCCACCACTTAACTGAAAATTTTATAGTAACAAAAGTAATTTGACTAGAAATGGAGCGAGAAACATCCTTTTCGGATGAAATAACAGAAGAAACGACAACATTAGCAACAGGAGAATAAAATCCATAGTTCCATTTAAGAATCCATGGAATTTTATATTTACTAACGAAATGAAGAGTTACTGGAATGCAACAATTAGATTGCACCGCAAGAACCCTAGAACTAAAAACATTTAGAACTGACTGGAGCTCAATTGGAAGAATTTTATAGATGAGACTAAAACGTTCCCACCATAAAACAAACCAATGAGGGATTTGACTTTTGAACTTTTGGTCAAATTGTATGAACCACGAATAACTAAACGATGGAGTTTGAAATAGAAAAACCCTGTTCCAAGCTTCCATGTAATCATAATAGCAGAACTGGCTCTCATGACCATCTAACTGTCTTAAATCTGACGGATGATTACCCCAGTTTGGCATGGTGATAATCTGTTTAATATAAAGCGAATGATAGATGATTTTCGAGGAATCATTTCTATCATAAATGGGTTTAATAAGGATTGACTGGGTTTGAAGCAAGACATCCTTATAATACATAAGAGATTTATAAGGAGCCAAGGGAAGAAAGTGCCAACCAGTTGGGAAGAACTGGGCAGCCAGCTTAATTGGATCATCAATTGATTTCATATGTCTTTCAATATGAAATAAATTGGTGGAATAGACAGGGATGTACTCGAATTGAGTACGTTGACTAGCAGGAGGATTACTGGACGAAGCAAAAGGATCAATAGCCTGAGGAGGCTGGGTCAAAGCCGAGTTGTAGGGCTTTATTCCAAAAATAAGAGGGGCAAACCTATTAACTATAGTAAAGGGGGTAACTGGGTGTGGGATTACAGCTCCCATGGGCTTCTGACTGGGCGGACCTGGTCCTGGAGGGCCAGGGGGCCGAACACTTTTACTAGATCCTCTCACACTCATTTTTCTAAAGGGCACCTGAATTAAAAATTCCCGAGTCAAAAAATCAGGAACTGAATTATCACTACCTTTAATATAATCAATATCAAAATCAAAAATACTTAAAATAGATTGCCATCTGGCAAAAATATGTTTAGCAGCTATATTTTTAACATCCTTTTCTAAAATATACTTTGCTGACTTGCAGTCAATACGAACTAAAAATTTTTGATTTAATAAATCATTTTGAAATTTACTAATACATAAAACTAAAGCTAAAATTTCTTTTTTAATTGTGCTATAATTTAATTGGGCTTGATTCCACGCACCAGAGTGGAATCGAACAATTTGCTCAGATGAAGCAGGTGTTAATTTCTGCTTCAGGATACCACCGAAGCCAATTTCGGAGGCGTTAGTTTCAACAATTTTGAAAGCTGATTCATTGGATATGCCAAGGCAGGGAAGAACCTTAACATATTTCTTGACTTGTTGGACGATGGCAGTATGCTCATCTGTCTAGGGAAGATGATTTTTCTGTAAACGAAGGAACAAAGGTTTACAGATTTTTCTCAAATTTTGATAAAACTTACCGACGTAATTAAGGGATCCTAAAAAACGCTGGAGTTATGTTTTATCAGTAATTTTATCTGGAAATTTATCAACAAATTGAATGACTCTTTGAATTGGACGAACTAGACCGCGATAAATATTATGACCAAGGATTTTAACTCTAACTTGGAATAAACTGCATTTGGTTGGGGAAAGAACCAAACCATTGACTTTAATAGCTTTGAAGAACGAATTCAATTGTTTGAAATGTTCATTAATTGACTTGGAGAAAACCAGAATATCATCAATATACACAATAATGAAATGACTGAAAGGATTCAAAATTTTATTGAGAATATTTTGGAATTCACTAGGAGCGTTTTTCAAGCCAAATGCTTGAACAACCCATTCATAATGACCGAAGGGGGTGGTAAAGGCAGTTTTATACCTATCACTAGGATGAATACTGACTTGCCAGAAACCCGACTTAAGGTCAAATTTACTAAAGATGGTAGCATTACTAAGCCGACTAAGAAGGTCTTCCTTATTAGGCAATGGGTACCTAATCCATTCTAAAACCTTGTTAAGGGGATTGTAATTGATGACTAAGCGAGGAACACCTCTCTCTTTCTCAGCTTCATTGTTAACAAAGAAAGCTGGGCAAGACCAAGGTGATTTACTATGTTTTATTAATCCTTTTGCAAGCAAGTCATTAATTTCTTGCTTACAAAGCTCCATTTGCTGATGACTCATTTGGATAGGTCTGGCCTTAGTAGGAATTAGGTGCTCCTTAAATTCCTTAGCATAAGGCAGTCTAACCACATGCTTCCTACGATGCCAAAAGGCATTGGGAGAATCAGCACACAAATTTTTAACCATAAACAACCGAAGCTCTTCAATCTTATCTTGAATTTTATCAAGTAGGAGATGATCCTCAACTTGCTTATATTTGAACACTCAAATGTGTTCAAAGCTGAATTACAACTATAGCAAAACTAGCAATATCACTTTTATAGTTTTTCTTTGTTTTGCTATAGACCGTTACATGTTGTTTGGCTCAAAAAGGTCATTTTGGGCCTCAGAAACCTCGAAATATCACTTTTATGATTTATAAGAATTTTTAAAGGTCCCTCGGTTCATTTTGTCTCACAAAATAATTTTATAGGCAATGCAAGTTTTTATTTCGTCTAAATATGTAATTTTATATTTATTACATATTTATATTGCTTAAATTATGTCCGAAAATTAGTTTCTTGGCATAAAATATCATTTCCTATCATAACTAGCCTCGTAAGACTTTATTAGCTTTATTATGTCTTAAAACTTTGTCGGAACGCGAATCGGAACGTTGAACGTCAAAATCGCTCAACGCGTCGACGTTCGTCGTCGCCCAATTTTTAGTTCTGACCTGCCTATTCGCCTATTTTAAATTCCCAAACCACATGTCGTATAATAGTGAATTTTTGGTATGTTATAGACCTCATGGCATAGTATTTTTAGAAAAATTTAGACCGCTAAAACAGTTTATGAAAACCCACCAAAAAAAGCCTTAAAGTGGTTTGCAGGCAAACTGCATGAGCAGCAGCAGCGCGCCCGCACGGCGCCGAGAGGCGTGCGTAAGCGCCCGCGCGCGACCAACTGCATGCAGTGCTCTGCTGCTTTTGCAGCTTGGCTTAGCAAAGTGACCCGTTTGCAATTTTCTCCCGCGCTGCTTAAAACTTCGTTTAATCCGATTTTTGGATATGTTGTACATGGTATGACAAAGTATTTTTAAAAAATATCAGGACTGATATTCGGGTATATTAAATTGTCCAAACAGGATGCCCAAATTGACTGTTCGCACAGATTTTTCAACTTTTCGTTCAACGCTCAAAAGTCGCCATAACGCGATTCAACCCAACTTCCTTACTAACTAAGCCTTTAGTAACATAATATGACTCGCATAAGATTTTAGCTCATTTAAATTCTAAGTTCTTTGTCATTTTTACCTTCTATGGCCATTAATCGAACATATTACATGCATTCTTTGTTCCATTCGATTTCTTAATCATTTATTAACGATTTTTCCTCTATTCCATTCTTATATCATCTCACAACACCAACCTATATACAAATTCTCTATATCCATTATTCCATACATAATTCTTGTACACAATAAAATAAAATAAATGGACTTGAGTAACTAAAGTTTACTAACAAAACTTAGTTTTTCATTCTTTGAATTTAAAAACCATTCAACTTCCATATTACATTTACATAACTCAACTTAAATTGATCACAAATAAAATCCATCCAACTTTACATACTAAGCTACCAAACTCCTAGGAATGGAAATTTAGTAACTAAATTATATCATTACATAAACTTAAGTAAAATTCAAATTCAACAAGGATTTTATACCTTTAAACTCTTTATCTTCAAATACTCCAAGCTTGATTCCACCTTAGTTAATCTTCACAAACTCATGCTTCCATTACTATATCATACTTGGAAAATTATCTAACTAACAAGAAATTTGGGAAAAGATAGCCACGGTATGGAGAAGAGGAAGAAGAAGAGATTTGACCAATTCTTAAGTCAATTTGCTTGGTGCCAAAGTTTGGTTGGGAGTAAACCATACACTTCCCTCTCCTCTCTCTTTTCACTGCAAGAAAGAAAAAAAGACTTGGAAAGGCTAGCTTGTAACAGTAATTAGTTACTAAGGAATACTCCCTAATTAACTTGATTTATTAATTTACTTAATTAATCTTCTCTTATGTTAACTACTTTAATTACCACCATCTTAGTAACTGAATTTAATTAATTAAGTTACTACCTACTCCAATAAAACTAAATCTCTTGAAAATAAATATTTATAAAATATATACTTTTAACTATTTCAATATATAACTAGTATATACCATAAATAAAACATAATATATCTTAATTAGATATTCATTTTATAAAATAAATATGCAAAAACATAATAACCCTTGCAAATATAATTATTTACTTACTTAAGATATTATAAGAAAATATAATATCCTTCTCTTCATTCTCATAAATTTAAACAAGAATTTATTTACCTCAATATGATATTATAATCTCCTTTTTTTTATTAAAATAATCCCATATAAGAATTTATTTTAATACCTTTGGTTAAAGCATATAAATAAACATTATATATTTAAACCACTCCTTTATTTTCTTATCCCAATTTTTCACAACAATTGTTATTTCATTGCTTAATAAATACAAATACATAATACATATTTATTAAATCTCATTTACATGCTACATCAAACATGCACAATTCACATATAGTAAATGTAAAAAAAAATTATTCACTATTTTAATATTATTACTATAATAGAAACTATAAGATATTTTCAGGTCCTTACATTCTTCCCCTCTTATAAAGATTCCTTCCCCAAAATCACAAAACAAACTTATTCAAACAACTGCGGATAGTTCACTTTCATCTTCTGTTCTAATTCCCAAGTTGCTTCCTCAACATTATGATTTCTCCACAATACCTTTACTGAAGATATTACCTTATTCCGTAAAACTTGCTCTTGCCTATCTAATATATGAACAGGAATCTCCTCATAAGTTAAGTCTTTCTCAAACTGAATCGGTTCGTATTCTATCACATGTTTATAGTCTTCTTTATACGGCCACAAAACTAAGACATGAAATACATTATGCACATGTTCCAATTCTGGAGGCAAGGCTACTTCATGCGCTACCTTAAATTTTCATCTTCCTTCAATTCTTAAATTGATAGAGAAGTGAAAATTGATAGAGAATGAATTGTAGGATATGATAAGATGGATGTTAGTGAACCTTAAAACACTAATAACCACGAACAAGTAAAACTATAAAGAAATGGTTAAGAAGTTAATGAAGAAATAAGTTAAAACCATAATAAAATGGTTAAGTAACTTAATGAAGAAAACCATTAAAACTTAGATGTTTATGATGGTTAGAATCATAGATGAATAACCAATGGATTGATTCCATTTTGTTTGGAGTGAAAATATCGAGTAAAGAAGATTCGGTGGAAGTTACGCGATTAGACGTTAAACGTCGAATCGTAATTTTTCCCGGAAAAGAAGTCAAAAGTTGCCGTTTGATTCAAAAATGTTGGTTTTCGATGGCGTAACGTGTAATAAGGTAAATAAGACTTGCGAGAGCAAGAACAAATGAATTCAGACTTAAAACGAAGAAATGAGCGTCGAACGTTCACGAACGTTTAACGAATGCATAAAAATGGACGAATCGGCGAATTTCTCGCCAACGGATTTAGAAATGAATTCCGACTGGATGGAATCGTAGAATATAAGATATGTGAACTAATGTCTTTGGAACGAGTAAATTCCGAGTTATAACGATCGCGTTATAAGCTCGAGAATTTCATAAATTGAAAAACTTAGAAAAAATTTCAAAGAAACAGGGCCGGCGCAGCAGCTCCAGGCCCGGGAGCAAGGTACTGCAAGCCGGCGCCACAGCGCCGAGTTTAACCCTTAAGGTGGCGCCGCAGCGCCCTTAAGGGGAAAATTTTTGACACGGTTATTTTATAACTCCACTTTTTTACATGGTAATTATAAGGGAAAGTAAATGATTAAAATTCATGAAGAGAGAACCATTAAACAACATGTTTAAAGATAGTTTTAAGAATTAAACGTTGAATAAACGTATTTAAATTTAAAACTCGAAATCCGAAAACATAATCCGTGAATCGTAGTCGAGTTTAATGCGCGCCTCAAGGTTACAAGAGATGTAATAGAGGTGTGGCATACGAGAATGTGAAGAAATGAAGATACAACTTATGTAATTTCTATACGGAGTTCGATAATGGGAATCCAGTAGAAATGTGTGCGACCTAGTGAACCGATTAGGGTTTCGCTTGTCGTGGTGTCTAAACGACGATCGACAAGAGTCAATTGATGACATGTGAAGGTTAATAAGCCGTAAAGAACGGTAATAAGAGAATGAAGAATAACGTGTAACGTTGAAAAACCGAGTTAATGGTAACAACTTGAATAACGTTCTGAGTCAAATAGACCAAACATTGTAAGAAATGTAATGAGGATTAACTTAACGAACATTATAGCTATAATGGTTCGAATAAGTTAAGTCTAAATTGTAATGCAATCGTAGTCAATAATGGTCGAGATATAGTATCTGGGCTAAACAATTCCGTCAGAGAGCGATGGTTAATACGAACTAGCAACCGATCTATCTTACTGTGAAAGATAGTGTAGACAAGACGGGAAACTAGTTTATTGGTTGTTTGTGGGAAACCACTCAGTGTACTATATTGAATACTGTTTGAGACTCGATGTGCGCTAAGTATAATGTTAGTGAAAGAATAGAAGGAATGAATATGGGGGTTGGTCAGATTACAAGAACGCAAACCATACGAAGTAAAGTGAAGTTTAAATTAATACAGAAGTCAAGTGTGTGACTAATGGATGTGTGTTATTCCTTATGTGTTATATAGGGATTACGATGAATGGTATAGCGTAACCCGTATGCAGCGCTAAGGCAAGTTTCCTAACTTCATTCATTTCTATATGAATGTAGTTTCTTAACTTTCTCAGATGTTAAACATGAGAAAGTAATTCGTATGTGCAAATGTGTGCTATTTATACAAGATGATAGTATGTATGAGGCCTTGTGCCACCATGTTAACACTTCGGTGTTTCTATGATTGAACTATTTCATGTTAGGAAGTTCGATTTATTCATGAACCGTTATTGTTGAGTCTGTGCTAATGATTCTAGCCAAACATAATGTGTATAAAAAAGGTAGAAGGATGAAAGTATGACAAAGTAAATGTGATGTATGTTTTAAAATGATATGAATCAGAACGTATTTCTATTATTCGAGCTACTTTATAACCATTATTCGGTTATCGAAGTCTTAAAAGAATTTTGATTCTTGCTTTGGTTGTTATTCAACTGCTATGACTTTCTAAGAAATTGAATGCTCACACTTGCTTGAAATAAAAATATATTCAGCGAACGACGGTATTATGTATTAAAGGACCCTGTGAAGATCAAGCTGATCGATGTCCTGCTATGGTAAGGTGCTATGGTTGCGAGTACCATTAGCGTCACAAGATGAAGGGCCATTCGTAGTATGAATGAGCATGAAGATCAAGCCAAGACTTGTAGAATAGTTAGTTAAACTATTCTGTAGATATGGTGACTAGTAAAGTCACTCATGTAAAATGAAGAGAATAATGTAATTATCATTATTTATAATAAATGAAGATTTTAAGGTAATAGAGCTTGGGAATTGAATGGATATATCATTATTCTTCAGGATATAATGATGTATGTATGGAGTGTGAAGTACTCGTGATGTACGAAATTTGGGTGTGAAGATAGACCGGATTTCGGGGCATCACAAGTTGGTATCATAGCTGATAGATTATAAACCTTAGGTATGATTACCTAAGACTATAGCCTGTGAGACAACGGTGTGAAAATAGTTGAGCTAAAAGATTAGGGAAGAAGATCACGACGTGATCATATTAAGTCGTAATAACAGATTTTCTGTTAAACGATAAATGAGTTATAGCTGATTGCTATAATGGGCATGTATTGTGAATAGTATGGGAAGATGTACTCAGATCGAGTGATAGAGGATGAAATACGAGTTAAAAAAATTTGTATTAAGGAAAGGGAAGGTTAGAAGGTTGTAAATTTCAATTGAGGACTCATGTGATAATTGAGTTGTGTGAACTTTTGTTATGGGCAAAGGTTTTTGATTTGGTGTAACAACCACTCACACTATTATAGTGATAATCATTGGAAGAGTAATGTCGCACTATCAATATGTTAATGACGAGAAGGCGAATGTTTTCTCATGTGTATATTAGATAGTAGAATATATTAAGTTAGGTGTGAGTTCTTGAAACTCATACTTATGAAAAGTTTGTAACTCATAGTTGTATGCTATGTTTCTGAGCCCTGAGCATATGCATAGTCCTTAATTTGTTCTTGGATTACATACTACGAAGATAAGTTCTTAAACACATATGGTTGTGGAAAGTTCCTAAACACATAAAGTGTGGTAAGTTGATGAACTATACTATGGTATAGGAATTGTTAGACTGAAAATGAGTTATTTTCAGTATAAGTAGCATTTAAGGTGCTAGAAGAAGTTAGGATTGTCGCAAATATGACAATAAAAGAAGTAGAAGTAGAAAATTCCAAGTATTCTAGCTATGCTAGATTTTGAAATTATTGACATCGTGCTGATGTATATGTTTTTGGAAGGAAAATATTGTTTTCAACTTTTGGAAAGCAATGGATTTTTAAAAAGGAACTATTCTTTGTATGTCTATGCTAATCATTTCGGCTAAACAGAGTTTGATTTGTAATATCAAAATGAATTTGATATCATCAATGCATTTGATGCATAGGTGGTAAAAAGACGGAGTCCTCAACATGCTATAAATCAGTACGGTATCATGACATCATTAAACGTTTTGAAAGAATTTAAAAAGAGTAGTCGATGTCAATTGATTTGACTAGACGACTATTTCAAGTTGTTGTCAAATTTATTGGTGGTCTGAGCTATTTAATTTGGCTACACAAATGGTATGTCATTTTTAAAAGAAATCAAGCTCTCTTTAAGAAGTTGTACTAAGCCAAATTGTTTTGGTGCGAATTCAGAGTTAATGTCGTTAATTCGACGGGCACTAGGAGTTGCCAAAAAGCTTAAACATGAAGATGTTTAAGGATGGAGTGTTGATTAATACAGGGTACTACAGGCTAATCACCTGGACGTGCTCGTAAGATATATCGAGCATACGGCCTTAGTGCCGGGAAGTTCCTTTATAAATATATTGATCATACGGCCTTAGTGTCGGGATGTTCTGTTATGGATGAAAAGGATATATCGAGCATACGGCCTCAGTGCCGAGATGTTCCTTTATGACTATATCGAGCATACGGCGTTGGTGCCGGGATGTTCCTTTATAAAATATTGTAAAGGAATCCTTATATTCCTAACTAGTCATTCCATTTCATAATTCATTATATATTATGAAGGTTCTTGAATGGGAGCAGGATGATAACTTCTGTCAGGAGAAATTGAGACAGATTATGTTAACAATTTCGCGGGTGAAATTTTTAGAAGAAGGGGTGAATGTGATATCCCGAGATATTAGAAGTATAGTTGTCAGGATGTTTATCATCTGACGATTATAACAGAAAATGATCCTTGGGGGGAAGGATGTAGAAGAGATAATGAGAAGGAATAGTTAGGTAAATACCTAACTGAATTACTATGTTGAGATTTTTCAATGAAATAAGGAGAAGTGAGATTAAACCTTCGTTGAAGGTTGTAACGATAACGCATCAGGGTATGGATGCAGTTTTTGAAATTCTGAGGATAGAATTTTTATAGGTAGGGAACAATGTGACAAACTGGAAAATTGGATTGTCCAGAAATTAAGTTTAAACAATTAATAATTAATAAAATGAATTTTTATTGATTATATTCTGTGTTATGTGTTTAATAGTTATTCTATGACATAGGATGACTAGAAACCAAGAGGATTCTGGCTACGAGCTAGAATGAACGAGTAGGAATTTTTAAGATGAGAATAAAATATTTCCAAGAACAAAAATATTTTCGAGAAAACGACGAAATAAGCACTATTCATGTGTTGAAACACTAAAGGTTAGGGTTTGAGTCTAAGGGTTAGGGTTTGAGAACCCTAAGCTTTTCTGGGAGATCGGGATGTCGGAATGACATTCTGTTAAAAGATTTGACAGTAATATACTGTGAAAAATTAAGTTAGCCGATAAAAGTTGTTCTCGAAAAAAGCACAGAAATCGTACGAACTGAAAACGACGAAACGTACTGTCATGTACTTTTCATTCGTTTAACTACATTAAGGGAAAACGTGAAGGAAAACGCTTAACGTCAAAAAGTATGTTTTAGTTTTTTGGAGTTTCGAAGAACGCGTAAAAGTTAGTCGGTAGAAGAAAGTCGTAATATTCAAAAATATTTGAATTCCGAGATATGCGTAAAAATGGTTAAGTGTAATAATAACGATTATTATACATAACAAATACGAGTATAATATTAGTATTATACGAGTATGGTACGAAGATGAATACACCGTATAAAATGAATATCATAGTAAGTATATACGAAAAAAATACGAGAATTATACGAGGGAAGTACGATAAATGTGATAACCCAAAAATTTAGGAGACTTGTCTCAAATAATTAAATGAAGGTTTAAATAATAAAACCTAGATTATGAGACTTGTCTCAAATAAATGAATGAAGGTTTAAATAATAAAACCTAGATTTCAAAATAGAGGAGTGATTAAAACTTTTAAGAAAAACCTATATGGTTTGATATTTGAAAGAATGTAAAGAGAATTAAATGAGAATGATAGATATGTCGAAGACTAAGAAGTGAGAAGATGGTTGTTTAAAGTTTTGCAGCTAAAAGAATGAATTACGTCAAGCTGACAATAATGGAAGAATGTTAAAGAATAAAATATTTGTATGAGTTTATGAGAGATGTTGATAAAGGTGTTAATACCTGAGAATAAGCATGTAGTAATGAGCCGAATCAAGATAGTTGAGACTTGGGCTAAGAATGAAATTATCTCTATGGATTGGATACAAAAGGATAAGGGAAAGAGATAGTAAAATAATACCTATGATGAGGTAAGTTGATGAGAGGAGTTGATTAAGAGAAATTGTTTAAGAGTTTAGTAGTAACTAAACTAGAACGTTGCAGTAATAGTGATTCCGGCATGTAATCCTTGTAAATGAAGAAGAAATTAATAACTAAAGGATGAACAGATAAACCCATATGATTAATTAAATTAAGTATGTGAGAATCAAGATAAAACTATGTTAGGAATTAACATAGCTTGAACGTTGGCCTTGACTGGCAAATAAGAAGATGAATAAGTATAAAGTAATTAGCTAATATGATTAGCAATAAATAAGGAGTAAGTTAAAATTCAAAATTTGAGTTAGAGATAGAATTTTGAAGCCTAGATTACTCAGTTGCATCCAGAACGTCAAGTTTAGTCAGAAAAGACAGTAACACAAAATGTGTAAGGGTTGACTTTTTGGTCGAAGTCAATAGTTGAATTTTATGGAGAAAAGTCAAAATTGGAGTTAGGAGTGGAATTTGAAGACGTGGACGAGATATTTGAGTCCGGAACGTCAAAATTAGTGAGAATAGACTGTGAACACAAAATGTGTTGGGATTGACTTTTTGGTCAAAGTCAACAGTTGACTTTTTTGGAGAAAAGTCAAACTTTAAATTCGAAGATGAATTTGAAGAAGCGGATGTGCCCATGACGTTGGGAGCGTCAAATTTAGTTAGAATCGACTATAAACTCAAAAATTTAATTTTTTGAGTTCGAAAGTTAAAGACAGAATTAAACACGCAAAACGAGGAAATAAAAGCGAGACCTACAAGACTAAAATTAGTTTGATTTCCAGTACATGGGCAGCCCACCTACTCCCCAACCACTCCCACCAACTCTCACCTAATATTACCAACTCCTAACCACTCCCTCTCTTTCCTAAATATATCATTTAGCTAAATAAAAGAAAGGAAGACACAAAGAAGTAAACCCACTATTTTCTCTCACCCCCACCCGACCGAATATAGAGAAAGAGAGAGATAGATAAGCTATGGAAAGAGTGGAAGAAGAGGAGAGAGGAAAAAAAAGAAAGAATGGAATAAGAGAAAGAAGAAACCATAAGTTTTCTCCATCATTTTCACCCAAAATCCTAGAGAAACTTCAGAGCTTGAGAGGGAATGGAAGGGGGGAAGCCATGGTTAGGGAGGAGCAAAGATAAGAGGGCTATCAAGATCATTCAAGAAGGAATAGCCAACATCCAACCATTCCTAGCAAAGGTTGAAAAGTTTTCTAAACCCTAGTCTCACTTTTTCTTGGTTTAGATTATGTTTTGCTTGTTTATGTAGACACTTCAAATTTTCCTTGCCCGTATACTAACCCGTTAAGAGGGCAAAACCGTCAATCAATCCAAATTCGATAACCGACGCCGGTCCTTCAACCTAAATTTGATTCCCAATATCGGTAATCAAGCTCCGACAGTCAATCGGACCATCAATCAAGTTCCGATAGTCAATCTGACCATCAATTAAGTTTTGACAGTCAATCGGACCATCAATCAAGTTTTGACAGTCAATCGGACCATCAATCAAGTTCTGACAGTCAATCAGACCATCAATCAAGCTCCGACAGTTAATCGAATCATCAATCAAGTTTTGACAGTCAATCGGACAATCAATCAAGTTTTAACAGTCAATCGGTCCATCAATCAAGTTCCAACAGTCAATCGAACCATCAATCAAGTTCCGACAGTTAATCGGACCATCAATAAAGTTCCGACAGTCATTCGGACCATCAATCAAGCTCCGAAAGTCAATCAGACCATCAATCAAGTTTCGACAGTCAGTCGGATCATCAAGGTCAACCCCGGTCTCAACCCGAAAGTCAAAATCAACCCCGGTCTCAACCCGGGAAGTCAATTCAACCCCGACAGCAACCCGGGAGGTACCAATCAACCCCAACCTCAATATTGGGCAGTAAAGTCAACCCTGGTCTCAATTCGAGAAGTCAAGGAAACCTCGACATCAATCGAGGACATGTTAAGCCATCTCCGGTCTTAATCCGGGAAACGCAGTTCATCCCCAGCAGCTACCCAGAAAGTCAAACCCAACCCCGATCTCAACCCGGGAAGTGCAGGTCATCCCCGATCTCAACCCGGGACGTCAAGTCAAATTCAGACATCAACCTGAAGCATTACAACAACTCCAGAGAAAAAACCTAGAATGAACACGTCAGCCTCAGAGACAACCCTGAGGTCAAAAGACTCGACTAGGATCCAAGTCTAGGAATCAGGTCCCGAAAATCAACTAGCGACTATGCCGACACTACAGGCAGCCCCGGGAGGGATACATTGGTCATTTCATCAACTCTCAACCGACTTGGTCAAACTCAAGTTAAATTGATGCCACCAAAGTCAGAATGAACCCTAACGACGATCCCGAGTGGTAATTACGCAAGACAGCTCAACGGATAAACTGCGGGGAATCAAAGACCTAGTTATGAACCCGTCTTCCTAGATCCAGAAAATGTTTTTTCCCATGTCATTCCGACACTCTCGGCGAGAGCTTTCTGAAAAGGTATCGTACCCCTCAAACGGACGCTTCGATCAAAAGTTAGAAAGTTTTCGACCGGACATCGCATTGCTCGGAGTGCACATACTACGAGATGACAAAGCCGTGCACGTGGGCCCCTCCTAGGGGAACATCAGCTCTACCTGTGGCTGCCATAGGTAGAGTGGAGGCTCCCTGGCCTATAAATAAACGTGCCCCATATTCATTTAAAACAATTCAGAAACGCAACGAATCCCTGCCAGTTTGATTTTCTGACTTTTACACCTCTTCCAAACCCAAATATTTTCACTCCAACACGTAGATATACCCATATACTACCACATATCAAAAAACCATTGGTAGATTTGGACGTTTAAAGCCTACGATTTGGCACAAAGCTCGTAGTACAGCCCATTGTAAGTATTTTTACGATCAGCAAGTCAATACTACTACTTTGCACTATTTTACACCTGCACATCAAGTTTTATCTTCTAAATATGCCCGGAACTTAGTTCTGTGGCCATTTTAGTCAAAATTTTGTACATTTCTATACATAAGCGCAGTTTTTTGCATTTCTACAACTCGGATTGACGATTCGTCAGCTCCAGCAGCTTCAATGCACTAGCACACACCTTTTTGGCAACTTCGCTGGACTGGGTTATCTTTTTAGTCCGGGTTTGGCCCTTTTTTGTATATATTTAACTGCAAATGGACTAACATTTCAATTCTGTCAAGCCCGAATGTCAAATCCGTGGTAGTTTACCGCTTTTATATATATATACGTATATATAAGCGACTTTCACCATCACTAGTACTCATAACAGTCCTAGTTGACAACATTTCTGTCAATATATATATATATATATATTTATATATTTTCAGTCCGGCCTGAATTACTTCTTGGCCATTTTACTGCTTTTGCACACTTCCCCATATTGGGTGCTCTCCCTAGTCACTAGGTGACTATTTTATGTTAATTTTAATTCCAGTACGGGCACCGGCGTGAAAACTTGTCGCCCTTTTCACTGTTTTCTATATATATATTTCATTTCTATCACATCCTGGATTATTTCGTGGCTATTTACAGTTATTATATAAATATATATATTTCAATTCCAGTCCGGGCTTGCAAGTGAAAACCCATCGCCCTTTTTACAGCTTTTATATATATATATTTAACTATATATATTGCTTTGCTCAATTTATTCAACTGTTGCATTTAATATTCATTTGTATATGAATCTGCACTGACATATCTGCGGGCGAACTAGATTTATCCAAATCTCGCCACTTCTAGCTTTCAAACGGTTCAAACAGGTCCCGATAGAACCTGGAAGCTATAATGGCTGAGATTTTTTTAAATCTAGTTATTTTTATAGTTTCAGCTTCAAAAGCAACCTCACGTCCCTTAGATCGCTATCTAGTGGGAACGAGACGCTTCGGCCGTGCGTACCGGGATTTATTGAATGAATCCCTGGTTCTGGCTATCTTGGGATATTTATCTATTTCTGTACAAATTCGAACTGTGCAGGTTTTCTAGCCATTCATATGTGAGCCTAGGAATCGTGGGATTCATGATCAAACTGATCAGAATCTGATTCCCACGATGGACAAACTACGATTTACAGATGTACCCTGCTAGTTTTTTCTGTAAAATGTACATGCACAGACCTTAAAATGGTTATCTGGATTTAAGGTCTCAACATAGTGAAAATATGAATTGTCGTGTCAGCGTCCCTTCGATGGTTTTCATACCCATGAGGAGACCGACACTTTATATTTCTTTGGTCGAGGATGCCTCGCAGCCCGACAAATCACCAGTTGCATGCAGCCTTAAGGCTATAAAGATAAAATTGAGAGTAGCAATATGCTTCAATTCCTATATCAGCGTAAGGGTTTGATAAAACAAGCTTTCAAAACATCACTGTCAATTCAATTCAAAAGCTTTTCCAAATCAAATTAAATAATGCTTTTTGCAAATCAAATCAAAGATTGATTTTCAAATCAAATCAAACCCTCCGTATATAGGCTCAACGAAGCCTGTCAAAGCTTTCAATAAATTAAAAGGCCTAATTTCCTAAACAACATTCATTCACTCATTCCAGTTTTAAAGGAAATATTGAAAATATTGCGGTACCGTGTTTACACGGGAGTCGTGGGCTGCCTAACACCTTCCCCACACTTAACCAAGCCCCCAAACTTAAAACTTCGATTTCAAAAGATCAAGTTTCGACAGTGTCCAGCAATTGGGCCTCTTTTCAAATTAAAAATCATGTTGAGTTGGTACAACTATTTTTAAAACTACCAACTGGCGACTTTGTTTAAATCAAATCATCGACATATACGAATGTTGGCCTCTTTCCTAAAAAACCCTTCAAAACCTTTTTTGCAATAAAAAGAATAATGGTAGAGATAACTTAGGAAGATCGATTTGAGGAAAACCGGGTTATAAACTTACCTGCAGTATTTCTTAAATTTTCCAACGTCGACAGTTTATGGTAAGACTCTGGGGACGACTAAGTCTCCTGGGCTGCCTCCTGAAAATGCACCACCCAGATTCGCTCCAGTTGAACGATCGGATTAACTTCCCTTCTAGTAGATTGCGATGATATGGGAACCTTCATGTCGAAATAAAAGCCGCGAGAGTAACCTAGGATAGGTCAACTTCTAATCAACCGAATCTGACGGGATGCTTCTTCATGCCTTCCTCTTTCAATTCTATATCAAGTCTCCAATTACTGAAGAGCGCAATGTAAATGATAATAATGAAAGATTTACTTTCTAGTCAAATATCATGTCATCCTGCCATCAAAACAACTAACCTCGGTTTTGCAGGATAAACTTAAAAAACATACATCATAAATGCATCCAGTCATTACCTAACACAGGGAACTGACACGTATACGTTTTGGTGTAGGTAGGGAAAAATTGGTCCTATCACCAGATTAAAGGCCAGAAAAGCACCCAGTCCATCTACAGACATGGCTTCAAGTGCTCCACTAGAATCCACCCCTGTGTCTAGGGAATAATTTGAAGGATTAAAAAATCAGATAGCCGAGCTAGCCGATTTCCTTCTAGAGCAAAGCAAGGCCTTTAAAGAGAAACAATCTCAAACTCATCCAGAACCAGGAGCATCTGGTAGTGGTGCTGGCGGTCAAGATACAGAAAAAGCCGAAACTCAGATTCCTGGACCCCAGAATTAGGATGCAATCAACAAAACTCCGAAAATCACCATCTTAGGCAAAGAACAGGAAGCTGGTGACCTTCTCAAGAAAATCAAACAAATGGAAGAAACCCTCCGGTCCATCAAAGGGACTGGGGCATTTGGCAGTGTCAACTACTCAGATCTATGCATATTTCCCGGGGCTAGATATCCCAAAAAATTCCAAGTCCCTGATGTTGAGAAATATGACGGATTAGGGGATCCTTATACGCACCTGAAAGTTTTCATCGGAGAACTCGGATCCTATGCTGAGGACGAGAAACTTCGAATGCAGCTATTTCAGAAGAGTTTAACTGGAGAAGCCAGAGCCTGGTATGCCAGTCTAGACAACTCCAAAATCCACAATTGGGAAGAATTGGCCCATGCCTTCCTCAGCCAGTACAGTTTCCAATCTCAGCTAGCTCCAGATCGGTATCAAATTACCAAAATCAAGAAAAAGAACACTAAATCATTCAAGAGAATATGCCCAGCGATGGAGACGGGTCGCAGCACAAGTCACCCTAGCCATGACTGAATCTAAAATAGTCATGACTTTCCTCGATATTCAAGAAGCTCCTTATTATGAAAGGGTCCTAGCAGGCATAGGAAAACCTTTCTATGAAATGATTAAACACGGCGAAATGGTTGAAATGGGACTCAAGTCTGGGAAAATAAAAGACCTAACGGAACTCAAAGCTGTTGCTGAGCATATCCAATCCAGAAATTACAGGAGTAATGCCCGGAGGGTCCATAAAAAAAAGATGAAGAAGTTTCCTTAGTGTTACAAGGATAAAATTCAAGCGGTAATTTAAACAATACACCCATTCAAAGGAGTAACTATACCCCTTTCCAAGTTGTAACACAGCCTTCAAATCCTTCATTCTAGAAAAACATGAAGGTCAGACGCAGAAGGACTTTCACCCCACTAAGGCATTCACTCGAGAATGTCTTCAAACATCTGACAGCTCAGAAGAAGATTGGCCAACTCCTTCCGCCAACTAACACTAATGCCAGGAACTTCGACCCTAGCAAGAAATGTTCTTATCATTCCGGATCACCTGGCCATGACACTCAAGACTGTTGGTCCCTCAAGCATAAAATCCAAGATTTGATTGATAATGGAGAGATTGTGGTCACAAAGCCCGATCAACCCCATGTCCAAGATAAACCTCTCCCACAGCACAAGAAGGAGAGTGTCAATACGATCAACACTTCAAGTGGAGAAGGATCCAAATACCTCCGCTATGTTAAAGAATCCACTCAATCCAACAACATCAGCCTAATGAGTTGGGAGGCTTTTGAAAAACAATTCCTAATAGAGTAAGAAATAAAGTTTATCAAGGAACAAATCGAGCAGTTGGCTGAACTGGTCGTCTACCAACATCAACTCACCAAGAAGATGTTGAAACAAATACATCAATCTATTGGCAGTCGCTCACCTCCAGCGGAAGTCAATTCCAATCAAGATCATAGCCAGACTTGTGAGCTTACATCCAAGACTGACAAGGGGATCGAAGAAGCAAGTGTCCAAGCAGGTAGGAACTTCCTATTTCAAAGGAATTTCACCCATTTGAACTAGTCAATGGAAGAAATCCTGCAAATGATGATCAACGAGGGAATGGTTGAACACTTGATACCTCCGCTGAACTTTCAATCCAGAATATTCAAACCTGACCAAATATGTCAGTACCATTCCAACTCTCCCAGCCATGATATAAAAGAATTTTGCGCACTTCGTAACCTAATTCAAGACCTAATTGAGAAAGGTGACCTAATCAGAGGAAATCAAATCCTCGACATAATAAATAAAGATAGCCTTTGGATCCCCGATGCATGGTATCAGGACACAGTGGTTGTCATATCCTGTGATAAGGAATCAATCATCACACCCCTGATACTGACAGGTAAAGGGGTCCAAGACAAACAAAATCCTGTGAAGGTGGCTTCACCTCAGCCACTAATTTTGCCCTTCAGGCCTCAGTACCCGATTACCAGTCTGAAGAAGGTCCCATGGAACTACGGGGACATTGAAAGCTCTACTTCAAACAACATTTCCATCCTGTCAAAGGATAATCCATTGTACCTGCCTCAGTGGGTGATTAAACCAGTTACCAAAGCAAAAGAAATGGTGGCTGAAGAAAAGATACAAGAGTTCCTCAAAAAGATGGGACACAATGAAATCAAGATAGTGCAAATCTTAAAAGACGCACCCAAACAAATATCCATCCTAGACTTGGTCCTATCATTAGAGGATCACCGTAACATCCTAGTGAAGGTACTAGAAGAAGCTCATCTGCCATACACGGTAGACACAGAGAAATTCTGTCATGTGATAGAACACATTTTCAACAACAATGTGATTTCCTTCACAGACGATGATATCCCAGCTGAGGGGAGGGGTCACCACAAGTCCCTGCATATAGCTGTTATGTCCTCCAGATACGTGATCGGAGGAGTGCTTATTAATGGAGGATCTTCCCTAAATATTTGTCCATACGACACGTTGGAAAGGTTGAAGATCAATCCAAACCGGATTAAAGCTAGTCACATGGTTATCCGGGCTTTCGATGGATCTCGCCGCCAAGCTATGGGGGAAATCGAGCTTCCCTTAGAAATTGGTCCACACACCTTCTACGTATCTTTCCAGGTGCTCAACATAGCCACCGGATACAACTTGTTATTGGGCAGGCCATGAATCCATATGGTCGGGGCTGTTCCATCCACCCTCCATCAGCAACTCAAGTACATTATCAACAGCAGCCTCATCACAGTGAATGCTGAACTGGAATACCCCACCCACATACATGGGGACATGTCAGTGATTAGCCTAGACGTCGGGGTTGAGCCTGCAAGTTGTCAAGCTCTCGAGGTAAGTGATATTCAATATCTACCAATTGGGGCACCAGCGTTGAAGCCTAAAATTTCTACTGAAGTAATGACAGTGGGCCAAGGAAAGGACGAGCACGGCATTAAGATGCCAATTCAAATACCAAGTCAGATGGGAAAAGCAGGATTGGGATTTTCATCCGGGTAAAACCACCAGAATCCATACAAACATCCCAAGGCTCAAGCCTCCACGATTCTGCTCCCAAACCTCACAAATGCCGGATGGGTGAAACCTACGAGGAAGATCCCTACGGAGGCATCAGCCATGCTATTTCCTTCAATCATACCTGTCCATAAAAGGAAAGCCCTCAAGCCTGAGGTAGATAGCGAAAAAGGAAAAGAAAAGATCTTGTATGAAGGACGAGACCCATTCGCTAACATGAAAGTCATTATCAACTACGAAGGGATGAATGATGAACTCCTAGATAGTGACGATGAAGATCGTGCTCACTTTCCTCATAGCAAATAGAGGAACATTCCCCAGAAAAGCCTCAGCCATATTCTAAAGGATGTCTCAGTTGTCATTCAAGATGAGACAGACGGACACACTTCCAGAATCCTCCCTATCCATGAGGGTCTAACCCTGGATAATTGGAGCAGTGTCCCTTGCCTAAGTTGAAAAGGGTAAAGGGGCAGACAGTCAATCTGCCCTTAATCATGCTTTCATTTACTACTTACTTTTGATTGCACAGTTGGAGCAATCACTTTTATCATGCTTTACAAATGTTATATGTATTTAACCAGTTGTATATAGTAATGAAAGCATTTTTGTTTTCAGGACCCAAGCATTGGATGTGTGTGTCTCTGCTGATGAGATGCCAACCTGTCAACATAATTCCAACCATGATGCAAGATTGAGCTTCGACTTGACGAATCTTGATCAAGAGGAGGAAGATGACTATGAGGTGCCAGAGGAGATCAAGGAATGGGTCGAAGACAAACCCAAACCAAACCTGGACCAAACCTCCACCATCAATATAGGAACCTCCAAAACTATCAAAGAAATCTAAATAGGTTTATACCTCACATCTTATCAAAAAGCCGACCTGATCGTGCTCCTGACACAGTACCAGGATGTATTTGCATGGTCGCATGAAGACATGATCGGTCTATCCATAGACATTGTCATCCATCGAATGCCTATCAAAGAAGGGTTCAAACCAGTCAAACAAAAGCTCAGACGATTGAAACCTGAGTGGAGTCTCAAAGTCAAAGAAGAAATTATTAAGCAATTCAAAGCCGGGATCATCAAGGTATCAACATATCCCGAATGGCTATCAAATATAGTCTCTGTGCCTAAACCAGGAGGGAAGGTACGAGTTTGCGTGGATTCCAGGGATCTAAACAAAGCCTGCCTCAAGGACAATTTCCCTGTACCTTTTATCCACATCCTGATTAACAATACTGCGCAGTACGACATGTATTCCTTTCGTAGAATGCTTTGCTGGTTACCATCAAATCATGGTTGCTGAAGAAGACTGGGAGAAAATAGCTTTTATCACTCCTTGGTGAACTCTTTGCGACCAACTACTATCCTTCGGCCTCATCAATGCTGGAGCAATGTATCAGCGAGCCATGATAGCTCTCTTTTATGATATGATGCACAAAGAAATAGAAGTCTATGTTGCCAACATCATCATCAAGACCTGGAGGGAGGATGATCACATAGACCATCTCAGGAAGTTGTTCAATAGGTTACGCAAGTACAACCTCAAGCTAAATCCTGCCAAATGCGCTTTTGGCGCCAGGGCAGGCAAGCTGCTAGGATTCCTGGTGAACAATCGGGGCATTGAGTTAGACCCTGCTAAGATCAAAACCATTTCTAAAATGCCCGTGCCTTGTACAGAGAAGGAGATACGAGAATTCCTAGGAAGGATCAACTTTATAAGTCGATTCATCTCACAGCTCACAGCAACCTGTGAGCCCATCTTCAAGCTGTTAAGGAAGAATTCCTCCATCAAATGGAATGAGGATTGTCAACAAGCCTTCCTTGACATCTAAAAGCAGCTTGTCGAAGCACCTATTTTGGTACCTCCAAGGGATGGAGTCCCCTTATTCATGTACCTGTCCATCAATGCCAATGTCATGGGCGGTATGCTAGGACAGAAGGATGATAGTAGCAAAGAAAGAGCTATCTACTACATCAACAAAAGATTTAACAGTGGGGAACAGAAGTAGACACTGATCGAGAAGACATGATGTACATTAGCATGGGCCGCCATGAGGTTGCAACACTACTTGCATGGGAATACGATGTATCTTATATCCCGCATGGATCCACTAAAATACGTCTTCAATAAACCAATGTTAAATTTTTGACTATCCAAATAGCAGTTGATTCTACAGCAGTTCGACATTGTCTACGTGACTTAGAAGTTTCTCAAAGGCCAACGCATTGCAGATCAATTAGCAGAAGCACCTTCAGGAAGGTTCGAGCCCCTGGAGACATATTTCCCAGATGATGGGATTATGACAATTCAATAACTCCAGTCAGAGAATACAGTCCAACCATGGAAAATGTATTTCAACGGAGCGGCAAACATGGAAGGTTTCGGAGCTGGGGCAGTCCTTATCTCTGGTACAGGTGATCAATATCCTGTGGCTACCAAACTTCAATTTGGAAACACCAATAACACGGCCGAGTACGAAGGCTGTATACTGGGGTTGAAACTAGCCCAATCCATGGGTATCAAACACTTATTGGTCTTTGGAGATTTCGAGTTGGTCATCAGACAAACCATCAGCAAGTATCTCATAAAAGAACTGCATCTGCTGCCATATCATAGGCAAGTCTTCAAAATATCCCAGGAGTTCGAAATAATAACCTTCGTCCACATTCCTCGGGTCAAAATGACTTTGCCGATGCACTGGCAATATTGGCTTCTTTAATCCGCATATCTAACAGGAGCGGGTTTCCCAACATCCAGTTCACAAATCAAAAAGCCCCAATATACAAGAATTACATTGGAGAAGTATCAGACGAAATACCTCCTGTCAAGAAACCTTGGTTTCAAGACATCAAGGAATATCTCCGTGATGGATCTACACCCGCTGGTGCAAGCCAATCAAAGCGGAAACGGATTCTCAGAATGGCCATGAAGTTCTATCTGAGTGGAGATGCACTTTATAAAAGGGATGCTGGAATAGGCCTGTTAAGATGCCTTGACAAGAAGCAAGCCCAAAGACTAATGAATGAAATCCATGGCAGAGTCTGTGGTCCACACATGAGCGGCCATCTACTGGCCAAGAAGATAATCAGAACAGGACATTACTGGATCTCGCTCAAAGATGATTGCGATGATCACGTCAAGAGATGTTTTCAATGCCAAACACATGGAAATGCCATTCATGCTCCTCCAAATGAGTTGCATTACATGAGTGCACCATGGCCTTTTTCTATGTGGGGAATGGACGTGATAGGTCCAGTCAAACCCAAAGCCAACAACGGTCATTCGTTCATCTTCACCATGATCGACTACTTCACCAAATGGGTTGAAGCAGCCTCTTTTCCTAAAGTAACAAAAGAGGTCATCATCAGTTTCATCAGAAACAATGTCGTCTGTCGATATGGACAACCGGAGGTGATCGTATCAGACAATGCCAAAAACCTGAATAATCAAATGATGGTAGAACTGTGCGGCAAGTTCCACATCAAACATCTCAACTCCATCATCTATCGGCCCAAGATGAACGGTGCTGTCAAAGCGGCCAATAAAAACGTCAAGAAGATCATGCAAAAAATGTCCGCCAATCACAAAGACTGGCCTAACCTGCTACCTCTCACCCTGTTAGCCTACAGGAAGTCAATGCGTACCTCTACTGGGGCTACCCCCTATTCACTTGTCTATGGCATAAAAGTAGTCCTCCCTATAGAAGTAGAGATGGAGTCTTTACGAGTGTTAATAGATGCTCAGATGGACGAAGATCAATGGTTGCAAGACCGATATCATCAACTGTCCCTGATAGACGAAAAGAGGGCCACAACCATTTTCCATGGACGGTTATACCAAAAAAGGATCGCCAGGTCCTACAACAAAAAAGTTTGAGTCCAGCAATTCAAAGAAAATGATTTGGTACTAAAGAAAATCTTGGCCAATCAGGATGAAGGCAAAGGAAAATTTTCCCCAAACTGGGAAAGCCCTTTCATTGTCAAGGAAGTGCTGACAGGAGGAGCCATCAGGCTACAAGAAATGGACGAGAACGAATTTCCCCAACTCATCAATTCAGACTCCGTGAAAAAGTACTACGTCTGAAGCACATGCATACCCGCATCTGGGTCTTATAAATCGAGTCAGGTTCAGCTTTTCACTAGGGAAGCATGAACTACGAATGACCTGATCTCCCTCAACCTAGGAGTACATAGGCAACCATCCATGGTGCGGTCAAACCAAGCAAAAATTTGAAGAACTTGCAAATCCCAGCATCAAATTCCAAAGCTCATCGAACCAAATTCAAACCCCATATAAACTCTTTGCAAACCTCTTCAACTAGAACTACGCATGACCTGATCTCCTTCAACCCAGGAGTACGTAGGCAGCCCTCTACGGCACGGTTTGACCTTAAGAAAAAATAAAAAAATATAAGACCAGTTCCAAGACACCGAAGATAAACAAAAGCTAAATGCTGTCAAGCTGTATGGTTACGAGACCCATTTGAGGAACTCCCTTGACACCTAAACTGTCAGTCCATCAAGGAAAAGCTCAAAATATATCAATAACTGCGAGTCATGACGGAAGTGGTAATCACTCAGCAATGACAATACATATCTAAGTAGGGAAGTATCTCAAAAATATATTTCTCTGATATATAAACTGATTTATATACATAGTGCCCTGTACATGACAAAAATAGTTGAGCAAGTCTGTGCAGGAAAAATAAAGCTAGTCTATGGACCCAAGGACAAGCGGGTCAACAATGCCAGCATGGCATCTCTCTCTGAAGATGGAGGAACATCTGTAAGAGTATTCCTCTCAGCCTCCATACGGCTCAGAACATCCACAGTCATCTATAAAGTGGCACTGTGGTCATTAATGTAAGCACTCATCTCGGTAACCAAACCATGGGTGTAAGATCGGAGAGCAGTACTATCAGCAATGTGGAAATCACGAGAAGCTATAGCCTCATCCCTCTCTGCAAAAGCTACATCCCCAGAAATCAAAGTCTCCTCAATCTTAACATATGATGCATTCCTGTCTGAGCGAACCTCCTCTCGCTCCACAATGGCGATATCCAAAGCAGAGCGAAGCTCCTCCCGCTCAATCAATCCAGTATCCAAAGCGGTTCGGAGACCATCCCTCTCAGCAAAAGCTAAATCCCTGCCAAACAGGGCAGCCAATAGCTGCGCTCTAGCTGAATCTCTCTCAAAGGTCATCCTGAATATAGAATCTGACAAAGCTGGATCTGTCTCTGTGGGAATAATCGGGGGATCACTAATTAAAGCTATCGCCAAATCTATAAATAGCTCATCCTCAGTAGGAGAAACGGGATCCTCCATGGGCTCCTCCTCGTCAGAATCTGCAAGCAGAGGTAAATGAAGCTTTACTACTGCGACTGCGGTCTCTGCCTCTAGCCATGCAAAATATTTCGGAGAACGACCCGGATGTCTACTAAAGAAATAAGCCCTCTCCCTGTGAGTCCAACACTCATAACCTCTAACCAAGTCGGCCGGTGACATCGATGAAGCCGACATCCTCTGATCAGCAGAATCCTCAAAATGATGCATACTCTGCTACTGATCAAACTGCTCCATAACTACCAAGGGATGATAAGTAGTCACACCCCTCAATCCTGCCAAAGGCAAATAATCCATGCCAGATGCATGAGTAATGAAGTTGAACGGGGTTTCCATCCCTGAACATAACAAAACTGAGAACGGATGCTCAATATCAGACAAAAATGCTAACCAAGACTCTGAGTCAACGCAATCAGGGGGACAAAAGGATTAAACTGAGGATATCTCGTGGCTAAAACAATAGGCATGAGGTCTAAATGATCTAATCGGTCGTATATGTGACATCAACCACATATACAGCACGACCGAGCTACCCCAGAAAAACCCCGCTGGATGGGTACTGCAATAGGTGAGCGACCTAAGAGTCTCTGCAATGGTACTACCCTGCCTAAGGGTTCTACCTACAACAACCAATCCCACATCAAGTTGATCTAAATGCAATGGCATGTAAACATACTCCATAATGCACATCAACAATATATCTATCCTGGCTGTCTGCCACTCCTCTATAAAAATGACGAAATCTCCAACGTGACAGTCATAGCTATAAAGCTCACTATAGCGCTCTGTCAAGAAGTCAAGGGAGATCACATGCCCTAAAACGATCTCATCCATGACTATGCTCTGTCAAAGACCGGACAGCCGAGTAAACGGTCTCCGTATATCACTGATAGCCGTCCGAGCACACAGCGACTCTAAATCCGAGCCAGTAAATCTCTGGTACTCCTCTAGACTAGGCGACAGCTCACACTGCCCAATGCGGAATACCTGTCTCTCCGGTACCCATAAGGGTAGGACGCCATCAATAAAGCCGTCTGGAACCCTAAAATCTACAAGGGCCATCGAATGCCCCAGCATCTGGTTAACTGTCCCCCTAGCTGGAAAGGGCAGACTATCATACCATGACCGTAACGATGCCGCCACCTCTGACAGCGGCAAATGCTCTATACGACTAACTGCAGACGTCGTCATCTGTAGCACCGTATCACAAGATCGTCCAAAGGTCAAGTCAAATCGCAACTGTCTGAATGCATACACATGATACATGCATGATGACAATGATATAAACATGATGCAGTAGATAAAGATGACAGAAATATCTACAAAAAGCTATCTACTGCATACATCATCCCTATATCCTGGTACAAAGTGAAAGGAAGAATACAGGGAAATGGGGCATCACCACCCAGCTAATACAATGGTCTATCAAAATGATGGCACATATGCCGAATAGCCAAAACAGTGGCTGACCAAAAATATAGCTGCCATAGCTATCATAGGAAGTCAAAGATCTCCTCTGTCTGCACAAAGCTGCTGGGATCAGGTATATCTGGGCGGTATAAAGGAGGATCTGCTCTTGTATAACTGCTACTAAATGGACCTAAAGAGAGGCCTGCTCCAGAGCTGGATGGGTCAAATAAAGATGCCTCTGATGGATCTCGGCCAAGTTGCATGATAAAAAAACGTGCCTGGTCCAACTCCCTGGTCAGATGTGCTATCTAGTCTGCATGAGTTTGCTCTCTGATATAAGCTATCCAGTCCAACATCATCACGAATACCGGCACCATATTTTCTATAAAATGGGTGGCACGAGTCTGAGCCCCGATAGTGCGAGGACTCCACCAACTATAAAAGGCTTCCTGGCTGTATGGGCCCTCTGATAAATCAAAGCCGTCTATACCCTCCAAAGGGATGTCTATCAAAGGCACGGACAATAGCCAATGATGCCAAGTAGGAGGAGAAATGGGAATACGGATCTCTATTATAATGCTCTGAATGGAACGTTCTCCAAGATAGAGCTCCCAGCCTCCCTCCGTCAACATAGGGACTCTGCGGGTCGATAAATCAAACTTACGACCAGTGTTGAAAACTTCATCAAATCCGACGGTCAAGTGCTCGGATGTGTACGACGTCCAGGTGATCGAGCCCGCCGTCAAAAGCTCCAACTATAGACGGGCATGAGTAAATCCCTCAGCAACAGGGACCTCCTTCAAAATGGAGTGATGCCATCTCCGTCCACGTGGATAGGTCTCCAGACCTAATGCTGAAATGGGCCGTAGGCAAGGAAGCCTTTCAAATGCCCAAATCTATCCATGCAAATATCAAAAGTCCTCAGTGCCCAAGACTGCCAAATATAAGTGCCGAAATTAAAAAGGAATAGAAAGATGTAATCACCACAAAAACTGATGGAATCCTAACCAAGCCTCCGTCACACCCTCCGAAAGTAGGCACATACCCCGGAGAAAATAGGCAAAGGTATAGGAGCCCTAATTAAAGTCACTGAGGCGCTCTACATGCTGAGTGGAGCTGATCAAAACAAAGGACACCGTCGACGAGTTGTCCGCCACAAAATAACCCCTGATGATCGACAAAAATAATCGCCTCAGAATGCGATCTCTAGCCCTCCGATCATCAGGCGGAGGCAACTGCAAAGTCCAGTCCTGGGCATCTATACTCAAGGGACCATATCGGACTACCCGACCCTTGAATGCCGACTGAGGGACTCCCAACAGGGATCTAACTACGGTGGGTGAAATATCATACACGACAGGCACTGTCTTGCCCTAAAACTCAATGCCGGTGATAAATCTCCAGTCCATAGGAGTCATCATCACCTTGCAATCAAGCAGATGAAGGGACAGAGTCTGGTGGAACCAGTGCTCAGACAAAGCCCTCATATACCCCCAAGGGCAATGGCGGGCCAGGATGAAGAAGAAGGCCTAAAATCCCCAGCCATCTACAGTCTCCCTGTAATCCTCGTGCAGAGTCTGATAGAGGGAGTGCACACTAAACTAGTTCCCTCGAGGCTGTGTCAAGCCAGGGACTTGCATCAAAAATTAGCCCATGTCAAAAACCTGTGCCTCGAGAATGGCCAGAAGATGGAAAAAGAATCCAGAGGGAAGAAAGACTTCAAGTCACCTCGTTGGCCTGAAGATATCTCAAAGGAAGGCGACTCAAGTAGCCCAGCAACTCTTGTGTCTGCACAGTAATGCCTGGGACCTCCGCACGTGGAACCTGAACTAGAATAGGAGCAACAAAAGCAGCCTCCTTGTCATCAATGTTAATGGGCTGCTTGTCCTGTGATGGACGTATATTGCTCTCTACCAATCTGCGAGGCGTCCTAGCTGGATGAGCCTGTGGGACGGCAGAAGCCCTCCTCCGTCTAACGCCTGATGAAACCCCGGTAGAGCTATCGGGTCTATCGCGATCCATCGCATACACTAGTACTCGAAATCACCTCAAATAGGGTGTGGTAAGCCTAAAACCTGTGGCTTATTAATCAATAAATCTAGCATACATATTTAAGTCCTAAAGCATGCATGGGTCCATCAAAAATACCCCGTATAGTCAAAACTGCATGTTTTCAAAATTCTAGAAGCTCAAAACCTGCATTGGGTCAGTAAAAATTCCCCATAGAGTCAAAAATGCATGCTTTTCAAAACCTAAAATTTTGGAAAAATTTCGCCAGAGTCTCCTTTGTAAAATAGACTGTCCACATGCACACAGGCATGCTTAGGTGGCCATTCAATAGCACACCTACCCAAAAACAAAAACAGTTCATATTTACTGGAAAAAAAATCAAAAACCAGCCTCACATGGTCTCCAAAATACTATAGGCATTTTTAGTTAAAAGTCCAGGCTCACTAGGCCTCAAAAAGGATGACTAAAATGATCGAAAAGTTGAAAATTTAACAGTCTTAGAACCTGAATTTTCTTACATCCAAACATGCATTACAGTAAGATATGCATACATATGTAGACAAAAAAAAATTCACATGTCATATAGACATACATTTTTCATACATTGCATTTGAAAGCACCCTACGTGGTTTGCATGCTTTTAACGGTCAAAAACTGCGAAAGAAGGATGGAAGACATTACCTGCGCCGCGCTGAATGTGTAGAAACTGACGAATTCAGAATCTGACTGCCAGAACTCCGTAGATCTGAAAAAGAAGATCAAAAATCCTTTCACTGCTTAAACGGGAAACTTGTAAAATGAAAAATCCTGCAGCACATTAAGTAGTCCAGGCAGCCGCACCTCCACCTGCATTTGCCGCACCTCCACCTGCGGTAGCGCAGGTGGGTCCCACCTGCGCCAGGCCCTATTCAGTTCGAGTTAAAACAGAGTTTAAACGGACCGCCGAATTAAATCTGAAGAGAAATCGCTACGCGATTTAACAGTTTGTCCTGAAATCCTGCGTTCAAGCTGTGCAAATTTGAGAAAAAGGGAATCTCCACAGAGACCCTTGACATTCAGCCTGGAGCCATGCTCGGGGGTCAACAGATCAAACTACAAAAAAGCTGCACAAAAATTACGCAAAACTGCTGAAAACTGCTATTTTTGAAGCATCGGGTACTGACCGGTGACAACTCAGCCGTTGGTTCCAGTCCAGCAAAGCATCGGGTACTGACTGATGACAACTTAGCCATTGGTTCCAGTCCAGCAAAGTATCGGGTACTGACCGGTGACAACTCAGCCGTTGGTTCCAGTCCAGCAAAGTATCGGGTACTGACCGATGACAACTCAGCTGTTGGTTCCAGTCCAGCGAAGTTTGGGTACTAACCGAAGCAGTCTCAGCCGTTGGCTCAGTCCAAGCAAAGTTCAGGTACTGACCAAAGCAGTCTCAGCCGTTGGCTCAGCCCCAGTGAAGTTCGGGTTCCGACCGAAGTAGTCTCAGCCGTTGGCTCAACCCCAGCAAAGTTCGGGTACTTACCAAAGCAGTCTCAGCTGTTGGCTCAGTCCCAATGAAGTCCAGGTTCTGACCGAAGCAGTTTCAACTGTTGGCTCAACCCCAACGAAGTTCGGGTTTCGACCGAAGCAGTTTCAGCCGTTGGCTCAGCCCCAGCGAAGCATCGGGTAAAGACAGATGACAACTCAGCCATTTGTGTAACCCCAGCAAAGTTCGGGTGCCGACCAAAGTCAATTTCAACCTTCAGACTAGTCCCATGAGATGTCGGGAGACGATCTACATTTGAGAGTCTAATAATAATCCATCTTCACAAAGGACAGATGATGGAATCTGTTATACACATCCTCAAAGAAGATCATTGAGGTAGTATCAATCCTGGCCACTTCCTCAATACCTAAAAAGCTATTGCAGAGGACGTCATCCCCAGCAGATCAAGACGGTAAAATCTGTGATAGCTCACCCCCTCAGAATATATAAAGTTATTGCAGAGGACGTCATCCCCAGCAGATCAAGACGGGAAAATCTGTGATAAATCATCTTCAACAAACTCATCAGAGTCAAACAAATTATTGTGAATGATGTCATCCACCGCCGAGAATGACAAAACTGGCTCGCGATAACTTCCTAATACCATCAATGGCAATACCGGATAGCGTCATCCCTAGCAAAGTGATAACGCACACAGCCAAAAGTAGCCCCATTCTACTCCAAGACGCCCAGCTTCAAAATGGCTCTGGCACTCTTTATTTCCAGTGTCTACTAATCTTTATCCTGTCCATTCCACCACGTTACATGGACATGATAAAGAGGGGCATCTGTAGACACTCGAAATTTTCCTTGCCCCAATACTAACCCGATAAGAGGGCAAAAAAGTCAATCAATCCAAATTCGGCCACCGACGCCGGTCCTTCAACCTAAATCTGATTCCCAATATCGATAATCAAGCTCCGACAGTCAATCGGACCATCAATCAAGTTCTGATAGTCAATCGGACCACCAATCAAGTTCTGACAGTCAATCGGACCATCCATCAAATTCTAACAGTCAATCGGACCATCAATCAAGTTTTGACAGTCAATCGAACCATCAATCAAGTTTTGACAGTCAATTAGACCATTAATTAATCTCTGACAATCAATCGGCACATCAATCAAGTTTCGACAGTCAATCGGACCATCAATCAAGTTTCGACAGTCAATCGGACCATCAATCAAGTTCTGACAGTCAATCGAACCATCAATCAAGCTCCGACAATCAATCGGACCATCAATCAAGTTCCGACAGTGAATCGGATCATCAAGCTCAACCCCGATCTCAACCCAGGAAGTCAAAATCAACCCCGGTCTCAACCTAGGAAGTCAATTCATCGACAGCAACCCGGGAGGTACCAATCAAACCCGACCTCAATATCGGGCCGTAAAGTCAACCCTGGTCTCAATCTGGGAAGTCAAGGCAACCTCGACATCAACCGAGGACATGTTAAGCCATCTTCGGTCTCAATCTGGGAAACACAATTCATCCCCGACAGTAACCCGAGAAGTCAAACTCAACCCCGGTCTTAACCCGGAAAGTGCAGGTCATCCCCGGTCTCAACCTGGGACGTCAGGTCAACTTCAGACATCAACCTAAAGCATCACAACAACTCCAGAGAAAAACCTGGAATGACCACATCAGCCTCAGAGATAACCCTGAGGTCAAAAGACTCGACTGGGATCCAAGTCTTGGAATCAGCTCCCGAAAGTCAACTAGCGACCATGCCGACGCTACAGGCAGCCCCGGGAGGGGTACAACGGTTATTTCATCAACTCTCAACCGACTTGGTCAAACTCAAGCTAAATTGATGCCGCTAAAGTCAAAATGAACCCTAACGACTATCCCGAGTGGCAACTAGGCAAGACAACTCAACGGATAAACTGCAGGGAATTGAAGACCTGGTTATGAACCCGTCTTCCTGGACCCAGAATTTATTTTTCCCATGTCATTCCGACACTCTCGACGAGAGCTTTCCGGAATGGTATCGTACGCCTCAAACGGACGCTCTGATCAAAAGTTAAAAAGTTTTCGACTGGACATCGCATTGCTCGAAGTGCATGTACTTTGAGACGACAAAGCCGGGCACTTGGTCCCCACCTAGGGGAGTCGCAGCTCTACCTGCGGGTGCCGCAGGTAGAGTGGAGGCTCCCTGGCTTATAAATAAATGTGCCCCCCCTCCCCGTTCATTTAAAATAATTCAAAAACACAGTGAAGCCCTGCCAGTTTAATTTTTTGACTTTTACACCTCTTCCAAACCCAAATATTTTCACTCCAACACGTAGATATACCCATATACTACCACATATCAAAAAACCACTGGTAGATTTGGATGTTTAAAGCCTACGATTCGGCAAAAAGCTCGTAGTGCAGCCCATTGTAAGTATTTTTACGATCAGCAAGTCAATACTACTACTGTGCACTGTTTTACACCTGCACATCAAGTTTTATCTTCTAAATATGCCCGTAACTTAGTTCTGTGGCCGTTTTCATCAAAATTTGGTATATTTCTATACATAAACGCAGTTTTTTGCATTTCTACAACTCGGATTGACGATCCGTCAGCTCCAGCAGCTTTAATGCACTAGCATACACCTTTTTGGCAACTTCGCCGAACTGGGTTATCTTCCCAGTCCGGGTTTGGCTCTTTTTTGTATATATTTAACTGCAAATAGACTAACATTTCAATTCTGTCAAGCCCGGATGTCAAATTCCGTGGTAGTTTATCGCTTTTATATATATTTACGCATATATAAGCGACTTTCACCATCACTGGTACTCATATCAGTCCTAGTTGACTACATTTCTATCAATATATATATTTATATATTGTCAGTCCGGCCTGGATTACTTCGTGGCCATTTTATTGCTTTTGTACACTTTCCCATACTAGGTGCTCTCCCCAGTCACTGGGTGACTATTTTATGTCAATTTCAATTACAGTACGGGCACCGACGTGAAAACCCATCGCCCTTTTCACTGTTTTCTATATATATATTTCATTTATGTCATAGCTTTAATTATTTTGTGGCTATTTATAGTTATTTTATAAATATATATATTTCAATTCTAGTCCGGGCTTGCGAGTGAAAACCCATCGCCCTTTTTACAGCTTTTATATATATATATTTAACTACATATATTGCTTTGCTCAATTTATTCAACTGTTGCATTTAATATTCATTTGTATATGAATCTGCAATGACATATCTGCGGGGGAACTAGATTTATCCAAATCTCGCCACTTCTAGCTTTCAAACGGTTCAAACAGGTCCTGATAGAACTTGGAAGCTATAATGGCTGCGATTTCTTTAAATCTAGTTATTTTTATAGTTTTAGCTTCAAAAGCAACCTCGCGTCCCTTAGATCGCTATCTAGTGGGAACGAGACGCTTCGGCCGTGCGGACCGGGATTTACTGAATGAATCCTTGGTTCTAGCTATCTTGGGATATTTATCTGTTTCTGTACAAATTCGAACTGTGCAGGTTTTCTAGCCATTCATATGTGAGCCTAGAAATCGTGGGATTCATGATCAAACTGATCAGAATCTGATTCCCACGATGGACAAACTACGATTTACAAATGCACCCTGCTAGTTTTTTTCTGTAAAATGTACATGCACAGACCTTAAAACAGTTATCCGGATTTAAGGTCTTAACATAGTGAAAATATGGATTATCGTGTCAGCGTTCCTCTGATGGTTTTCATACCCATGAGGAGACCAAAACTTTATATTTTTGTGGTCAAAGATGCCTCGCAGCCCGACAAATCACCAGTTGCATGCAGCCTTAAAGCTATAAAGATAAAATTGAGAGTAGCTATATGCTTCAATTCCTATGTTAGCGTAAGGGTTTGATAAAACCAGCTTTCAAAACATCACTGTCAATTTAATTCAAAAGCTTTTGTAAATCAAATTAAATAATGCTTTTTGCAAAACAAATCAAAGATTGATTTTCAAATCAAATCAAACACTTCGTATATAGGCTCAACGAAGCCTGTCAAAGCTTTCAATCAATCAAAAGGCCTAATTTCCAAACAACATTCATTCATGCATTCCAGTTTTAAGGAAATATTGAAAAGATTGTGGTACCGTGTTTACACGGGAGTCGTAGGGTGCCTAACACCTTTCCACACTTAACCAACCCCCCGAACTCAAAACTCCGATTTCAAAAGATCAAGTTTCGACAATGTCCAGCAATTGGTCCTCTTTTCAAATCAAAATTCGGTTGAGTTGGTACAACCATTTTTAAAACTACCAACTGGCGACTCTGTTTAAATCAAATCGTCGACAGATACACATGTTGGTCTCTTTTCTAAAAAACCCTTCAAAACCTTTTTTGCAATAAAAAGAATAAGGGTAGAGATAACTTAGGAAAATCGATTTGAGGAAAACTGGGTTATAAACCGACCCGCGGTATTTCTTAAATTTTCCAACGTCGACAGTTTATGGTAAGAGTTTGATGAAATTAATCATGGATCATGTTAGATCCTTAAGTACAAGAAGTATTAAGATGTATTATGATGATTTATGTTGGCTAATGTTTGATTAATCAAGAGATCATTTGAGTTTTCTTAGAAAACATACAAGTGAGAACAACTATTTTTCGGGAAAACGAAACATGAAATTTGAAGGATCATATCTCTAATTCTATTTCTAATTTTTGAGTGTGGTCAAGTCCAGGAGTTAGATCTATAGGTCCCCTAACACCTCCAAGTGTAATCACTGAAAAATATGTTGTAGAGTTTTCATATGGACTATTTTTAGCAAAGTAGGCAAAATCTAGAAATACCAAAAAATAATCTGCTCAAAAAAATTGCAGGAGCATTTTCGGCCATTTATTTATTGAAATAAATTCAGTTCTTTTGGGACATAAAATTATATGATATAAAGTAGCTCCTGTCCAAAGATGAACTTATTCCGACTTAAATCGATAGAGTTATGGCCATTTCAATTTTTGGGTTTTTCCGACAAAATGACTATAACTGGAGTTCTATAACTCCGATGGCCACAAAATTTTACTTGGAAGTTCATGTTAATACGTGTAAGAGTCCGCCAAGATTTGGGAAATATTGGAGTTGATCATGGTATAACTAATTTTCTTAAGTTACGAACTTAAAATATAATTTTGAAAAATACTAAAGAAAATTAAAAAATTCCAGAAAAGTTATTTTGTGTATGGAATATATGTATATATTTGTGGCCAAAAGATAAAAATAATAATAAAATGATTTGGTATTTTTCATTCCTACGATTAAGTTAAGAATAATTGAGAAAATTAGATTATATTAAGTCCTAAAATTCGTTAATATGATTTTAGTGACTAATAATTATTATTATGTTATATTATGACCATATAAGGGAAATTTGGTCATTTTTGATAAAATGTTATATGAAGGGTTTGATAGGTTTGCTAAATAAATTAAATAGTAAGAGATAAACAATTAAATTAAAATTATTTAAAAGTTTTAAATAATTAAAATATTATTAAATGATTAATAATATTAGTAAAGGAATAAAATATTATTAAATGATTAATAATATTAGACGAGAGTTTAAGATGAATGATAAAGAGGTTAAGAAGGCTTAATGAGAGTATTAGGCTTTCATCGGAATAAAAATTAATTATAAATTGATGAGTCAGAAATCGTCAAAGCAAATTAAATCGACTAGAGTCGGTCAACTTATGACGTAATAAGATGTGCAATGAGGTTTAACGTAAATAAATCGAATGGATAATAAAGAGTCCTAGAAAGTCTTGAACACATGATTGCGCATTGTGTCTCAAGATTTAAAAATGGAAAATAATGAAAGATAAAATTGAGCTAGTATAAATGACTAATAAACGTCGTTATGTAGCTAATTGTGGTTGTATATGCACTTAATCGTGTAGGACAATGGAAGGACAAATTCTACTAACCGCGCAAGGAACGCTTCGAGGCAAGTTCTTCAGTAACGTGATCTTATGTGATAATATTTATTGAACCATGTTATGGTAGTTAATGTACTACGTGCTTTATATGAACTCGTTGATTACATGAATGTTATGCGACCAAATGCAAAGCATAAAATTTGTGAAGTATGTGTTAAATTTACAACAAGAAGACTATATTGTGGTGTATGATAAGTATGAATGATATAGAGATGTATATCATGAAAGGTATGATGCATATAGAGATGCATAAAGCATGGGTAGATGCATTGACTAAATTTTTAATGCATGATTATATGAAATTTGTATGCTATATGAAGCATGAAAGGTGTAGACTGTTGGAATAGCTGAGCCGTCATGCTCATTCCTTGCAAAAATAAAACTTTTGCAGATGATAAAGAAATCCTTGAAGATATAAGATTAAATAAGATGTATTTTGCGATGATGTTAGAAAGAGCATCCAAACGTATGGTTTTGATGATTCAACTAATTGTTAGTAAGTTGGTAAATCATTTAGATATAAGAAATGATTTGTATATGTTACGAGAAAGTTAAAATTAGATGGTGAGTTATATTTACTCATAAATGCTGTAAATAAAATGAATTAAGTTGTAATAAACTTGGCAAGTTGTGTGTATAATCCAGGTTGCTGGATTAGGTATTCAGATTGCTGGATTAGGCATTCGGTTTGCTGGATTTAGGTATTCAGTTTGCTGAATTATAAAGATGAACTTATAAAATGAAAGATTAAATGTTAAATCATAGTGTATATGATAGAGTTGTTATATAGCAATGTAAATATTGTGGTCTTGGAAGTAGATGAATGTTTAAGATTTTCAATAATCAAGTTCATCAATTAAATTATAGATCATGGTCGATCTATAAATGTAATAATCGATTATAAAGGTTACATATTCTAGAACAGTAGAGGATAATGTATTAATTGGTATAAAAGTCAGGCTTTGTTCATTAATTTATGAATAAATATTGTATTTATTGAGATGATTATTGCATCGTAACGCACCATTTACGTGGTTCAAGGGACATGGATTTGGTGGCATCACAATAAGTCTTAATGGCCTTTAACTATTGGACTTGAATTTTGTCAAGCCCAATTGGTGAATGATTAAAGCCTAATGAGAATTAATGTTAAGCTCAATTTTAAGAACCGAACCCGTGAGTCGAATCAATGGGTAAATAGGTGGTTTAAACCCATGGGACAACCTATAACCCATTATGGCACATGGGAGCACATGAGGGTGACATGGTAGCACATGGTGGCCATGTGCTAGCACATGCTAGCACATGGGAGGACATGGTATGCATGTGGGGGGATATAGGCTTAATGAGGTTTGCCTAGATGACTATTATGCCCCTTGGTCTTGCTTTGCCTATATAAGAGAAGCTTAACACTTGGTTTGTGGTTTTTGAAAAATCACCAACTCATTTGAGAGAGAAGAGAAGAGAGAAGGGAGAGCTTTTAACAAGCAAATCAAGAAGTAAAGGAAGCTATGTAAGAGTATTACCAAGAACAAAGATAAGAACTCAAGAACACTAAAGGTATAAGTGCTAAAACTTAAATTTTCATCTTCCTTAAATTCTTAAATTGATAGAGAAGTGAAAATTGATAGAGCATGAATTGTAAGATATGATAAGATAGATGTTAGTGGACCTTAAAAAACTAATAACCAAGAACAAGTAAAACCATGATGAAATGGTTAAAAAGTTAATGAAGAAATGAGTTAAAACCATAATGAAATGGTTAAGTAACTTAACGAAGAAAGCCATCAAAACTTAGATGTTTAGGATGGTTAGAATCATAGATGAATAACCAATGTGTTAGGAATATGCATAAGAATGTTATTCCTATTTTATATAAGATTTGATTATGATCTTAAATGAATGAATTTCCAAATATATCTTCATTGATGAAAGCTGCAAAGTCCTTAATAAATGATAGGCATATGTATAAGGACTTAGACTGAAATGATCAAATTTGTTAGGTTGATCCTACATGAACAAACAGCTTTGTAATTTCCTTCAAAAGATTATGATGTACAAGGATTATAAATAAAAAGATCAAGCTTGTTAGGTTGATCTTATAAAATATAATTGATAGGTATGTCTGATCGTCTAACACTGCACCAGCCTTTATAGTCGAGACAAGGAAAAATCAGAGTCTTTCAAGGTAGAATCATAGCCTGTAAGGATAGTCACTTCTGAAAGCCGTAGTCTTCCAAGAGAGACAAGGCAGGATCGTGGTGTGTCGAGTAGGACCTTCTCAAAGCAGTAGTCTGTCGAGGGAGTCAAGTTTAGAATCGTGGAGACAGCCTATCTAATAGCTTGCCGAGCCAAGTCAAGAATCGTAGGCCTCACTCGAAGTTATGGAGCTTGCGGAACTTATAAGAGGAAAAAATAGTAGTTGAGAAGATCAGTCATGTGACTGTAGTTGTTAAGACAGAAATTGTAGTCTGTCATAAAGTCTACTCTCGGAATCGTGGTGTCTGTAGAACAAAAGAAAGATCTTAGTCTGCAGAACCAAAGCAAGATCGCAGTTTGTAGAACCAAAGCTAGATCTCAGTCTGCAGAGCAAAGGCTTAAACAAAGTCAGTCAAGTGCTCAACAACGCCAAGGAAGAATCGTAGAGACTACACAATTCTCAACAAATTAGCACCTCTGAAGTATATGCAAAGATCATAGTCTCTGGTAAGAGCAGTCAAGACACAATCTACCTGAAGAATTCCAAAGAACATTATCTGAATGGCCTGCAAGAAACAGAAGATCAAAGCACCAACTCTATCAGCATACTGATTGAGAAGTGAAGCTATTCAAGAGAAGTCTTCCACAAGAGAATGTTAGATGACAATGAATGAAGTGACTGACTAAAGGAAGACAACGAGTGCAGTATCTGTCAAACCAACAGAAGGCAATGATCATGGTGATGACTACAATCGTGGTATTTCCCAAACGAACAGCAAGAACTGATGAATCACATACAGGGACACTGGCCAACCTATAGAGAACATACAAAAAGGATTGTCTATGGCTCAGCCTCACTATGTTAAGTGAACGGGAGATCACAGGGCAGAATGTTGAGAGAGCTGAGTATGACTAATCAGAAGAGTCTTACAAACCTGAAGGGCCAAAGTTTTTAGACAAAGTTGTCAGTTCCTAATGCAAGTCAAGGCAAGCAGAATCGTCGAAGTACTGCACGAATGAAGAGGGAGAGGTTCTACATTGTCAATCCAGAGAACATTCTCAGAATCGTAGTGTTGTCTACACCAGTCAACGAGCAACATTCAACAGACAAACTACGATCAAGCACATGGTCATCTACATCAGAATCGTGGAGATCGGTCATCTAATTATTGAAGCCTTGGCAACGTCTCAATATAAAGACTGACATTTGAATGTTGCTGATTGAGAGCATCGATGCAGAAGGACAACTCCTTTGTTTCTAATCAAGGAAGCAAAAAGGAGAAATTATAATGCCTACCAGCCTGAAATCTAAAAAGTGACTGCTCAAAGATGGTAGGTGAAATAGTAGACTGCTATGTCAGAAAAGTCAAAAAATCACGTCAAGTCAGCAGTCTGCACCAAATAACTTAAAATCTTTGAGGCAATTCAAATAGCTTCTAACGGCTATTTTCCAATGGGAAGATGATGGAGGAGTATATAACAGCTAAAGCTTCAAAGACGAAGAGTTGTTGACTCTACGAGAGTTCTATAGAGCTTAACAAAAAATGTCTCAGTGGTAGTGAGACTACCTAAGCTGAAGTGAAGCAAATATAATGAAGAGCTTTATCTGCTAAAGGCTTCACTCAACAACAAATGATAATGCCAACTCAATGGCATCTGACCTAAGAGCCGAGAAGGCCAAGAAGACAAGAGGAAGTGGCAGACCAGAAAGCAGATCTCAATGGCCACTCAACGATTCACTATGAACAACCGAAGCTGAAGAGAAGTAGATACAAAATCGAATCTGCACACAAGTCAATCAATGTTCAAAGGATGCTAAGTACCAGACAGAGTCTATAAGAAGTAAAAAGACTTCGCAGATCTTAACTGGTGAACAATGTGCAACGATGAAGACAGATGAAGTCAAGCATCAACAATGAAGGTCAGCTGCACAAAGGAAGATATGATAGACTGCTAAGTACTCATGGACGTCGGGCTTAATGAACATCTTAGCAGTCCATCAAAGGTGATATAGTCTTGTTGCATAATGACAGAAGATCACACCAAGCTGCTAAGTACTAAAGGATGAACAACCTTCAAGTCATCTTAGCAGCTCAGCACCAGCAACAACAACATCAACAAACAATCAGGTCCTGAGGGGTCCTTGTCCCAGGCACTAAATCAAAGTCAAGTCTACTAGGCTTGCTGATTACCAGCGGGTACAAGAGATTCTAAGTCTGCTTGGCTTAGTCTACAGTTCTAAGTCTGCTAGGCTTAAAGAGTTCTTAGTGAACTGGAGTTTCAAGGCTGCTGGCCTTGAAGGAATCTTTGTGATTCAAGAGTTACCCATTTCCGTAGTGGAATCCCTGCTTGTTGAAGTAGAAGAGTGGATTAGGAGCTTGAGTCTCTGAACCACATAAAAATCCCTTGTGTCATTTACTTTAAGTCATTTACCTTATGTACCTTAAATTGGTATAATTGCTATAACTGTTATATCCACTTACAACTAAACTAACTCTAGAACAATGCTTATTAAGATAACTATGAAGGGGATCTTTAACTTATTCTGCTGTGCTTGAAATGATTCTTATGTTTGTCATATGCTAATTACTTAGCAATACAAACTAAAATGGAAAAGATCCTAAAGCTAACGCTTTGAGTCTGGTCCTAGGCACAAACAAAGTTCTAAACATAGTTTCAGTAGTAAGTCACTTGTGAATGTAGATGAGCTCACACATTAAAAAATTATGCATACAGGTAAATGTGCATATTCACCTGAAGCTGTTCAGATTGGTCCCTGTCCTTAAATGCTATAGCAATAAGGCCAATCCTTGTCCTCAGTCAATCAGTAGTCTGCAGACCAATGATGAGAAGTCAAGAGGCATCTAGAGCAAAGAATCTGACATCCACTATTCTGACAGATGCAAGGCCTATACATGAAATGAAATGTTTATCTAGAGGAGAAAGAAGAATTCTTCTAATATATATTTGGCTAATTACATGGATATGAACCTTGAGGTTCAAGGGTGTCAAAGAATTCAAGCTGCCAAGAATTTCCTCTGTTTATAACTCCAAGACTGTGCTTAACTGATCTAATGCTATATGGAGCAACAAGCTGTCAGCACTGAATGCAAAGATATGCATAGCTATGCCTAATATCATTGAGCATTTAAGCAAGACAAATAACTGTCAAGAAACTTACAGTGTCAAGGTATGTTTCCTTATTAATATACACATATATCATATTGCATCACCTTATGTACTATAACAGTATTCTATCAAGAGATCATGTTCTTCCTAAAAAGGGAAAGAGAGAAAATACTTTAAGGATGGAAACCTATTGCTAACAAACCTTCTCTCTACCCATGTTTTAGGTTGAAGATAACATTTTGAAAGAAGTATGAAATATGCCATAAGTGTAATATTATCTAATAAGCCTAAGTTGATTAATCCTTGTTGATGGGTTGGTATGATTGTCATTTCATAGAAGCTAATGTTTTGTGTTTTTGATAAAACACAGAATATGATTAACTCTACTAGTGTATCTTGAAGGTTCTTAGAAACTGATCATCTCCATGACCCAACTAGATGCAAGTAAGTAATAGAGCTGATCCTTACTCAGTGAACATTCAAAATCTGAAAACATGGCAAAGCAAAGGATGTAACAACCAAAGAAGAAGATTATTATATCAAAATGTTTAATCAAACACACACTCACAATCATGCATCATAATTATCTTATCTAAATTTAATATGCATGAATATGATTGTTGGTGCTTATATGATATAAATCGAAGGATAGGAGGAATTGGGATTTTAAGAAAACTAACCTAGCAGGACCCAAGTAACTATGGGTACCAAGATAGAAATTTGTTTAACCTGCAGGTACATGGTCTATCTGACCTCACTAAGGAATACTAAAGCAGATGGCTTCGGTCACAAAGATTCAACTGGCTGTAAGTTCAAGACATTTCAGCAATGCTCTTATTCAAATTATCCAATGCCAAAGCTTGCTCCTGAAAATTTGCTGAGTCCTCTGTGAATGAAGTTCACATGAACCTAAAGGAATTCTAAATTCTTTGGTGATCTTCATAAGGAAGCGGGCTATTCATGTCAAGACGTAAGAGACCTTCCGTTCTCATCCATGCAAAACATATCATCTTTAAAGGAACATCAAGGAAGTTCACATTAAGAGATCATCAATCAATGGCTATGAAGTATGCATCATAGAAGCATAGCTCCACGAGTACAGAAGATGCTGAAGTCTGAATAAGAAAGACTACGTTCGTAGTCTAGTCCACAATAGTGGAGTGACCAGCGCTGAAGATATCACTCTATGATCCAATGAAGTTTATCCAACCATGATGATTCCAGCTAGAAGGAGATGTGTAAGGCTACTTTACTATGCATATAAAGAAGAATAGCCTATATTTCTCTAAGAAGATAGCTTCAACTAAGGGGGAGCAATAATCTTATATGAGCAGCAAAACTAATGGTGTCAAAGGATCAAAATAAAACAAATCATTCGGATCTTCCGAACATCGAAGATAGCTACACTTGATGACAAGGGAAGAACAGCTGAAGATATGGAGGTGGTGAAGCTTAAAGAGTAAATTAAGAAGTGGGATTCTTGCCAGAAGTCCTAAGATAAGCTCAGAGGACAAGTCAACCTCTTTTGCGTTACTGTTGACCACTCCACGAAGATCCAGTCCACTTCTGCCACGTTTATAAAATAGGAGCTATCCCAAAATAGAAACATCCCAGTTACAGAGTCCCAAAACTATGTGGCTGATGAACCAAATGAATGTCCATCCCCAGTAGCAACGTCCCAAAATGTGCTACTGATAACCATATCAATCATCCACTTCAATCGTAAAGTACCTACGATTAAACACATGATCATAGTGTAAGAGCTTGCTGACACCACGATTGCATCCTATACAAATACCAACATCAAAGAACATCCAGAGTTAGTAAGTGAACTCCCCAGCAGAGAAGCCCAATGTGATGACATTGTTGCCACCATGTCTATGAAACTTTTTGTCTGATAAGCGCCTCAGGGACAAACCTGGCCCTTAGTTTTGGACTAAGAGGTCGGCCCTTCCTGAGCAACCTTAACGCAGAAGAAGTGCAGTTATTGAATGCATCACAAGAATCTCTGCAGAAGCAAGCAGTAACTCCTTAGAAAAATATAATCTGCTAATGAACCTTGCCACTCCTTTAAAGGTTAATGGAAAGGTGTCTGACGAAGTATGGCCACAGACGACGATCGTCAAATTAGATAAGGAGATCGTCGACTAGTCAAGGAAATCATGGAGTACTAAACCAAGTCATGAGGCTACTCCACGAACTGAAGAAGTCAGCGGTCAACTGAAGGAAAGTCAAATCTGATAAACTGTCGTGTTAGAGGAAGTTACAGATTGTGACCTATCAGACTCTTACAACTGTCCCACTAAAACATGGAGGGAACAATTACATAAAGGAAAATTCAAATCAGTGGCAGTTACATTTATCGAGAGCTCATCAAAAAGCTTCAAGTCTTTCTAATCCGTCTTCTCTTTCTCAAATCGAAACCCTAAGCACTCTCAAACTGCCTAATTCTCTCAAATAGTTAGCCATCCTCTAATCGCACTCTGATATCTCATAATATACTTCTAGAGATATAAACCCAGAAAACTCCTAACCCTTTAAATGGAAGACTGGCGTGTAATCACTGGTATTCAACTTGGCACCAAAAGATTTGATAGTTCTGAAAAGAAGTTCAGAGACATTCTTGAACTGGTAAAGAAGGCTGGGTTCTTTGAATGCCTTGAATCAGACACTCATATCTATGTCGACCTAGTAAAAGAGTTCTACTCAAATACAACGACTAGCTCTGGGGTTCTGTCCACAAAGGTCAAAGGTCTAAACCTAAAGATAAAGCCTACAGACATCAATCAATGCCTAGGTTTCCCTGACCTAGGTCTAAAGAGCCTTAAAGAAGTTGACATTGAAGAAGGAAAGAGGGTTATGTACTACAAGAGGAACCCTAGTCTTAAGAATATGAAGAAGAAGGAGTTTCTAGAAGAGTTCGAGTTCCTTGCTGAGATTGTAGGGAAGTGTATACTGAGCAAGGATATTGCTCATGATACAGTAAGCGATCAACAATTGAGGATCATGTCTGCCATTGCACTAAAGAAACAAATCAACTTTGGAGCTATACTGTTCGCTTTAATGTCCGAATGGCTGGAAAAGGCTGAGAATAAGAAGTCGACAGACAATCCGCTCACAAAGATTTTCCATGGGAGATTCTTGAGTATCATTCTAAAGAAGAAATTGAAGAATAAGATAAAGGATGATGAGGGTGAACCCCTAAATATCCATAAAGTGTTGGCACCCAAGCTATTTGACAACTGGAAGAAGAATCCCATGGAAAACAAGAGGTTGATGATATATGGCAGCAGCAGCAAGAGCATTAAGAAGAAGAGGAAGGCGAGTAATGTGGAGGATGAGCCATCACACTCTGAAGATTCCAAAATTCTAGAGTCCAAGTCTAAAAGGCCATCCAAGAAGAGAGCCAAGGTTATGAAGAAGTCACAAGAAGTCCCCCAAAGAAGTCTCTCTGCTAAAGAAGAGAAAGAAGAATCAGAAGAAGAAAAAGTAACTGAAAGTCCTATGGCTGACCCCCCCAAGTATCCATTCTGTTGATAAGGAAGTAACTGGATCTCTTACTACTGAATCCCCAAGGAGTCCTTCTGCTAAGGAAGAGGATTCAGAATCTAAAGAAAAGAAATAACCTGAACCTCCTGTTATTGATCCACCAAGGAAAAGAAAGAGCAACAGACTGCTTGCTAAATCAGCCCTAAAAAAGAAAAGAGAATCTTTACATAGATCATTGAGCTCAATGATGACAATGATGATAAGCCTGAGGCCATAAAAGTTGATTCAAAAAGAAAAAGAAAGATGTCTGACAGTTCAAGCAGTGATGAAAATGAAAAGACTGCAAATAAATCTAAATCAGGAGAGGAGTATACTAATGAGTCGGTGAAAGGGAGCGTGCACCAGTCTGACTCCATGTCAGGACATGAAGAAAGGGATGAAGTCTCAAGTTCTAAAGATCAGGAACCAGATAACTATCATGTTCCATCTCCTGCAAAGGTTAAAACCAGAATAGTGGTGGAGGTATGTGATGAACCACAAAATGTGCTACCTGGCAGATGGGTAGATCATGGAAATGAAAGGATAAACGTAGTAAGGATGACCACATCAGATTTTCTCAATAATCTTAATGATATAGAGCTGGACATTACAACTACGATATATGATTCAGAGACTAAGAATCATTTGATAAGATGGTTCTGTCCTTCAATTAAAAGCATCCACTACTAGAGATAGAAGCTACTTTAAATGGTGTTTCTCACACTTTCCCAACCTAAAGCTGGTAGCACAAAACTTTTCAAGGATAAAGTCATATGCAACAAAGATGATCAACGACCAGCCTCACTTCAAGGTCTATCGGCAAGCAAGAAACATCTACATTCCCTACGACCTACGAGTAGGCTTAGGTGGTAGAAGGATCATATCAAAGCCCATAATCGTGGAGTGTCTACACTCTACCATTGAAGGTGATCGAGCTCAGCCTGGGAAGTCTAATCCTGTTACATCAATGTTAGTTGATATCCCTTCGTCCTTCAACAGTGACTGGTACTCAAATATCTATAAGATTATCACTACATTTGAAAGCCTCTCCAAGAGTGAAAATCGTGGAGTCCAACCAGCTGTTCAGCAGGAGGCTGCTCAACCAGAAGTCCAAATTCTTCAAGAGCAAGAGTTACTGAAGAACTCTAAAGAATTTATTGAGAAATTCTCTCTCATTGCTGGCGAAGCTAAGATTCTGTCAGGACGAGAAGATAATGAGCTTCATAACAGGCTTCAGGCCACAATCTCAGACATATCTCTCAAGATTCAACAGAGAGATCAATTACATCTAAAGTCCATAAGGGATCAGAAGGAAGAAGCCCTGCAAGCTCAGAAGCAAAGTGCAGAATCCATTCTATCTCTCTCTGACAAGATAGACTCTCTGAATCAATCTCTCTCCCTACAGTTGGAGCTCAGCTAACAGGAACTCAAGATTGAGGTTGGCAACTCATCTCACCTAATGGAGCAATTTATGTCAAATGTCCAGCATCTCTGTCAAGTGATTAATGACAAAAAGGGGGAGAAAAAGAGGCATTCAAGGAGGCATTCGAACAGAAGAATAAAGACAGAGGAGAAGAATAGAAGCAACAAAGCAAAGGTACAAAAGAAGAATAAAGTAGCAGCAGCAGCAGAGTTATCATCTGAGGGGGAACCAAAAGAAGATGACCCCATGAAGACAAAGACTAAGGGGGAGCCAGTGCAAGATGAAGATGAAGCAATGGAGCATGCATCTGAGGGGGAGCAGAATGAAGAAGAAAAGAAAGAAAAGTAGCTGAACAGAAAGCATCCTGGAAACATACAAGGAGCAGTCATTAAAGAAGAAGAGGTGCATTTCTAACTATAATAGGTATGTTCTGGATCCAGGATGTAGAGTTTCATATCATATGTAATTTAAATTTCTCATCAATGACATTCATAATTATCTGTTTTAATAGTACAGCTACTCACTGTATATTAAGATTCATTCATCTCATACATATGCGCTTATTATTTTTGTCATAATCAAATAGGGGGAGATTGTTAGGAATATGCATGAGAATGTTATTCCTATTTTATATAAGATTTGATTATGATCTTAAATGAATGAATATGCAAATATGTCTGCATTGATGAAAGCTGCAAAGTCTTTAATAGATGATAGGCATATGTACAAGGACTTAGACTTAGATGATCAAATTTGTTAGGTTGATCCTACATAAACAAACAGCTTTGTAAAGTCCTTCAAAAGATTATGATGTACAAGGATTATAAATAGAAAGATCAAGCTTGTTAGGTTGATCTTATAAAATGTAATAGATAGGTCTGTCTGATCGTCTAGCACTGCACCAGCCTTTGTAGTCTGCCAGGAGAGACAAGGAAGAATCGGAGTCTATCAAGGCAGAATCATAGCCTGTAAGGATAATGACTTTTGAAAGCCGTAGTCTGCCAGGAGAGACAAGGCAGGATCATGGTGTGTTGAGTAGGACCTTCTCATAGTCGTAGTCTGTCTAGGAAGACAAGTTCATAATCGTGGAGACAGCCTATCTAATCGCCTGCCGAGCACCTGCCGAGCTAAGTCAAGAATCGTAGTCCTCACTCAAAGTTGTGGAGCCTGCAGAACTTATAAGAGGCAGAAATAGTAGTTGAGCAGATCAGTCATGTGACTGCAGTTGTTAAGATAGAAATCGTAGTCTATCATAAAGTCTGCTCTCGGAATCATGGTGTCTGCAAAACAAAAGCAAGATCGTAGTCTGCAAGAACCAAAGCCAGATCGCAGTTTGCAGAACCAAAGCTAGATCTCAATCTGCAGAGCATAAAGTCAGTCAAGTGCTCAACAATGCCAAGGAAGAATCGTAGAGACTACACGATTCTCAACAACTGAGCACCTCTGAAGTATATGCAAAGATCATTGTCTCTAGTAAGAGCAGACAAGACACAATTTACCTAAAAAATACTAGAGAACATTATCTGAATGGCCTGCAAGCAAACAGAAGATCGAAGCACTAACTCTATCAGCATACTGATTGAGAAGTGAAGCCATTCAGGAGAAGTCTTCCACAAGAGAATGTTAGAAGATAATGAATGAAGTGACAGACTAAAGGAAGAAAATGAGTGCAGTATCTATCAATCCAACAGAAGATAACCATCGTGGTGGTGACTACGAGCAAGAACTGATGAAGAACATACAGTGACACTGGCCAACCTATAGAGAACAGACAAAAAGGATTGTCTATGGCTCAGCCTCCCCATGTAGAGTGAACGGGAGATCACATGGAAGAATGTTGAGAGAGCTGAGCATGACTAATCAGAAGAGTCTTACAAACCTGAAGGGCTAAAGTATTCAGACAAAGTTGTCAGTTCCTAATGCAAGTCCAGGCAAGCAGAATCGTCCAAGTACTGCACAAATGAAGAGGGAGAGGTTCTACATTGTCAAACTAGAGAACACTCTCAGAATCGTAATGTTGTCTAAACCACTCAATGAGCAACATTCAACAAACAAACTATGATCAAGCACATGGTCATCTACATCAGAATCGTGGAGATCGGTCATCTGATTATTGAAGCCTTGGCAATGTCTCAATATAAAGACTGACATTCGAACGTTACTAATTGAGAGCATCGATGCAGAAGGACAACTCATTTGTTTCTAATCGACGAAGAAAAAAGGAGAAATTAATATGGCTACCAGCCTAACATCTGAAAAGTGACTGCTCAGAAGTGGTAGGTGAAATAGTAGACTGCTGTGTCAGAAAAGTAAAAAAAGGGTTGTCACGTCAAGTCAGCAGTCTGCACCAAATAACTCAGAATCTTTGTGGCAATTCAAATAGCTTCCAACGGCTATTTTCTAACAGGAAGATGATGGAGGAGTATATAACAGCTAAAGCTTCAAAGATGTTGTTGACTCTACGAGAGTTCTACAGAGCCTAACAGAAAATGTCTCAATGGCAGTGAGACTACCGAAGCTTAAGTGAAGCAAATATGATGAAGAGCTTTATCAACTAAAGGCTTCACTAAACAACAAATGAGAATGTCAACTCAATGATATCTGAGCTAAGAGCCGAGAAGGCCAAGAAGACAAGTGGAAGAGTTACAGACAAGAAAGTAGATCTCAAGGGCCACTCAACGATTCACCATGAACAACCGAAGCTGAAGAGAAGTAGATGCATAACCGAATCTGCACACAAGTAAATCAGTGTTCAAAGGATGCTAAGTACCAGACATAGTCTACAAGAAGTAAAAAAGACTTAGCAGATCTTAACTGGTGAACAATGTGCAATGCTGAAGACAGATGAAGTCAAGCATCAACAATGAAGGTCAGCTGCACAAAGGAAGCTATGATAGACTGCTAAGTACTCATGGACGTTGGGCTTAATGAACATCTTAGTAGTCCATCAAAGGTGATCTAGTCGTGATGCAGAATGACAGAAGATCACACCAAGCTGCTAAGTACTAAAGGATGAACAAGCTTCAAGTCATCTTAGCAGCTCAGCACCAACAATAACAACATCAACAAACAATCATGGCCTGAGGGGTCCTTATCCAAGGGACTAAATCAAAGTCAAGTCTGCTAGGCTTGTTGAGTACCAGAGGGTACAAGAGATTCTAAGTCTGCTGGGCTTAGTCTACAGTTCTAAGTCTGCTAGGATTGAAGAGTTCTTAGTGAACTGGAGTTCAAAGGCTGCTGGCCTTGAAGGAATCTTTATGATTCAAGCGTTACCCATTTCCTTAGTGGAATCCCTGCTTGTTGAAGCGGAAGAGTGGATTAGGAGCTTAAGTCTCTGAACCACTTAAAAATCCCTTGTGTCATTTACTTTAAGCCATTTACCTTATGTACCTTAAAATGGTATAACTGCTATAACTGTTATATCCACTTATAACTAAACTAACTCTAGAACAATGCTTATTAAGATATCTGTGAAGGGGATCTGTAACTTATTCCGCTGTGCTTGAAATGATTCTTATGTTTGTCATATGCTAGTTACATAGCAATACAAAATAAAATGAAAAAGATTTTAAAATCAAAAAGGATCTATTCAACCCCCCCTTCTAGATCAATTGTGAGCCCTCTGGGAACTAGCACAATGGATTGATTCCATTTGGTTTGGAGTGAAAATATCGAGTAACGAAGATTCGGTGGAAGTTACGCGATTAGACGTTAAGCGTCGAATCGTAAATTTTCCCAGAATAAAAGTTAAAAGTTATCGTTTGATTCAAAAACATTGGTTTTCAATGGCGTAATATGTAATTAGGTAAATAAGACTTACGAGAGGAAAAACAAATGAATTCAGTCTTAAAACAAAGAAATGAGCGTCGAACATTCACGAACGTTTAACGAATGCGTAAAAATGGATGAATCGGCGAATTTCTCGCCAACGATTTAAGAAATAAATTATGACTGATGGAATCATAGAACATAAGATATGTGAACTAATGGCTTTGGAACGAGCTAATTTCGAGTTATAACGATCGCGTTATGAGCTCGGGATTTTCAGAAACTGAAAAACTTAGAAAAATTTTCAAAGGGACAGGGCCGGCGCCGCAGCGCTGCCCAAGCCTTGTAAGCTAGCACCGCAGCACCAGGCCCGGGAGCCATGTACTACAAGCCGGCGCCGCAACACCGAGTTTAACCCTTAAGGTGGCGCCACAGCGCTTTTAAGGTGAAAATTTCCGACACGATTATTTTATAACTCCACTTTTTACATGGTAATTATGGGGCAAGTAAATGATTAATACTCATTAAGAGAGAACTATTAAACAACATGTTTAGAGATGGTTTTAAGAATTAAACGTTCAATAAACGTATTTAAATTTAAAACTCGAAATTCGAAAACATAATCTGTGAATCGTAGTCGAGGTTAATGTGAGCCTCAAGGTTACATGAGATGTAATAGAGGTCTGGAATACGAGAATGTGAAGAAATGAAGAAAAAACTTATGTAACTTCTATACAGAGTCCAATAATGGGAATCCGATGGAAATGTGTGCGACCTAGCGAACCGATTAGGGTTTCGCTTGTTGTGGTGTCTAAACTATGATCGATGAGAGTCGGTTGATGACATATAAAGGTTAATAAGCCATAACAAAATGTAATAAGAGAATGAAGAATAACGTGTAATGTTGAAAAAGCCGAGTTAATGGTAATAACTTGAATAACAATCCGAGTCAAATAGACCGGACATTGTAAGAAATGTAATGAGGATTAACTTAACGAACATTATAGTTATAATGGTTCGGATAAGTTAAGTCTAAATTGTAATGCAATCATAGTCTATAATGGTCGAGATATAGTATCTGGGCTAAACGATTCAGTCAGAGAGCGACGGTTAATACAAACTAGCAACCGATCTAACACACTATGAAGGACAGTGTAGACGAGACGAGAAATTAGTTTGTTGGTTGTTTGTGGGAAACCACTCAGTGTACTATATTGAATACTATTAGAGACTCGATGTGCGCTAAGTATAATGTTAGTATAAGAATAGAAGGAATGAATGTGGGGGTTGGTCGCGTAAACTTAGATTACAAGAACGCGAACCATAAGAAGTAAAGTGAAGTTTAAATTAATGCAGAAGTCAAGTATGTGACTAATGGATTTGTATTATTCCTTTTGTGTTATATAGGGATTACGATGAACGGTATAGCATAAGTCGTATGCAGCGCTAAGGCAAGTTTCCTAACTTCATTCATTTCTATATGAATGTAGTTTCTTACCTTTCTCAGATGTTGAACATGAGAAAGTAATTCGTATGTGCAAATGTGTGATGTTTTTACAAGATGATAGTATATATGAGGCCTTATGCCACAATGTTAACACTTGGTGTTTCTGTGATTGAATTGTTCTATGATTGAACTGTTTCATGTTAGGAATTCTGGTTTATTCATGAACCGTTATTGTTGAGTATGTGCTAATGATTCTAGCCAGACATAATGTGTATGAAAAAAGTAAAATATGAAAGTATAACAAAGTAAATATGATGTATGTTTTAAAATGATAGGAATCAGAATGTATTCTTATTATTCGAGCTGCTTCATAACCATTGTTCGGTTATCGAATCTTAAAAGAATTTTAATTCTTGCTTTGGTTGTTATTCAACTGCTATGACTTGCTGAGCAATTGAATGCACACTTTCTTGAAATAAAAACATTTTCAGCAAAAGACGATAGTATGTATTAAAGGACCCTATGAAGATCAAACTGATCGATGTCCTGGTAAAGTAAGGTGCTATGGTTGCGAGTACCATTAGCGTCACAAGATGAAGGGCCATTCGTCGTATGAATGAGCATGAAGATCAAGCTAAGACTTGTAGAATAGTTAGTTAAACTACTCTGTAGATATGGTGACTAGTAAAGTCACTCATGTAAGATGAAGAGAATAATGTAATTATCATTATTTGTAATGAATGAAGATTTTAAGGTAATAAAGCCAGGGAATTGAATGGATATATCATTATTCTTCAGGATATAATGATGTATGTATGGAGATTGAAGTACTCGTGATGTACGAAATTCGAGTGTGAAGATAGACCGGATTTCGGGGCGTCAGATCTCCTATGGCCGAAATCCTCCTTGCTCTCTCTCTCTTGCTTGCTTTATTTAGCTAGCTTATGAGGAAAGAGAAAAGAAAGGAAATAGAAATTGGTTTTGGTGGGTGTAGATATATTTTGTGTATATCATATACATCTCACATTCCCTCTCTTGCTTTCTCTTCCTAATTATGTTTAAGTTGTTTATAGTTTTAGCAAGATGTTGCTTGCAAGTTTGGATAAAATGGTGGTGAAATAAGAATTGGACACATAAGGAGGTTAGGTAAAGAGTTGGTAAGTTTAATCATTACAAGCATCCCCCCCCCCCCCTTTGATTTAATTTTAATGCTTTATTTAACTTGCTAAATGTCCAAAATGTTCCTACACTTGTTGAGTTTAATTGGGCCTCTTTATTTAATTCTTTTGGGCTCACGCATTAACTAGTTTGGGCCATGTAAAATGACATGATCCAATACCTAATCCTTTATCTTACTCTAGTCATTTAATTAGGGTTTCCATTTCCCCCATTTGTAATTCAATTCCTTACTCATTTACATTTAATTTCATAACTCAATTAGACTTGCGTTAATTAAGTTATAAAATTAACTAATTAAGATATATAAAATAAATCACTTAGGTTAGTATAAATTTTAAATACTAGCATCCTTCCGTATTATAACCCTTAGGTTATTTAATTATCATACCTAATATAATATATATATATTAGATTACCAAACTTCATTATTAACCCTCTTTATATGCTAAATAAATATATACACATTAAATAATATATATTTATTCAATCATTTACATAATCCACATAAGTCATCGCGTATTCTATTAGTTTATTAACTTAATTAGCCCTAATTGACTTTATAAGTTATTACTATTCATATAATCACTTAATATAATTCATATAAATAATTAATCATTTAAAGATTATAAATATTTATAATTTATCCTTCAAGGCTAACATTCAAGCTATATTAATTTTAACATAACTTATAATACTATTCCTTAATCAGATTGATTAAGTACTCATCTTAGTTAATAAATAAATTAACTATCTACCATAATTCACATATTCACTTATATGGTTCAAGTAGTTTCTAAAAAAAAATTTGTTCATAAAAATTACACATATAATCATGTAAAATTCTCGGTCTTTACATTCTCCCCTCCTTATAAGGATTCCGTCCCCGGAATCACTATAACCTTATATACAAATTATGTCTATCCCTAGACACTTAATTATTGAATTACTCTAATTGTACTTATTACTTCATTTATTCTTTCCTATCCCAATTTAGGGCGGAAAAATATGTGCTTAACTCAAGTCTTATTTGACTTAGCATAGCTCATATTTACCTGTTATATTTAGGTATGAACCTGTGGCTCGGACCCATAAACGAACAGTACCTCGCAGTGATATCTATCAAATAATATATACACGGTTATATTACTAAGTGAAATATTTACCTGTCACCACTTCCTTTGCAGCCAATGCATCTTGAACTATCATGTTAAACGTGCGTGCCATTGGACTTCCTAGTTGAGCTGCTTCTTTAATCATCAGTGTTTCACTGCTATTTCCTTTGTTATTGCTTCCTTTCTTTGCATTCTTATTTGGACAATTACGAGCATGGTGGTCTAACGATCTACATGAAAAGCAACCTTGCAATTTCTTCGGACATGGACAATTGGGAGAGATGTGTCCCTCTTGACCACAGTTAAAACACGCGCTCTTTCCCTTCCAACATATTCCTTGATGATTCTTACCGCAAACTGCACACGGTTCGCCTCTTTTCCTACTTTCTCCTGACTTGTTTCCCGATTGGGTATTGTCATTCCACTTACGCTTGTTAGAGTTTCTGCCTCCACTACTATTTACCTTATTACCTCTTTCAGCCTCCTTCTTCTTTTGTCCTTGATTATACTTTGATACGGTTTCACTTCCTCCCTCGGCGATGATCACCTTTTCCAATAGAGTCGAAAATGAATCAATTTGTAGTACATCTATCTTGTTGAATATTAATGGTTTCAGTCCGTTCTAAAAATGTCGCGCCTTGAGTTCCTCAGTGTCCACTTGATGTGGAGCGAACCTAGCTAGCTTGTTGAACTTGACGAAGTACTCCGACACTGACATATTTTCCTGCTTCAGATTTAAAAATTGTACATCCATATTTTTCTTCATACTTCCATTCTTAGGCGGCATTATCTGGTCAAACAAAATCTATTATTACTTCAAGTTTCATTATATGTTATATCTTCTAAGTGTTTAAAATATAAAATGTAATGTAAACTCTGACAATCATAATGTTGAATTAACTAATTTCAATTGCTGAATTATTCAAATTCAGCGTGCTGAGCTAACACATTCAGCTTGCTGAATTAACAAATTATCAGTTAGACAGCTTACTATCTTTATTCTCAAAATTTATCTACTTAATCATGAAAGTAGTATGCATACAAGCCAATTATGTATGATGATAAAATATATACTTTGGAGACGATCTTATTTATTTATTAATAAAAGTATTCATTTATTAAAGGCATTTAATTATCTATATGATGCTGTTTTTATAATATGTAAATAACTTATAGTTTTAAGCAATGCTTTTAGAATCATGATGTTGATCATGCTAATGAGATCTAAATTCTTAGAAAGCTTAAAACTAAAATAGTTCTCGATCGTTGGATTACTAAAAATGGGATTAGTAAATCCGGACAGATTGGTACATATGTTGCTTGCTCATTGGATGAGGATGACTGATCTTATGATCATTTGTGTGGAGACACTAAAGTAAGTATGTAGGTGCTTATTGGAGAATAAGTTCACTAAACGTGACTCTCTATAGAATACCTAATGGAGATTTACTTGTCTGTCAATAGGAACTCCTAATGTGATAGTAGTACAACTGATCCTTGGACTTGAGATCACATAGTATCTTGTATGTAATGAATTATACTTTGACATATTCCTTAAGACCCTTAGGGTATATCAAAGGATATGCTTGGGTATAATAAGTTACATATGGAGATAATGAATGGTCAATAAAGAATATATCACTTCTAGTAAAAGAAGAGATATGTCCTATGTGATTCGTTAAATGACAACCTAGTAGTCCTTGGCCAAGGCATAATAAAATTAGAAATGAGTTTCTAATTTGCATTATTTGGAGTTGTGTATTTTCTAATCGAAATACATATAATTAAATAAAATAAGACTTGACAGTAATTCCATGTCTTATATTTAATTGGGACATTGTATGGTGGAAGGATTGAACTGTACGGTAACTATTTACTCACAGGTTCTTTTATCATTAATGTTAAAATCTATATTATCTGAAAAGTCGTTGATCGCTAGGAGGCTTATCCCTATTGTAGAATAAATATTATTTATTTAAATAGATTATTAGTTTAATTTATTTATTTAAATAAGATTAGAATTATTTTAATTGATTTATTCACAACTGGTTTAACATGGAGAACGTAAACGGTCACACCATAAAAGGAAGAATAATTATTTAAGAAAGTAATGACATAATTGTAATAATGTATTAAGTGTAATTAATTTAATCTATGGTGATAGAATAAATTAAATAGCTTAATGTTTATTATTTAATATTTGGAAATATTAAATATAAATTAATAAGAGGAGTCTTATTAATATTATTACAATTATTATTATTTTAATTTCTAAAGGGGTTTAGTTATTAATTTAATATTAGTACTCTCATTTATTCTTAATAAGATTAGGAGACAAATTAATTAAAGGAGTTTAATTAATTAAATCCCAATATGTTGGAAAGCCTAATTAATTAAAGGAGTTTAATTAATTAAATGAAACCTTATGTCTAATAGAATTATATGGGTTGACCAATATCTATATAAGAGGAGTCTTATGTTAGATATCAGTTGGTGCAATTCTAATTGTTGGAGAGTACTCATTTTCTATAGAGGATAAAAAACTAGGGTTTAGCCAACCACCCTCCTTCTTGAATAATTCATCTTCCTTTGTGGATCACCTCCAGAGACCAAACACTTGGGTGGCTAACGTTGATCAAATGAAGGAATTTAACCCGAAAATTCAAGGAGATCACGAAGAACAGGGAGTTGAGCTCCTACCTATGGAAGTTTCGTTCTATAAGGGTATGATTACATAACTTCTTATTTATTATTTTAAATTAATAATTTGCATAAAGGATGATCCGGGTAATGGTTTTGTAGAAAAAAATTTAAACTCAGATATATCATGCTTTCGCTTATTTTGTAATTTGATTGCGTCACGATTTCGTACAAACCCAACAGTGGTATTAAAGCCAAACATTTATGCAATTATTAATTATTTTGATTTCATATACATATGGTTATGTATTTAAAATAATTTATTGGGCATAATTAATTGTATAAAATTATTTTTTTATGAAAGAAGAAAAAAAACGAAAATAGTTTTTTTTCTTTCTCGCTGCTGAATTCGTGGGTCACTTGTTGGATTTAAATCGCTACTGTATATATAAAGTAATACGGATGGAATTATTTTTAAAAAAAATGATACTGAGTCATATTAATGTGATTCATTATAAAATGATTTGGTGGATTTCTTAAGAAATAGTAACCTGATACTTCCTGGGTTACCTGAAGGATGAGAAAGTGGATTATATATATATATATATATATATATATATATATATATATATATTCTTAATAATTTTATAATTAAAATAAAGAGTTTATTTTTATCTTGAAATTGGATTTCATGCAAATTAAGATTGCCCATTAAATAATACTCATATATATATGGAATGATTTTAATTCATGAGATGAATGTTAAATTATTGATGCATATGGTGATATGTATGATAATAAATGGGATTGATTATGGAACTATTGACCAATGTGATTGGATTTATTTTAGTTTAATACATGAATGAATGCGTTTTATTAAATGGGGTCTGCGTACTTCGTCTTCTCTAGCTTTTTCTTGATGTAAATTCTATCTCCCTCCTATGTACTTCCCCTTGACTACTAATCAAGGTTTCTATTTAAATTAAATAGTTTATGTAATAGAAATAGTTAGAATTATCTTGAAGAGTTGAAAACCAAGGAGCAAGGAGCGAGTGAAGACCCGTATGTAATGGAGCCCGGGTTTAAATGTAATAGTTACATTTAAATATAAATTCTTGCACCCCCTAGGTTTGACCTTTTGGTTCACTTGGTGGCTCTAGTGAACCAAACTAAAATAAAAGTCCATAATCAATCCGGGTAGAATATAGTATTCTATATGTGCATACTAAGTATTATATATATTATATTTTATGCAAACATGCTTCGCATATTTAATAAAATGACGCGTATTATATATATATATATATATATATATATATATATATATATATATATATATATATATATATATATGTGTGTGTGTGTGTGTGTGTGTGTGTGTGTGTGTGTGTGTGCATGCGCGCTAAACAAGATGAGATAAATAATAACAAACCTCTCAAAGAAATTCTATTAAGTCTAAAGAGTTCAGAGATATTTGAAATATTGAACGTCGCCTTCTAGCATGATAAATTAATAGAGTATTAAATATTTAATACGAGTTTGTTGTGCTATCCAGAAGGCAAGTATTGCGCATTTAAGATATTAATTTAATCACATTTGATGTTTATCAAGAAAATTGAACAATACTGTTTTGTTGTGCTATCCACAAGGATAATATTTTTCTTTTTTGAATTTATGGAAGTGATAGGTTGGACTTAACTTAAATCATTTTAGTTCGGATGTGCACACACTTGACCATTATGATTTAAGATGCAAAATAAAAAGGAGTTACATGTTGATATAATTGACAAAGAGTTATCTACCTATTTATTTATATATCGTTTGTTGTGCTATCCACAAAGCTATATACATTTGAAATGTGATCCTTATTCTCACTAGCAAATCTTTAATTAGATGTTACTGAACTATATAAGTTAGGGTAATATAGTTTGAAGAAAATAGTGGGAGATACCAATTTGAAATAAGACCTAATTTATTTTGGTATATAAAATTAATTAAATGAATGTTTGCTAAAATATTATTTTTTCACATACAGAAATTTAAAAAATGTCGAAATCACTAATTTCACTGCATAGCATACTTGATGCTAAAAAACTGATCGGATCGAATTACACGGACTAGTTAAGGAATCTGAGAATAATTCTCACTGCTGAAAATATTTCTTATGTCCTAAATTCACATGTCCATGGAACTGTTCCAGAATCAGCCTATGAGGAAGAGATTGCCACTATTGTAAAGAGTCAAGATGATGTGTCTGTGGCTCAACGCATCATGCTCTGATCCATGAATAATGAGCTTCAACGTCAGCATGAAAATATGGATGCTCCTACTATGTTGCTTCACCTCAAGGAGTTGTATGGTGAACACAGTAGGACTGCTAGATATGAGATATCTAAGGTGGTTTTTCGATCTCGGATGACCAGGGCACTGCCGTTGAGACTCATGTCCTAAGGGTGATCAATCTGATTGAACTCCTTGGATAACTTGGGTTCGTCATGGATGGGGAGTTGAGTCAAGACTTAGTCTTGCAGTCACTCCTTGAGACCTTTGCGCAGTTCGTTGTAAATTTCCACATGAATAAGTTAGATGTCAGCTTGCCTGAATTACTTAACATGTTGAAAACTGTAGAAGGTCACTTCCCATCCAAGAAAAACTATGTCTTAATGGTGGATGATTCTTCCAAGAATAGGAAGAGGTCCAATGTATCTTCTGAAAAGAAAAAATCTAAGAAGGCTAAGGGCAAGGCAAAAGTGAAGGATCAAAAGAAACCTGATCCAGCTAGCAAAGGAATATGCTTCCATTGCAACAAGTCGGGTCACTGGAAGAGGAACTACAAGAAGTTTCTGGTAGAGAAGAAGCTTGGAGAAGCTTCGACTTCCAATCAAGGTTTGTTTATGATTGAAATTAATTTTTCAGTAAGTCAAAATTCTACTTGGGTATTGGATACCGGCTGTGGTTCTCACATATGTAATACTGTGCAGGGACTGGTCAGAAGTAGAAAGCGGAACAAGGATGAGGTTGTCCTACGAGTGGGAAATGGAGCAAAGGTTGATGCATTAGTTGTAGGCATTTATTGTTTAGCACTGCCTACGAATAAGTCCATTTATTTAAATAACTGTTATTTTGTTCCGAATATCATTAGAAATATTATTTCTATTTTTGTATTAGATATGGATGGATTTGACATTATAATAAAGAAACAACAGTTGTTCTATTTATAAAGACAATGTTTTATATGGTGTTGGTAATTTGCAAAATAAACTTTATATACTTGACTTGCATGAAAATATACTTCATATAGAACAAACTAAGAAAAGGAAAAGAGATGATGTTAATTATACCTATATGTGGCACTGTAGACTCGGACATATCATTGAAACAAGATTATCCAAGTTGCATAAGGATGGGCTCTTAGAGCTATTCGATTATGAATCATATCAAACTTGTGAATCTTGTCTCATGGGTAAAATGACTAAATCTCCTTTTAGTGGAAAAGGAGAAAGAGTTACAGATTTGTTAACGTTGGTTCACATAGACGTTTGTGGACCTATGACAATGAATGCACGGGGAGGGTATTCTTATTTTATTACTTTCACTGATAATCACTCAAGATATGGATATGTGTATTTAATGAAATATAAATCTGGATTATTTGAAAATTTCAAAGAGTTCAGAAGTGAAGTAGAGAAACAACCTGGCAAAAGCATTAAGATTCTTCGATCAGATCGAGGTGGTGAACACTTAAGCGATGAGTTTCTCAATTGTCTTAAACAAAATGATATAACCTCACAATAGACTCCACCAGGTACACCACAGTTAAATGGAGTATCTGAAAGGAGAAATTGAACATTGTTTGACATGGTTCATTCCATGATGAGTTTTACCGATCTTCCAGTATCATTCTGGGGTTATGCCTTAGAAGCGGCTGCATATCTACTAAATAAGGTCCCCCCAAAATTCATCCTTAAGACTCCATATGAGATGTGGATAGGGAGGAAACCTGATCTTAAGCATGTTAAGATTTGAGGATGTCCAACTTATGTGAAAAGGTTTCGAAATGATAAGCTTGGGACAAGATCTGATAAGTGTATGTTTATGGGATGTTCTAAAGAAAGTTTGGGATACTATTTCTACAATCCTACTGAGCAAAAGGTGTTTGTTGCAAAATAAGTTGCCTTCTTGAAAAATGAGTTTATTCTTGAAGGGGCTAGTGGGAGGAAAATAGATCTTGAAGTAATTCAAGAACCACAAACCACTACAGATCAATTGGATGAACCTGTCCAAGTAGAGACACCTTCTATACAACACCCTGTTCGTAAATTTGGAAGAATACCGAAGATACCTGATAGGTATAAATTCGTCATAGAGGATGACGATGACGTACACGTCATGAATGATGATGATCCCTTGAATTACGAACAGGTTATGAGTAATTAAGTCTCAGAGAAATGGTAGATGGCCATAAAATCTAAAATAGATCTTTGAAGCAATGCACAAGACCATTTGGATTTTACTTGCGATCGCAGCTTATTAGTACTAGATCTGGCAAAATGGCCGTGGAGACGCCCCTTCCTCAAATATACATTATTAGAGGAGAATGTATGTATAATACAGCCAGATGAATTTGTTTCAATGGTAGATGAAAATCATGTATATGAGCCTCAACAATCCATTTATGGGTTGTAACAAGCTTCTCAAAAATGGAACATTCATTTTGATGAGACAATCAAAAGAGTTTAATTTTATCAAAAACGAGAATGAACCTTGTGTGTTTGGGTTGTAGCAAGCTTCTCAAAAATGGAACATTCATTTTGATGAGACAATCAAAAGAGTTTGATTTTATCAAAAACGAGAATGAACCTTGTGTTCAAAAATGGTTAGTGGGAGCGCTATTTCATTCCTTGTATTATATGTTGATGATATATTACTGATAGGGAATGGCATTCCTATGCTACAATCTATCAAAATAAAGTTGTCTAAACATTCTTCCATGAATGATTTGGGTAGAACATCCTACATTGGGGATATAAATCTGTATAGATAGATTTAAAAGGATGTTCAGCTTAACCCAAGGAACGTATATTCATTAGATGCTAATGGCGTTTAGCATGACAAACTCCAAAAAGGTGTCTCATGATGATGAGCCATGGAGTGTATCTCTCTAAAATTATCCTCAATAAAAGAGAGATCGCATGAGTTACTATCATGTATGTAATGAAATATACGAGACTTGATGTTGATCAATCAGATTCTAAAGAAGATCACTGTAGGACAGTGATAAACATCCTAAAGTACTTAACTAACACTAAGGATGTCATTATGACACATGCTGGGTCTGAATTAAACTAGAGGACTAAACAGACTCAAGTTTTCAGACTAACCAAGACGATAGTAAATCCACTATAGGGTAAGTCGTTACCTTGAAAAGTGGTGCAGTGAATTGAAATGGTTCCAAACAACAAAAGGTTACTAGTTTAGTGACAAAGACAAAGTATATAACTGTAAGTGAAGCTGCAAATTGATGTTTCGGATGAAAAGTTCATTACAGAACTAGGAATAGTTTTTAAGTCTCATCTTGAATCCAAACATATGTTACGGCACTTTGATTAAAGAAATCATTGAAAGATGAGACATCACCTTGGAGCGTGTAGACTCTCAAGACAACATTGCAGATCCATTTACTAGAGCTTTAACACAACATCAGTTTGATCGTCACTTAGAGAAGATGGGTATGAGATGCAAGTGGGAGATTGAAAGTAGTATGCATACAAGCCAATCATGTATGATGATAAAGCATATACTTTGGAGACAATCTTATTTATTTATTAATAAAAGTATTCATTTATTAAAGGCGTTTAATTATCTACATGATGCTGTTTTTATAATATGTAAATAACCCATAGTTTTAAGCAATACTTTTAGAACCATGATGTTGATCATGCTAATAAGATCTAAATTCTTAGAAAGCTTAAAACTAAAATAGTTCCCAATCGTTGGATTAGTAAATTCGGATAGATTAGTACATATGTTGCTTGCTCATTGGATGAGGATGATTGATCTCATGATCATTTGTGTGGAGACACTAAAGCAAGTATGTAGGTGCTTATTGGAGAATAAGTTCACTAAACGTGACTCGCTATGGAATACCTAATGGAGTTTTACTTGCCTGTCAATAGGAATTCCTAATGTAATAGTAGTACAAGTGATCCTTGGACTTGAGATTATCATAGTATCTTGTATGTAACAAATTATACTTTGACTTATTCCTTAAGGCCTTTTAAGGCATATATAGGGTATACTTGGGTATAATTAGTTGCATATGGAGATAATGTATGATCAATAAAGAATTTACCACCTCTAGTAAAAGAGGAGATATGTCCTATGTGATTCGTTAAATGACAACCCAGGAATCCTTGGCCAAGGTGGAATGAAATATGAAAGAGGTTTCTAATTGGCTAATAGAGTTTGACTTGGCTGTCAATAGGAATTCCTAATGTGATAGTAGTACAAGTGATCTTTGGACTTGAGATCATCATAGTATCTTGTAAGTAATGAATTATACTTTGACTTATTCCTTAAGACCCTTAGGGTATATCAAAGGGTATGCTTGGGTGTAATAAGTTACATATGGAGATGATGAATGGTCAATAAAGAATCTACCACTATGTCCTATGTGATTCGTTAAACGACAACCCAGTAGTCCTTGGCCAAGGCAGAATGAAATTAGAAAAAAGTTTCTAATTTGTATTATTTGGAGTTGTGCATTTTCTAATCGAAATATATATAATTAAATAAAATAATACTTGATAGTAATTCCATGTCTTATATTTATTGGGACATTGTATGGTAGAAGGATTGAGTTGTACGGTAACTATTTACTCACAGGTTCTTTTATGATTAATGTTAAAATTTATATTATCTGGAAAGTAGTTAATCGCCAAGGAGGTTTATCCCTATTGTAGAATAAATATTATTTATTTAAATAGATTATTAGTTTAATTTATTTATTTAAATAAGATTAGAATTGTTCTAATTGATTTATTCACAACCGGTTTAATATGGAGAACCTAAAAGGTCATACCATAAAAGGAAGAATAATTATTTAAAAAAGTAATGGCATAATCATAATAATGCATTAAATGAAATTAATTTAATCTATGGTGATAGAATAAATTAAATAGCTTAATGTTTATTCTTTAATATTTTGGAAATATTAAATATAAATTAATAAGAGGAGTCTTATTAATATTATTACAATTGTTATTATTTTAATTTCTAAAAGGGTTTAGTTATTAATTTAATATTAGTACTCTCATTTATTCCTAATAAGATTAGGAGGCAAATTAATTAAAGGAGTTTAATTAACTAAATCCCAATATGTTGGGAAGCCTAATTAATTAAAGGAGTTTACTTAATTAAATGAAACCCTATGTCTAATAGGATTAGAAGGGTTGACCAATATCTATATAAGAGGAGTCTTATGTTAGATATCAGTTGCTGCAATTCCAATTGTTGGAGAGTACTCCTTTTCTACAGAGGATAAAAAACTACGGTTTAGCCAACCACTCTCCTTTTTGAATAATTCATCTTCCTTGGTGGATCACCTCTAGAGGCCAAACACTTGGGTGGCTAACTTGATCAAAGGAATGAATCTAACTCGAAAATTCAAGGAGATCACGAAGAACAAAGAGTTGAACTCGTACCTGTGGAAGCTTCGTTCTACAAGGGTATGATTCCATAACTTCTTGATTATCGTTTTAAATTAATAATTTGCATAAAGGATGACCTGGGTAATGGTTTTGTAGAAATTTTTTTAAACTATGATATACCATGCTTCCGCTTACTTTGCAATTTGATTACGTCACGATTTCTTACAAACCCAACAAATCAAATATATAATCATATCATTGCATTTATATTCATATTCATTCAAATAGTAAATAGTATTTTTCAGTACATAGCACATACTGCTATAATCATATAATATCCCTTTTGCAACAAAAGTCGGGATTCATTACTACAACTTTATATAAAAAGTTGAGACTTGCAAAAGTTATCTTGATATTCATACAAAAGCGATGATTACATTCATATATATATATATATATATATATATATATATATATATATATATATACCTACTCATCGTCTACGATACTTTATTCCTAACTTATTATCTTACTTTAAAAAAAATTACTCTCTGACTTAGTCTTTCTTATGTCGACTACCTCCACCGGTCTTCCTTGACTCCTCTTTTAGGGCCTCCATTTGATCTTCCATCATTAACTGACTCCGTACTTCATCCTCCCAACATTCCTGTATCACTTCTTTACTAATTTGAAGGTCTCAAACTTTTGCCTCCAACTCCTTGATTTTACTTTCCTTCTCAGAGTTCTGAATTACTAAGTTACTCATATGCACCTATATTTGAAAGAAACCTCTCGCCGCGGATTCCAGTTCGGACTCCGTTTCTGAGTCTGTCTCCTCCTCAGCTAGTGTTACCACCAAAGTGGGCTGAACTATTCGAGGAGTTTCGTACACAACATGTATGTCACGTGGTTCCTCTTCCATGGTATTACTATGTTTTCTTATTTCTGACATCCTTCAACCATACAACAAACAAATTCCATCAATATATCTCAATAAACATAAATTTATTATATGAAATGAAAATATATTTCATAACACTACTAATTCTCTAAAAAAACTCTACATGAGTTTTATCTCCTTCTATTCGTTAATCTCATCATCTACTGGCATCCTTCAATCAGTTTTAAATAACTTAATTAATACTTCACCAATAAACACAATCCAAAAATACTAAGTGTCCACATATCTTACTATTAATGAATTTTCTCAATCCATCACTTATAACTCTAAATGAGTTTTCTCTATCTTGCTTATGGTTATATTCCTAAGGCTTTTCCCCCACCTAAGGTTTATAACCTACAGCTTTGATACCAACTTGTGACGCCCCCAAATTCGGGTTCCCTAACCTCAGGTTTGGTGCTCACGATCCATTATACATATCACATCTAACTACCTATTCATTAAAGAAATACATCATTCATTACATGTCTTTAATAAAAATATACCTTAAAACATAATTATATCATCATCCCAGGTTAACTAACCTTAATATTACATGCCTATAATACAAAAGGCTTAAACCAAAAATATAATATAATATTCATTATTTCACAACTGCTACTACTCGGTCACATTAGCCTTGCATTTATCCCTGTTAGATCCTTCGACTACCTCAACTTTAGCTGAAATATTTTATTTAAGCATGGGTTAGAAACGAGTTGCCTCATCAAGTTAAAGGATATATATCATGAATAGAAGAGTCTAGCTTTTATAGAACTTCAACAATAAGCAAAGAATTTCGAAGTAGCTGAATAATAATTCATTTTCAATAACAAGACTTTCTTAAATTTCATGTTGAATAACATATCAAGGATGAAAGAGTTAAATTCCTTCGAAGGTTCAATAATATTCAAATGAATAAGAAGAATTAACATACTACAACAATATTCAATAAAGTGGGATATTCCCAGATTTCATGCTGAGTGATCACAAATGGATCATGAACTAATAAAGGCATTACCAGTTCATTTACTGATAGATTACCTCAAAAATATAAGTTAGTTATAAAAACTAAACTATACTCTTCTGCAAGTACATGAAGTGGCCAACTCCATTGTACCTTATATTATACATAATACTCAAAAAAAAGAACAAGGAGTCGTATGTCCAATAATAAAGTTTGTTCATCTCAGTCTTACATCATGAGTCCGTACCACAACAATATAGTTTGGATTGCTTTCAAAGAAATACTATGATTTCAACATATAATATTAATACTGATCTAGCCAAAATTAATGGCGTAGATCTTCTAATAAATCTGTTCATAATAAATAGAACGTTTAATGCTTTAACAAATATTAGTCTCGCCAAAATAAATAGTAGAGACATGGCTCGTAAATAGTTCAAATATTAGAACATGAATCAATTGCACTATATGCGAATAACAATAATCATTATGGATGTGAATAATTAACAATAATTATCCACTAACATGCATGAAAGATAATAATTCGAGTTTGAGTTAGGAAACTTACCTGATTCGTTGACTACTACTACGCAATTTAAGTTAACTGTGACAACCCGAGAATTTAGACAAGTTATTAAAATCTTAAATGATTAAATTAAGATTAAATAATAGACCTAGACAGAAAAATAAGTGTATGAATTTGACATTTTTGTGAAGGATTTTGGAGGATTTAAAATTTTTAAGAAGAACCTATAAGGTTTACTATTTGAATAAGAATAAAGAAATATAACCTAATATATATATTAGGTAGAGTAATTAAATACTCTAAGAGATTTATTTTATACATCTCAAATAATTAATTTTATAACATAAGTAAAGCTAGTCTAATTGGGTTATGAAATTAAATGTACATGTGTAAGGAATTTATGTACAAAGGTGTGTAATGGAAAGCCTAACTAAATGATTAGGGTAAGATAAAAATTAAAAGTATGGGACTAAGATGATTTTATGGCCCAAGTAATTTAAATAAGCCCAATTATTTAATTAATCATTGGACTTGTAGATAATTGATTTAATAGTAATTAAGTTATTAAACTAGCCCAATATAACATGTATGGGGTAAGTATTATGATGGCACAATTTATTTATGGGTGGAAGCCTAAGTTAATTTTGTTAGTAAGCAAAACTATAAAATCAAAGCCCAAAAGGAAATTAGCAAAGAGCCCAAGACTTTAGCCCATACTAAGAGGGGCATATTAGTCATTATATAAAGCATAAATAAAATTAAGATTTGGAGAAGAAGAGGCCCATTTGGCCGAACTTGGTGGAGTATGAGAGAGAAAGAGCAAATGAGATGTTGGTTATAATTGGTTTTAACTTTAGTTGGTAATTACTTTTGAGGTGTTAAATTTTTATGGTCCAACACATTTGGAGATGCTTGCAAGCAACATCAAAAGAAAGGATAAGATATATGTGGAGATAATAAAATAGGCCACTTGGCCGAATTTTGGGTGGAGAGGAGAAAGGAAAGGAATGTGATGATGGAGATTTACTTTAGTTGGTAATTAATTGTTAGGTGTCACTTTATGGGTGGAGCCAACACAATTAGGTATTCTTGCAAGTTACCTCATATGATAAGGAAGAAAAGAAGGCCACTTGGCCGGTGGGTAAAAGAAATAGAAAGAGGAAAAGAGAAAAAAAAAATTAAAGAAATAGAAGAAAGAAAGAGAGAGAAAGAGAAAGGAAAAGGGAAACAAGAGAGAGGGTGAAGTTCGGTCAAGAGAGGGAAGAAAGAGAGGGAGAGTTTTGATGTATCTTAGGTTCCTAACAAAGCTTATGGAGAAAAAGAAGGAAGAGAAGCAAAGGTATAATCTAATATCTAAACTTTATTTTTCCTTTCTTATAATAGTTTAATAAAAAAGGGGGTTTCTTGATTTGGAAGTGTAAACATTTTAATCTATGTGTTTTATATAGATTCAAGTATGGATCAATTTTATTCAAGTGTTAGAAATTGGGTCTAAAGCATAAAAGGAGAACTAGGTTTTTCAAAAGTGAGGAAGCCTAATTTTTCTAGCTTTACATGCGTTTAATCTTATGAGTGGTAATTTTTGGTGAACTAGATTGTGGATCATGATAGATCCATGAATATATGATGTATTGGAATGTATTATAGTGATTGATGATGGGTTTTGTTGATGAATAGGTAAGGATATGAAAGATTTCTTAAAAATCAACAAAGATATAAAAATTAGATTTTTAGAAACGTAACATGAAATTCAAACGACCGTAGCTCCTATTGTATTTTGAATTTTTGAGTGTGGTCCATTTTTGGAGTTAGATATATAAGTGGTCTAACTTTTTCAAGTGGAATCACTGAAAAAGGAGTAATAGATTTCCGTGTGGACTGTTTTTAGCAAAGGACAGTCAAAACTGAAAATGACAAAAAATAATCTGTCCAGATTTTGTAAAGGAAGGTTTGTCCACTTATTTTATGAAATAAATTCCAATCTTTGGGGACATTAAAATATATGAGATAAAGTAGCTTATGACCAAAAATGAGCTCATTCCGACTTAAATTGAGGATGTTATGACCATTTCAATATTTGCGTTTTTTTGACAAAAATTGCTATAACCGGAGTTGTATAACTCCGATGGCCACGAAATTTAAACTGTAAGCTCACGTTAACATGTGTAAGATCCCGCCAAGAGTTGGGAATTTCTGGAGTTAAGCACGATGTAGTAAATTTCTTAAGGAATTACCTAGAAATGGATTTTTGAAAAATACTTAAGGGAGTTTAAAATTTCAGAAAAATACTTTTTGTGTATGGAATATATGTATATATGTTTGGCCAAAGGATAGATAAATAATACACTATTTTGATATTTTCATAAAAAAAAAATTTCAGCTTCTTGAAATGAACAATTTAGGATGCTGAAATAGAAACTGAAATGTCAGGAATAGGAAACAATTTGGTTTCAACTTACTGAAATGAGATATTAAGTCTCTTAAATAGTAAATAATTTATCGAGTTATAATATTAACTTATAAATGAACTAGTAAGTGTTAAGTGTAAGGTAGTGTAATCGTACCCTTTAATGGTTGATGTATAGTAGCTGGGCTAAACAACTCCTTCATATGGGGAAGATATCTACAAATTAGTAACCGATCTAACTCACTATGAAAACAGTGTAGACGAGACGAAATTTAATTTGTTAGTTATTTATGAAAAACCACTCAGTATACTATATTGAATACTATTAAAGGCTAGATGTGTGCTAGGTTTAGACTTTTATTTATGTATAGTGTTAAGGTTATCTAATATTTGACTATGTGTTTAAATGTTAGATAGTTTACTTATAAGGTATGTTATACTAATTGAAAGATCAAATCTTATAACTGATAGGTCTTTTCAATAAAGCGATTAAATTAGATTGCGTAGCAGTAATCGACGGTACATGCAAGTTTTTTCTCTAACTCAACTTTGAGTTATATTTCAAAGCATGTTCGTGAATAATTATTGTTAATTATTCACATCTATACTGATTATTGATTCGCACTTAGTGCATGTTGCATATGTTCATCAGGTATGAAAGGCTGATCACCTTCATTACCATTTGATTTAGATAAATTTGTTCATGTTTATTGTTGGCCATTCTTCATTATTGACTCGGTCATTCAGTTATGAAAATTGATTTATATCCTTTCCCAATTATTTATATTGTTGAAAGTTTGTCAACTTATTATTCTTTTCAATCATGATATATCTTCATTTGAACTTAAACTTGATGGGCAAACTTGTTACTCACCCTTGCTATATCATGATAAATATTTCAGATTTAGATGAAACTTCGGATACAGGCAAAGACAAAGACAAACTCCAGAATTGGATTTGGATGCAGGTTAAACTTGTAATAGTATTGAATGCAAATGACATTGTATGTTGTGTAGGATATTGAATGCAGATATTAAGTTAAGGTTTACAGACATTGGGAATTATGTGTAAAAGTTTATTGTATAAACAATTTATGTTTATATATTCCACAGTAGTTATAGAAATGATTTATCGTAACGTACCATGTCTGAGGTTTTGGGGACCCGAATTTGGGGGCACTACATTTGGTATCAAAGCTGTAGGTTATAAACCTTAGGTAGGGTTACCTTATGTTATTAACCGCAGTGAGATAAGAATAAGAACTAACTCAAATAGAGTTAGTGCGTTGATAAGATTTAAAGACGAATCTCGATAAATTATAAAAGATAAAGAGTTACCTAACTCTGATAATAAAGATGAACATCAGTAATGAATAGATAGAGTCTAAAAGACTAAAAGTATGGGAAAAGAAGATCGTATAACAGAACGATCGTAACATAGGAATGAATCGTAATATACACGATGAGATCACACCGTGATCTGATAAGGTCATAGCAGGGAGAAGGATCAATCGAATGATTAAAAATTTTATGGCAAAGTTGCTGTGTGTCAGTTGTACTATGAATTGGTATTGTGCCAACTCAGAAAAGGGGATGGGGTTGATGCAATACGGATTGAACACAATTCGTATGGTGAAAGAATGGGGCTAGGATATTAAGTGGGGATTTCAATTGAGGACTCATGTCAGCAGCTGAGTTGTATGATTCCTTGTATGGGTAGGGAATTTGTACTTGGTTTTAGAACCGCTTAGCTTCCTGATCGATATAGTGATTAAGTTGAACAATTCTTTGTATGGGCAGGGAATTTGTCCTTGGTGTAAAAACCGCTTCACTTCCTATATTGATTAGAGGCCGAGTTGACCAATTCTTTGTATGGGCAGGGGATTGTGTTTGGTTTGACTACCACTTAGTTTCTGATAGTGATAATCATTGAAATATTTGTGTCGCGCTATTTGCTATATATATGTTGAGAAGGTGATTCTTTTCTCATGTGTATAACTGATAGATAGAGTATAGGTAGAGGATATAAGGTTAAGTTGCGAGTTCTTAAAACTCATACTTATGGTAAGTTCGTAACTCATAATTATATGAAATGTTTTGAACCCCTCAGCGAATGGACGCCAATGGTCTGTCTAGGACAAGTTCTTAAACTCATATGATTGTGGAAAGTTCCTAAACTCATAACGTGTTATAAGTTTGACGAATTGGGTATAATTAAGTGTGAATGCAATATTAAGGATAATAGGAATAGATAGACTGATTAAGAAATATATTATTAGTGGAAGCGTAGGTATTCTAAATCTTCAAGCTATGCTAGACTTCAAAATTTTTGACATCAAGCTAAATACGCACTATGTGCCTTTTAAAAATAAATTTTTATTCTCAAATCCCAGTGACTAGTGTGTATGTGTGGAATTCGGGATACTGACACATCGTTACCTGTTGAGATGATAAAACTGATTTACAATGATTTTTGAACCATTGAAAGAATAGTCTATGCTAATTATTTCGGCTAGACGACAATGATTTGAAATATCAAAATGTGTTTTATTTATCATTGATGCGTCATGTAACCTGGTGCAGAGATGATAAAAAGTTGATGAAGTTGTAAATACAGGAATACTTAGTGTTGAATTCGATCTAAAAATCGTAGTCCCACTATTGTATGTTGTGTTATAACAAAGTCACACAATGACGGAATCCTCAAACGGGCTGTAAATATAGTACGGTATCATGACGTTATTTTCAAAATATTTTTTTATAATTAATTGCCAACGGGGTTTGGCTATGCATAAATATTTCAATTGGAATTGAATTATTGGTAGTCTAATCTATTTGATTCAGCTAGACCAACGTTTATGAAAATTCTTAGCGTTCTTTGAAAATTTTCACTAACCAAATGGTTTTGGTGAGGAATCCGACAAGACTGAGGTAAGCATCCCAAAATTTGGGAAAATTTTGTGTGCCTAAGGCGTATAAGAGGAACAAGGAAAATTTATTCCAACCAGCAGTACTTAATAAGTACAGTGCATAACGGGCTAATTACCCTATGTGTCTGTAAGTCATGACGGTTAGCGAATGAATTTCTGTATAACCTTTTTGAAAATAAAAGTTCGTAGTCTATATGACTCCTCAGCATGATTTGAAAATTTTAACTCTGGTGAGTGATGTTTTGGGTAGCATGTGGTGATGAGTATGAAAGGTGTAAGGTAAATTTCGGGGACAAAATTTTTAGAAGAAGTGGTGAATGTGACAACCAGAGAATTTAGACAAGTTATTAAAATCTTAAATAATTAAATTAAGGTTAAAAAATAGACCTAGATAGAAAATAAGTGTATGAATTTGATATTTTTGTGAAGGATTTTGGAGGATTTAAAATTTTTAAGAAGAACCTATAAGGTTTACTATTTGAATAAGAATAAAGAAATATAACCTAATATATATGTTAGGTAGAGTAATTAAATACTCTAAGAGATTTATTTTATACATCTCAAATAATTAATTTTATAACATAAGTAAAGCTAGTCTAATTGGGTTATGAAATTAAAGGTACATGTGCAAGGAATTTATGTACAAAGGTGTGTAATGGAAAGCCTAACTAAATGATTAGGGTAAGATAAAAATTAAAAGTATGGGACTAAGATGATTTTATGGCCCAAGTAATTTAAATAAACCCAATTATTTAATTAAGCATTGGACCTGTAGATAATTGATTTAATAGTAATAAAGTTATTAAACTAGCCCAATATAATATGTATGGGGTAAGTATTATGATGGCACAATTTATTTATGGGTGGAAGCCCAAGTTAATTTTGTTAGTAAGCAAAATTATGAAATCAAAGCCCAAAAGGAAATTAGCAAAGAGCCCAAGACTTTAGCCCATACTAAGAGGGGCATATTAGTCATTATATAAAGCATAAACAAAAATTAAGATTTGGAGAAGAAGAGGCCCATGTGGCCGAACTTGGTGGAGTATGAGAGAGAATGAGCAAATGAGATGTTGGTTATAATTGGTTTTAATTTTAGTAGGTAATTACTTTTGAGGTGTTAAATTTTTATGGGCCAACACATTTGGAGATGCTTGCAAGCAACATCAAAAGAAAGGATAAGATATATGTGGAGATAATAAAATAGGCCACTTGGCCGAATTTTGGGTGGAGAGAAGAAAGGAAAGGAATGTGATGATGGAGATTTACTTTAGTTGGTAATTAATTGTTAGGTGTCACTTTATGGGTGGAGCCAACACAATTGGGTATTCTTGCAAGTTACCTCATATGGTAAGGAAGAAAAGAAGGTCACTTGGCTGGTGGGTAAAAGAAAGAGAGAGGAAAAGAATTTTTTTTAAAAGAAATAGAATAAATAAAGAGAGAGAAAGAGAAAGGAAAAGGGAAACAAGAGAGAGGGTGAAGTTCGGCCAAGAGAGGGAAGACAGAGAGGGATAGTTTTTATGTTTCTTAGGTTCCTAACAAAGTTTATGGAGAAAAAGAAGGAAGAGAAGCAAAGGTATAATCTAATATCTAAACTTTATTTTTCCTTTCTTATAATAGTTTAATAAAAATGTGAGTTTCTAGATTTGGAAGTGTAAACACTTTAATCTATGTGTTTTATATAGATTCAAGTATGGATCTATTTTATTCAAGTGTTAGAAATTAGGTCTAAAGCATAAAAGGGGAACTAGGTTTTTCAAAAGTGAGGAAGCCTAATTTTTGTAGCTTTACTTGTGTTTAATCTTGAGTGATGATTTTTGGTGAACTAGATCATGGCTCATGATAGATCCATGAATATATGATGTATTGGTATGTATTATAGTGATTGATGATGGGTTTTGTTGGTGAATAGGTGAGGATATGAAAGATTTCTTAAAAATCAACAAAGATGGAAAAATCAGATTTTTAAAAAAGTAACAAGAAATTCAAATGACCATATCTCCTAGTGTATTTTGAATTTTTGAGTGTGGTCAATTTCTGGAGTTAGATATATAAGTCTTCTAACTTTTTCAAGTAGAATCACTGAAAAAAGAGTAATAGATTTCAGTGTGTACTATCTTTAGCAAAGTACGCCAAAACTGAAAATGATAAAAAATAATCTGTCCAGATTTTGTAGGGGCAGTTTCGTCCACTTATTTTATAAAATAAATTCCAATCTTTTGGGACATTAAAATATATGAGATAAAGTAGCTTGTGTCCAGAAATAATCTTATTCTGATTTAAATTGAGGAAGTTATGACGATTTTAATATTTGCATTTTTTCGACAAAAATCGCTATAACCGGAGTTGTATAACTCCAATGATCACAAAATTTAAATTGTAAGCTCACGTTAACATGTGTAAGATTCTGCCAAGAGTTGGAAATTTCTGGAGTTAAGCACGATGTAGTAAATTTCTTAAGGAATTACCTAGAAATGGATTTTTGAAAAATACTTATGGAAGTTAAAAAAATTCAAAAAAATACTTTTTGTGTATGGAATATATGTATATATGATTGGCCAAAGAATAGATAAATAATACACTGTTTTGATATTTTCATAAAAAGAGAATTTCAGCTTCCTGAAATGAACAATTCAGGATGCTAAAATGGTAATTTAAATGTCAGAAATAGAAAACAGTTTGGTTTCAGCTTACTGAAATGAGATATAATAAGTCTCTTAAATAGTAAATAATTTATCGAGTTATAATATTAACTTATAAATGAACTAGCAAGTGTTAAGTCTAAGGTACTGTAATCGTACCCTTTAATGGTTGATGTATAGTAGCTGGGCTAAACGACTCTGTCATATGGGGAAGGTATCTACAAATTAGTAATCTATTTAACTCACTATGAAAATAGTGTAGACAAAAAAAAATTAATTTGTTAGTTGTTTGTGAGAAATCACTCAGTATACTATATTGAATACTATTAAAGGCTAGATGTGTGCTAGGTTTAGACTATAGCGTTAAGGTTATCTAATATTTGACTATGTGTTAACATGTTAGATAGTTTACTTATAAGGTATGTTATACTAATTGAAAGATCAAATCTTATAACTGATAGGTCTTTTCAATAAAGCGATTAAATTAGATTGCGTATCAGTAATCGACGGTACAGGCAAGTTTTTTCTCTAACTCAACTTTGAGTTATATTTCAAAGTATGTTCGTGAATAATTATTGTTAATTATTCACATCTATACTGATTATTGATTCGCACTTAGTGCATGTTGCATATGTTCATCAGGTATGAAAGGATGAGCACCTTCATTACTATTTTATTCAGATAAATTTGTTCATGTTTATTGTTGGCCATTCTTCATTATTGACTCGGTCATTCAGTTATGAAAATTGATTTATATCCTTTCACAATTATTTATATTGTTGAAAGTTTGTGAACTTAATATTCTTTTCAATCATGATATATTTTCATTTGAACTTAAACTTGATGGACAAACTTGTTGCTCACCCTTGCTATATCATGATAAACATTTTAGATTTAGACGAAACTTTGGATACAGGCAAAGACAAAGACAAACTCCAGAATTGGATTTGGATGCAGGTTAAACTTGTAATAGTATTGAATGCAAATGACATTGTATGTTGTATAGGATATTGAATGCAGATATTAAGTTAAGGTTACAGACCTTGGGAATTATGGGTAAAAAATTTTTGTATAAATAATTTATGTTTATATTTTCCGCAGTAGTTATAGAAATGATGTATCGTAACGTACCATGTCCGAGGTTTTGGGGACCCAGATTTGGGGGCGCTACAGTAACTTCTTTTGAAAGGCATATCATTAATATGATCGATCTCTCAATTAGCATCACATATCGTACTTATAGTAATTTATCTAACATGTAATCACATAATCAAACATTAGATTACACCTTAACACCATACGTATTCACAAGTCTAAACCTAGCACACATCGAGTCTTTAATAGTATTCAATATAGTATACTGAGTGGTTTCCTACAAACAACCAACAAATTAGTTTCCCATCTCGTCTACACTATTTTTCACAGCAAGTTAGATCGATAACTAGTTCGTATATACCTCCGCTCCCTCAAAAAATCGTTTAGCTCAGATACTATACATCAACCATTAAAGAGTATGACTGTACTACTTTAGATTTAACACTTACTTTTTCATTTTATAAGTTTTTATTTATAATCCAGTAAATCATATAACTAATCCAGCAAACTACATTGTCAATCCAGCAAACTGGATTCTAAATCCAGCAACCTGGATTCCCTTTTCCAACATACTACATCCTTAATATAGCCTATTGAATGTCTGATTCAACATACTATATTTAAAATAACTTTATTTCACTATATTATTCATTTTAAACTCTCATTTAATATTATTAATTATTTAATAATATTTTATTCATTCACAATTATTATTAATCATTTAATAATGTCTTACTCACCACATAATATTATTAATCATTTAATAATGTCTTACTCACAATATAATATTATTAATAATTTAATAATAGCTTACTCATCTCATAATATTATTAATCTTTTAATAATATTTTAATCCTTAACTAATATTATTAATTATTTAATAATTTTTCAAATTCTTAACCAGTATTATTAATTATTTAATAATATTTTAATTTAAATTTAATCTAAATTTATTAATTACCTAATAATATCTTAGTCTAATATTATTAATCATTTTATAATATTTTAATCATTTAATAAACAATTAAACAATTTATTTTAATTATTTACACTTTACTAATTAATTTATTTAATCATTTTAAAAGGCCATACACATAATATCTTATCACAAATGACCAAAACCCTCATCAAAAATTTGCATAAACCATATTTAGGGTTTCCAAGTCCTAAAATCCTATTTTTCATATTTTTAACATTACATAAAATATTTAATTTATTTATTCATAACTCAATCATTTATATGGAAAATACCAAAACAACTCTAAAAATATTTGTTTTTTGGGATATGACAGATTATAACTCCCTTATGAAAATATAATTTTTGTGGAATTATTAAAATCCATTTACTATATTTAAATAGTCCAAAACAGCCAAATCTTGCTACATTTATCATAAATCAAAAATTTATCTAAAAATTCTGAAATGGACGGGGTATGTTCCTGTAATATATATGTACTTTAAGTAAAAATTTCATAATTTTTGGAGTTAACCACACAGAGTTATTTGGGTGCACTTTTGAAAGTAGTCCATGGTCATAACGGCCGTAACAGTCATAACTCTCATTATACATGGCCAAAAATTCTCAAATTTTTATAGGACTCACATAAATTCTCATATTATCTCTCTAAAGTTTTCCAAAATTTTTAAAGTATAAAAATTTGACGAAACAGTCCCTATAAGTGACATGTCAGTAAGCTTTATTATTTTTTTGTTCATTACCCGGACTGTTTTGACTAAAACAGTTACCATGACTTGTAAAAACATTATTTTTGAGTTCTACCACTTGGTTTTAGTATTTAACTTATATATCTAGTACCCCGCTTTGACAAATCGCATAAATAAGTTATAGATCTCAAGTTATAAGCTTACAAAGTAGACAACAATTAGAGTTTTCTAACTTTTAAAATACTAGTTTTCATTTCTTACTTTAGACCCAACTTTTGACACTCAAAAGGTTAGATCTAAATATGAAACACTTATTAACACATAGATCTAAGGTTTTAGATCTAAAGATCATAAACTTTAGATCATCAAACATCAAACCAAACAAAATGGAAATAATACCAAATTAAGGTTAAAAATTTTATACCTTTGCTTGTCCTTCTCTCTTCTTCTTCCTAAATTTTGATTAAGGAACTATGAAACTTAAAAAAAAACTCTCTCTCTCTCTTTTCTCCTATGGCCGAAATCCTCCTTGCTCTCTCTCTCTCTTGCTTGCTTTATTTAGTTAGCTTATGAGGAAAGAGAAAAGAATGGAAATAGAAATTGGTTTTGGTGGGTGTAGATATATTTTGTGTAGATCATATACATCTCACATTCTCTATCTTGCTTTCTCTTCCTAATTATGTTTAAGTTGCTTGTAATTTTAGTAAGATGTTGCTTGCAAGTGTGGATAAAGTGGTGGTGAAATAAGAATTGGACACATAAGGAGGTTACGTAAAGAGTTGGTAAGTTTAATCATTACAAGCATCCCCCCCTTTTTTGATTTAATTTTAATGCTTTATTTAACTTGCTAAATGTCCAAAATATCCCTACACTTGTTGAGTTTAAATGGGCCTCTTTATTTAATTCTTTTGGGCTCAAAAATTAACTAGTTTGGGCCATGTAAAAAGACATGATCCAATACCTAATCCTTTATCCTACTCTAGTCATTTAATTAGGGTTTTCAATTCTCTCATTTGTAATTCAATTCCTTACTCATGTACATTTAATTTCATAACCCAATTAGACTTGCTTTAATTAAGTTATAAAATTAACTAACTGAGATATATAAAATAAATCTCTTAGGTTAGTATAAATTTTAAATACTAACATCCTTCCATATTATAACCCTTAGGCTATTTAATTACCATACCTAATATATATATATATATATATATATATATTAGATTATCAAACTTTATTATTAACCCTCTTTATATGCTAAATAAATATTTACACATTAAATAATATATATTTATTCAATCAAGTACATAATCCACATAAGTCATCACATATTCCATTAGTTTATTAACTTAATTAGACCTAATTGACTTAATAAGTTATTACGATTCATATAATCACTTAATATAATTTATTTAAATATTTAATCACTTGAAACTTATAAATCTTTTTAATTTATCCTTCAAGGCTAACATTTAAGCTATGTTAAATTTTAACATAACTTATATCACTATTCCTTAATCAGATTGATTAAGTATTCATCTTAGTTAATAAATAAATTAACTATCTAGCTTAATTCACATATTCACTTTATATGGTTCAAGTACTTTCTAAAAAAAAATTATTCGTAAAAATTACACATATAATCATGTAAAATTCTCGATCCTTACATAAACCCAAGAACAACTTTAATGTATATAAATTCATTTAATTTTTAGTTTTTAACCGATGTGGGACTTGACATCCCATATATATTTAATATCATATATCAATTTTAAGGGTGATCTTTGGGAGTTAATATCTCATTTATTACTCCATGGATTTGAGCTTCCAAATACTTAATTTAATCTACTCATGGGGTAGAACACATTAATATGTGGAGTAACTTTAAATAATTATTAAAACCCCTTTTTATTTTGGCTCAAATTTTAACTATCCTCCACATGAATGATATTGACTGTCAGCCTTATGCAAATGTTTTGCAGACTCTGAGAGAGATATAGAATTAGAAATCATCTGTATCGAAAGAGGTAGCTTTTGGCTTTGAACCTTCCCTTATGAAAGACTATCAGGTTTACTAGTTGTCCAGTGAACGTGATGTCTTGAACTGTCCAATTGTTTGTGTAAATCTAGACAATAGTAATTCACACAGAATCTTCCCAGATATTATTTGGTTCTCATGATTTTGTTCATTTCGGCTCCGAACAATCCCGAATTTATGAGTGCTTTAGAGAAGTATAGCCTTATCATTCTCATAGAATTGACCCAGTTCACACTCACATAGGTGATTCTTAATAAGAGTATCCTTTCATACCCCACTTGTTTATCAAGATTTAAGAATCATTAAAAGCATAACTTATCCTGTAACCGTTGCAGGTATCACTATTTCGTATAATAGGATTGAGTAGAAGAAATTAATTTCTTCATAGTGATTTGGTTAAATCGTTCACAATTTAGTTGTCCCTTTGAACCTAGATGTTGGGATCTCTAGTAAGCTAGGTTGGGTTTCCATTGTGACAATACTTGTTCATAGGCTTTAAATACATTCTCCTCGAAGTTATTTTTACTTGCTCTCTAGTCAAACCTTTAGTTAACGGATCCGTTATATTTTCTTTTGACTTTATGTACTCAAAAGACATAATGCCATTACAGAGTAATTATTTTATGGCATTGTGTCTATGAAAAATATGTTTAGAGTTACCATTATACATGTGACTCTGTGCCCTTCCAATTGCTGATTGACTATCACAATGGATACAAATAGGCGGCATAGGTTTAGGCCACATAGGAATATCTTCTAAAAAGTGACGAAGCCACTCAGCTTCTTCTCCAGTCTTATCTAATGCAATAAACTCAGATTCCATCGTTGATCGAGTAATGCATGTTTGTTTAGAAGATTTCCATGATACTGCTCCTCCACCTAGTGTAAACACAAAACTAATTGTGAATTTAGAGTATTTTGTATCCGATATCCAGTTCGCATCACAATATCCTACGAGTACTGCTGGATATCTTGAGTAGTGTAGTTCAAAGTATTTAGTGTATTTTAAATAACCTAAAACTCTTATAATATCTTTCCAGTGATCTTGTCCTGGATTACTTGTAAATCTACTCAATTTATTGACAGCTTGTGCTATGCCAGGACGTGTACAATTCATTACGTACATAAGGCTTCCGATTATTTGTGCATACTTAAGTTGTGATATGCTCCCTCCTTTATTTTTAGACAAATGTAGATTTATATCTACCGGTGTTCCTACAAGATTGCAATCATATGGATTTAATTTCCTGAGTATTTTCTCAATATAATGTGATTGTGATAATACTAACTCATCCGATGTTTTAAAAATTTTAATTCATAATATTTCATCAGCAACACCCATGTCTTTTGTGACAACCCGAAAAATCGGATTGTCCAGAAATTAAGATTTAAAGAATTATAATTAATAAAATGAATTTTACTGATTATATTATGTGTTATGTGGTTAGTAATCATTCTATGACATAGGATGATTAGAAATGGGGAGGATTCTAGGTACGAGCTAGAATGAATGAGTAAAAAATTTTAACACGAAAATCAAAGATTTTCTGGAATAAAAATATTTTTGAGAAAAAGACGAAATAAGGACTATTCATAAAACCCTAAGGGTTAGGGTTTAACCCTAAGCCTTTTTGGGAGATTAGAATGTCGGAATGACATTTTGTCAAAAGATTTGACGGTAATATACCGTGAAAAGTTAAGTTAGCTAAGAAAAATTTTCTCTAGGAAGAAGAGCATGGAAATCACTATTCATCTGTTTCTGTTCAAGAATTTATTTGGAAATTCTGAGAAACTCGTAATGATAGGATTTTGAGGCGAGATGGAATATGTAATAATATTTCATTTATGGCTCGCGAAGTTTTTGCTTGCGGACTTAAAACCCTAAGGGTTAGGGAAAGTAAAGTGAAGAATAAAATGATTTAAATATAATAATAAATGATTATTATACGGAATGTATACGAGTATAATATGAGTTATTATACGAGTATAATACGAGGAGGATACGAGAATTAATACGACGTATAATACAAAAATTATGCGAAGTAAATAGATTTAATTTGAATTAAATCTAAGAATTAAACCCGTGGGTCGAACCAACGGGTAAACGGGTGGATAAAACCCATGGGGCAACCCATGAGCATGTGATTGCATAAGGTGGCCTTGTGCTAGCATGTGCTAGCACACGGGGGGACATGGTTTAGCATGTGGGAGGCATGGTAGGCAAGTGGTGAGGAGGTGGGGGTAAGAAGGCTTGGTCTAATGACCATTCCACACTTGATCTTGCTTTGCCTATAAATAGAGAGCTTAAGAGCTCATTTGTTGGTTGTTGGAAAATCACCAATGAGTTTGAGAGAGAAGAGAAGAGGAAGAGATTGATGAGAAATCATGGAGCAACAAGGAAGCTAGCTGAAGACTTTGAGCAAGAACACAAAGTCACAAGCTTAAGAACACTTATAAGGTATAAGTGTTAAACCTTTAATTTTCATCTTCTTTCAATTCTCACATTGATAGAGAAGTGAACATGATAGAGAATGAATTGTAGGAAGTAAGAAGATTGATGTTAGTGAACTTGAAACCATTAATGATCAAGAACAAGTAAAACCAAAAGGGAATGGCTAAGAAATGAGTGAAAAATGAATTAAAACTATATGAAATGGTTAAATGGATTATTAAAGTAAAACCGTGAAACTTAAATGTTTTATATGGTTATAATCATGGAGGAGTAACCAATGGATTGATTCCAATTGGTTTGACGTAAAAATAATGAGAAACGAAGTTTCGGCGGAAGTTATGCGATTAGACGTTAATCGTCGAATCGTAAATTTTCCCAAAATGAAAGTCAAAAGTCGCCATTTGATTCGGAAATGTTGGTTTTTGATGGGGTCAACTATAATTAAGTGAACAAGACTTGCGAGAGCAAGAACGAACGAATTTGAAGTTAAAACGAAGAAACGAGCGTCAAACGTCCACGAATGTTCGACGAACGCGTAAAAAATGGACGAAACGGTCATTTTTTTGCCAACGGATTCAAAAATGAATTTCGACTGGATGGAATCATAGAACATGGTATATGTGAACTATTGGCTTTCGAACGAGCCAATTCCGAGTTGTAACAATCACGTTACGAGCTCGGGAATCTCATAAATTTTCAAAACATAGAAAATTTTTCTGAAGAACAGAGTCGGCGCCGCCGCGCCACCGCGCCGCCGCGCCGCCCATGCCTAAGGAATTGGCACCGTAGCGCCTGCCCAAGAGAAAATTCTCTGCAGGTGTAGCGCCGCAACGCCGTTGTAGAGTGTTAAGTTGGCGCCGCAGCGCCAGTAAGGGAGAATTGGCCCTGCATGCTCAGCGCTGTAGCGCGGCCAAGACAAAGGGTACCGGCGCCGCAGCGCCGGAGCAGGGGAAAAGCCAGTGAAGAGCATTTCAATGCTGAACACTTGGGGAACGTGTCCAGAATAATAGTGAACATATAATTCACTTAATGTAACACTTAAACAAGTGATTTAAACCTTAAGTAAAGGTTGAATAAGAGTAAGAGACGAATAAGTGAACGCAGGATACATGAATGATTCTCGTGAAGTGTATCAGCGTTGAGTGAATGTTCTAAGTATACATTGGTTGTATGACTTAGACGTTAACGAATGTTTGAATAGTAAGTTGTGATGAGCCATAACGAACGGTAATAAGAGAATAAAGAACGTATAACGTTAAAAAGATGTGTTAATGATAATAAGTTGAATGAACGTTCTGAGTCGTATGGACCGGACGTGGTAAGGAATGTAATGAAATGATAGAAAAGATGAAAATGTAAGTTGGTCGCGTAAACTTCAATTTACAAGAACGCAAACCATAGGAAGTAAAGAGAAGTAAAGTGGAAGTTAAACCAATGCATAAGTCAAGTATTTGACTAATTGGTTTTTTTTTATTCCTTATGTGCTACATAGGAATTTCGATGAGCAGCTCAGTGTAAACCCTAAGCGGTAGCTGTGCGTAAGGCAAGTTACTTAACTTCATTCATACTTTATTATGAATGTTAGTTTCTTAAACTTTCCCAGATGTTAAACGTGGGAGAATGTGTGATGTTCTTATAAGGTGTTGATATGTATGAGGCCTTGTGCCACAATGTTAACACTTCGGTGTTTCGATGAAATAAACTGTTCTGTGATTGAACTGTTAGATGTGAAAGAGTTCGGTTCATTCATAAAGCGTTCTTGTTAAGTCTGTGCTAATGATTCTAGCAAGACAGAATGTGTATGGAAAAGGAAGAAGGATTAAAGTATGATATGTGAAATATGATGTATGTTTTAAAATGATAAGAATCAGAACGTATATTCGAGCTGCTTCATAACCATTGTTCGGTTATTGAAGTTTTAAAAGAATGTTGATTCTTGAGTTGTTAATATTCAACTGCTATGACTTGCTGAGCAATTGAATGCTCACACCTGCTTGAAATAAAAACATTTTCAGCGAACGACGGTAGTATGTATTAAAGGACCTGATGAAGATCAAGATGATCAATGTCCTGCTTGATAGTAGTGTGCATACAAGCCAATCATGTATGATGATAAAGCACGTACTTTGTAAACAATCTTATTTATTTATTAATAAAATATTCATTTATTAAAGGCATTTAATTATCTACATGTTGCTGTTTTTATAATATGTAAATAACCCATAGTTTTAAGCAATGCTTTTAGAATCATGATGATGATCATGCTAATGAGATCTAAATTCTTAGAAAGTTTTAAAACTAAAATAGTTCCCAATCGTGGGATTACTAAAAAGGGGATTAGTAAATCCGGATAGATTGGTACATATGTTGCTTGCTCATTGGATGAGGATGATTGATCTCATGATCATTTGTGTGGAGACACTAAAGCAAGTATGTAGGTGCTTATTGGAGAATAAGTTCACTGAACGTGATTCGCTATGGAATACCTAATGGAGATTTACTCGCCTGTCAATAGGAATTCCTAATGTGATAGTAGTACAAGTAATCCTTGGACTTGAGATCATCATAGTATCTTGTATGTAACAAATTATACTTTGACTTATTCCTTAAGACCTTTTAAGGCATATATAGGGTATGCTTGGGTATAATGAGTTACATATGGAGATAATGAATGATCAATAAAGAATCTACCACCTCTAGTAAAAGAGGAGATATGTCCTATGTGATTCGTTAAATGACAACCCAGGAATCCTTGGCCAAGGTGAAATGAAATTAGAAAGGAGTTTCTAATTTGCATTATTTGGAGTTGTGCATTTTCTAATCGAAATACATATAATTAAATAAAATAAGACTTGACAGTAAATCCATGTCTTATATTTAATTGGGACATTGTATGGTGGAAGGATTGAATTGTACGGTAACTATTAACTCACAGGTTCTTTTATGATTAATGTTGAAATCTATATTATCTGGAAAGTCGTTGATCGCTAGGGAGGCTTATCCCTATTGTAGAATAAATATTATTTATTTAAATAAATTATTAGTTTAATTTATTTATTTAAATAAGATTAAAATTGTTTTAATTGATTTATTCACAACCGGTTTAATATGGAGAACCTAAAGGGTCACACCATAAAAGGAAGAATAATTATTTAAGAAGGTAATGGCATAATCGTAATAATGCATTAAGTATAATTAATTTAATCTATGGTGATAGAATAAATTAAATAGCTTAATGTTTATTATTTAATATTTTAGAAATATTAAATATAAATTAATAAGAGGAGTCTTAATAATATTATTACAATTATTATTATTTTAATTTCTAAAGGAGTTTAGTAATTAATTTAATATTTAGTACTCTCATTTATTCCTAATAAGATTAGGAGACAAATTAATTAAATGAATTTAATTAATTATTCCCATGTGGTGGGAAGCCTAAATTAATTAAAGGAGTTTAATTAATTAAAAGAAATCCCATGTCTAATAGGATTAGAAGGGTTGACCAATGTCTATATAAGAGAAGTCTTATAATAGATATTAGATTGATGCAATTCCAATTGTTGGAGAGTACTCCTTTTCTATAGAGGATAGAAAACTAAGGTTAAGCCAAACACCCTCCTTCTTGATAATTCATCTTCCTTGGTGGATCACCTCTAGAGGCCAAACACTTGGGTGGCTAACGTTGATCAAAGAAAGGAATCTAACCCGAAAATTAAAGGATGATCCGGGTAATGGTTTTGTAGAAATTTTTTAAACTCTGATATACCATGCTTCCGCTAATTTTTGCAATTTGATTGCGTCACAATTTCGTACAAACCCAACAGTGGCATCAGAGCCAAATCTTTATGCAATTATTAATTTATTTTTGATTTCATATACATATGGGTATGTATTTAAAATAATTTATTGGGCATAATTTTATTGTATAAAATTATATTTTTTTTTTTAAAAAAAAAAAAGAAAAAAAAGAAAAAGACTTTTTTTGGGACGAATCACAATTTTTTTTTTGGTGCTAATCTTGAATTCTGCAAAGAAAAGGTGTTGTCTCTTTCTTACTCCAAAAAGAATGTGACCCATCAGGAAAGAACTTTTTTTAATAAACCTGCAGGACTCTTTTAATAAAAGAAGGTGACTTCTTTTTAAAAAATAAATATGATATATTTATATATTATATTCTAAATAATTTTATAATTAAAATAAAGAGTTTATTTTAATCTTGAAATTGGATTTCATGCAATTTAAAATTGCCCATTAAATGATACTCATATATATATGGAATGTTTTAATTCATGAGATGAATATTTATTTATTGATATATATGGTGATATGTATGAAAATAAATGGGGATTGATTATGGACTATTTGACCAATGTGATTGGATTTTATTTTAGTTGAATGCTTGAATGAATGGGTTTTATTAAATGGGGTCTGCGTACCTCGTCTTCTCTAATTTTTTTTTCTTGATGTAAAATTCTATCTCCCTCCTATGTACTTCCCCTTGACTGTTGATCAAGGTTTCTATTTAAATTAAATAGTTTAATGTAATAGAAATAGTTAGAATTATCTTTAAAAATTGGAGACCAAGGAGCAAGGAGCGCGTGAAGACCCGTTTGTATGGAGCCCGAGTTTAAATGTAATAGTTATATTTAAATTTAAATTCTTGCACTCCTAGGTTTGACCTTTTGGTTCACTTGGTGGCTCTAGTGAACCAAACTAGAATAAAAGTCCATAATCAATCCGGGTAGAATATAATATTCTATATTGCATGCTAAATATTATATATATTATATTTTATGCAAACATGCTTCGCATGTTTAATAAAATGACGCGTATTTTATATATATATGTGCATGCGCGCTAAACAAGATGAGACAAATAATAACAAACCCCTCAAAGAAATAATATTAAGTCCGAAGCGTTCAAATGATATTTGGAATATCGAACGTCGCCTTCTAGCATGATAAATTAATAGAGTATTAAATATTTAATATGAGCTTGTTGTGCTATCCACAAGGCGAGTATTGCGTATTTAAGATGTTAATTAATCACATTTGATGCTTATCAAGAAAATTGAACGATCTAGTCTTGTTGTGCTATCCACAAGGACGAACATTTTTCTTTTTTGAATTTATGGAAGTGCTAGGCTGGACTTAACTTAAATCATTTTAGTTCGGATGTGCACACACTTGACCATTATGATTTAAGAGGCAAAATAAAAGGAGTTATATAGTGTTGTAATTGACAAGAGTTGTCTACCTATTTATTTGTATATCGCTTGTTGTGCTATCCACAAGGTTATATACATTTGAAATGGGATCCTTATTCTCACTAGCAAATCTTTAATTAGATGTTGCCGAACTATATAAGTGAGGGTAATATAGTTTGATGAAAATAGTTGGAGATACCAATTTAAAATAAAGACCTAAATTTATTTTGGTATGCAAAGTTAATAAAACGAATGTTTGCTAAAATGTTGTTTTCTTTCACATGCAGAATTTTAAAAATGTCTAAATCACTAATCTCACTACGAAGCATACTTGATGCTAATAAGCTTACCGGGCCGAATTATACGGACTGGCTAAGAAATCTGAGAATAGTTCTCACTGCTAAAAAGATTTCTTATGTCCTAAACTCACATGTCCCTGGAACTGTTCCAGAAACAACCTCTGAGGAAGAGATTGCCACCATTGTAAAGTGGCAAGATGATGCATCTGTACCTCAATGCATCATGCTCGCATCCATGAATAACGAGCTTCAGCGTCAGCAAGAAAACATGGATGCTCCTACTATGTTGATTCACCTCAAGGAGTTGTATGGTGAACAAAGTAGGACTGCTAGATATGAGATATCTAAGGAGCTCTTCCGATCTCGGATGACCAAGGGAAAAGTGAACATAAAGGAACAAAAGAAATCTGATCCAGCTAGCAAAGGAATGTGCTTCCATTGCAACGAGCCGGGTCATTGGAAGAGGAACTGCAAGAAGTTTCTGGCAAAGAAGAAGCTTGGAGAAGCTTCGACTTCCAATCAAGGTTTGTTCATGATTGAAATTAATTTTTTAGAAAGTCAAAATTCTACTTGGGTATTAGATACCGGCTGTGGTTCTCACATATGTAATAATGTGAAGGGACTGGTCAGAAGTAGAAAGCTGAACAATGATGAGGTGATCCTACGAGTGGGGAATGGAGCAAAGGTTGCTGCATTAGCTGTAGGAACTTATTATTTAGCAATGCCTTCGGGCAAGTCCATTTATCTTAATAATTGTTATTATGTTCCGAATATTATTAAAAACATTATTTCAATTTCTGTATTGGATATGGAAGGATTGAACGTTGTTATAAAGAACAATAGTTGTTCTATTTATAAAGACGATGTTTTATATGGTATTGGAAATTTGCGAAATGGACTTTATACACTTGACTTACAAGAAAATATATTTCAAATTGAACAAACTAAGAAAAGAAAAAGAGATGATATTAATTATACCTACATGTGGCACTGTAGACTCGGTCATATCAATGAAACAAGATTATCCAAGTTGCATAAAGATGGGCTCCTCGAGCTATCCGATTATGAATCATATCCAACTTGTGAATCTTGTCTCATGGGTAAAATGACTAAATCTCCTTTTAGTGGAAGAGGAGAAAGAGTTACAGAGTTGTTGGCATTGATTCACACAGACGTTTGTGGGCCTATGACAACAAGTGCACGGGGTGGGTATTCTTATTTTATTACTTTCACTGATGATCACTCAAGATTTGGATATGTGTATTTAATGAAATACAAGTTAGAATCATTTGAAAAGTTCAAAGAGTTCAGAAGTGAAGTAGAGAAACAAACGGGCAAGAGTATAAAGATACTTCGATCAGATCGAGGCGGAGAATACTTAAGCGGTGAGTTTCTCAATTGTCTCAAAGAAAATGGTATAATCTCACAATGGACTCCTCCAGGTACACCACAGTTAAATGGAGTATCTGAAAGGAGAAATCGAACACTGTTAGACATGGTTCGATCCATGATGAGTTTTACCGACCTTCCAATTTCCTTCTGGGGATATGCCCTAGAAACGGCTGCATACCTACTTAACAAGGTACCTACCAAATCCGTTCCAAAGACTCCATATGAGATGTGGAAGGGGAGGAAACCAAATCTTAAGCATGTTAAGACTTGGGGTTGTCCAGCTTATGTCAAAAAGTTTGAACATGATAAGCTACAGACTAAATCCGAAAAGTGTAGATTTGTGGGATACCCTAAAGAAACTGTAGGGTATTATTTCTATCATCTAACTGATCAAAAGGTGTTTGTTGCGAAACATGTTGCCTTCTTGGAAAAGGAGTTTATCCATGAAGGGGTCAGTGGGAGTAAGATATATCTTGAAGAAGTTCAAGAACCACAAATTATCACGGATCAAAGTCAGGTACCTGACCAAGTAGAAGAACCTACTATACCACACCCTGTTCATAAATCTTGGAGAGTACTGAAGATACCTGAGAGGTATGGATTCGTTATAGAGGATGACGATGAGGTACACATCATGAATGATGATGATCCATTGAATTACGAACAGGCCATGAGTAATAAAGACTCAGGGAAATGGCTAGAAGCCATGAAATCCGAAATGAACTCCATGTATGAAAACAAAGTATGGACTTTGGTTTCACCACCTGAAGGCATTAAGCCTATTGGGTGTAAATGGGTCTTTAAAAGAAAGACTGGAGCGGACGGCAAGGTAGAGACCTATAAGGCCCGACTGGTTGCAAAAGGTTTCAAACAAAGACAAGGAGTTGAATATGATGAAACCTTTTCACCAGTAGCTATGCTCAAGTCCATTCGGATTTTGCTTGCGATTGCAGCTTATAACGACTATGAGATCTGGCAGATGGACGTGAAAACGGCCTTCCTCAATGGAAAACTTGAGGAGGATGTGTATATGACACAACCAGAGGGATTTGTTTCAAAGGTTGGAATAAATCAAGTCTGTAAGCTGCAACGATCCATTTATGGATTGAAGCAAGCTTCTCGTAGATGGAACATTCGTTTTGATGAGACAATCAAAGAGTTTGATTTTATCAAAAATGACGATGAACCATGTGTGTACAAGAAGGTTAGTGGGAGCGTAATTTCATTCCTTGTATTATATGTTGATGATATATTACTGATAGGGAATGACATTCCTATGCTACAATCAATTAAAATCTGGTTATCTAAACACTTCTCCATGAAGGACTTGGGAGAAGCATCCTATATTTTGGGGATAAAGATCTATAGAGATAGATCTAAAAGGATGCTTGGTTTATCCCAAGGAACGTACATTGATACGATGCTAAAGAGGTTTAGCATGGAAGATTCCAAAAGAGGTCTCATGCCGATGAGCCATGGAATACATCTCTCCAAGAAACAGGCCCCAAAGACACCTGAGGAGAGAGACCGTATGAGTAAGATCCCTTATACTTCTGCAATAGGATCTATCATGTACGGTATGATATGTACTAGACCGGATGTTGCTCATGCACTTAGTGTAACGAGCAGTTACCAGTCGAATCCTGGAGAAGAGCACTGGAAGGCAGTGAAAAATATCCTAAAGTACTTGAGAAGGACTAAAGATATTTTTCTTGTCTACGGTGGGTCTGAATTAAAACTCGAGGGCTTCACAGACTCAAGTTTTCAAACGGACCAAGATGACAGTAAATCTGTTTCGGGGTATGTTTTTACCTTGAACGGAGGCGCAGTGAGTTGGAAGAGTTCCAAGCAGCAAACAGTTGCTGATTCAGTGACAGAGGCAGAGTATATAGCTGCAAGTGAAGCTGCAAAGGAAGCTGTTTGGATGAAGAAGTTCATAACTGAACTTGGTGTGGTTCCTAGCATTGGAGAAGCAGTTCCCGTTTACTGTGACAACACAGGAGCAGTTGCACAGGCTAAGGAACCCAGGTCTCATCAGAAATCTAAACACGTGTTGCGGCGATTTCACTTGATCAGGGAGATCATTGAAAGAGGAGACGTCACCTTGGAGCGTGTAGACTCTCAAGATAACATTGCAGATCCATTTACTAAAGCTTTAACACAACAGCAGTTTGATCGTCACTTAGAGAAGATGGGTATGAGATACCATGGCGATTGGCTTTAGTGCAAGTGGGAGATTGATAGTAGTGTGCATACAAGCCAATCATGTATGATGATAAAGCACGTACTTTGTAAACAATCTTATTTATTTATTAATAAAATATTCATTTATTAAAGGCATTTAATTATCTACATGTTGCTGTTTTTATAATATGTAAATAACCCATAGTTTTAAGCAATGCTTTTAGAATCATGATGATGATCATGCTAATGAGATCTAAATTCTTAGAAAGTTTTAAAACTAAAATAGTTCCCAATCGTGGGATTACTAAAAAGGGGATTAATAAATCCGGATAGATTGGTACATATGTTGCTTGCTCATTGGATGAGGATGATTGATCTCATGATCATTTGTGTGGAGACACTAAAGCAAGTATGTAGGTGCTTATTGGAGAATAAGTTCACTGAACGTGATTCGCTATGGAATACCTAATGGAGATTTACTCGCCTGTCAATAGGAATTCCTAATGTGATAGTAGTACAAGTAATCCTTGGACTTGAGATCATCATAGTATCTTGTATGTAACAAATTATACTTTGACTTATTCCTTAAGACCTTTTAAGGCATATATAGGGTATGCTTGGGTATAATGAGTTACATATGGAGATAATGAATGATCAATAAAGAATCTACCACCTCTAGTAAAAGAGGAGATATGTCCTATGTGATTCGTTAAATGACAACCCAGGAATCCTTGGCCAAGGTGAAATGAAATTAGAAAGGAGTTTCTAATTTGCATTATTTGGAGTTGTGCATTTTCTAATCGAAATACATATAATTAAATAAAATAAGACTTGACAGTAAATCCATGTCTTATATTTAATTGGGACATTGTATGGTGGAAGGATTGAATTGTACGGTAACTATTAACTCACAGGTTCTTTTATGATTAATGTTGAAATCTATATTATCTGGAAAGTCGTTGATCGCTAGGGAGGCTTATCCCTATTGTAGAATAAATATTATTTATTTAAATAAATTATTAGTTTAATTTATTTATTTAAATAAGATTAAAATTGTTTTAATTGATTTATTCACAACCGGTTTAATATGGAGAACCTAAAGGGTCACACCATAAAAGGAAGAATAATTATTTAAGAAGGTAATGGCATAATCGTAATAATGCATTAAGTATAATTAATTTAATCTATGGTGATAGAATAAATTAAATAGCTTAATGTTTATTATTTAATATTTTAGAAATATTAAATATAAATTAATAAGAGGAGTCTTAATAATATTATTACAATTATTATTATTTTAATTTCTAAAGGAGTTTAGTAATTAATTTAATATTTAGTACTCTCATTTATTCCTAATAAGATTAGGAGACAAATTAATTAAATGAATTTAATTAATTATTCCCATGTGGTGGGAAGCCTAAATTAATTAAAGGAGTTTAATTAATTAAAAGAAATCCCATGTCTAATAGGATTAGAAGGGTTGACCAATGTCTATATAAGAGAAGTCTTATAATAGATATTAGATTGATGCAATTCCAATTGTTGGAGAGTACTCCTTTTCTATAGAGGATAGAAAACTAAGGTTAAGCCAAACACCCTCCTTCTTGATAATTCATCTTCCTTGGTGGATCACCTCTAGAGGCCAAACACTTGGGTGGCTAACGTTGATCAAAGAAAGGAATCTAACCCGAAAATTAAAGGATGATCCGGGTAATGGTTTTGTAGAAATTTTTTAAACTCTGATATACCATGCTTCCGCTAATTTTTGCAATTTGATTGCGTCACAATTTCGTACAAACCCAACAGTGGCATCAGAGCCAAATCTTTATGCAATTATTAATTTATTTTTGATTTCATATACATATGGGTATGTATTTAAAATAATTTATTGGGCATAATTTTATTGTATAAAATTATATTTTTTTTTTTAAAAAAAAAAAGACTTTTTTTGGGACGAATCACAATTTTTTTTTTGGTGCTAATCTTGAATTCTGCAAAGAAAAGGTGTTGTCTCTTTCTTACTCCAAAAAGAATGTGACCCATCAGGAAAGAACTTTTTTTAATAAACCTGCAGGACTCTTTTAATAAAAGAAGGTGACTTCTTTTTAAAAAATAAATATGATATATTTATATATTATATTCTAAATAATTTTATAATTAAAATAAAGAGTTTATTTTAATCTTGAAATTGGATTTCATGCAATTTAAAATTGCCCATTAAATGATACTCATATATATATGGAATGTTTTAATTCATGAGATGAATATTTATTTATTGATATATATGGTGATATGTATGAAAATAAATGGGGATTGATTATGGACTATTTGACCAATGTGATTAGATTTTATTTTAGTTGAATGCTTGAATGAATGGGTTTTATTAAATGGGGTCTGCGTACCTCGTCTTCTCTAATTTTTTTTTCTTGATGTAAAATTCTATCTCCCTCCTATGTACTTCCCCTTGACTGTTGATCAAGGTTTCTATTTAAATTAAATAGTTTAATGTAATAGAAATAGTTAGAATTATCTTTAAAAATTGGAGACCAAGGAGCAAGGAGCGCGTGAAGACCCGTTTGTATGGAGCCCGAGTTTAAATGTAATAGTTATATTTAAATTTAAATTCTTGCACTCCTAGGTTTGACCTTTTGGTTCACTTGGTGGCTCTAGTGAACCAAACTAGAATAAAAGTCCATAATCAATCCGGGTAGAATATAATATTCTATATTGCATGCTAAATATTATATATATTATATTTTATGCAAACATGCTTCGCATGTTTAATAAAATGACGCGTATTTTATATATATATGTGCATGCGCGCTAAACAAGATGAGACAAATAATAACAAACCCCTCAAAGAAATAATATTAAGTCCGAAGCGTTCAAATGATATTTGGAATATCGAACGTCGCCTTCTAGCATGATAAATTAATAGAGTATTAAATATTTAATATGAGCTTGTTGTGCTATCCACAAGGCGAGTATTGCGTATTTAAGATGTTAATTAATCACATTTGATGCTTATCAAGAAAATTGAACGATCTAGTCTTGTTGTGCTATCCACAAGGACGAACATTTTTCTTTTTTGAATTTATGGAAGTGCTAGGCTGGACTTAACTTAAATCATTTTAGTTCGGATGTGCACACACTTGACCATTATGATTTAAGAGGCAAAATAAAAGGAGTTATATAGTGTTGTAATTGACAAGAGTTGTCTACCTATTTATTTGTATATCGCTTGTTGTGCTATCCACAAGGTTATATACATTTGAAATGGGATCCTTATTCTCACTAGCAAATCTTTAATTAGATGTTGCCGAACTATATAAGTGAGGGTAATATAGTTTGATGAAAATAGTTGGAGATACCAATTTAAAATAAAGACCTAAATTTATTTTGGTATGCAAAGTTAATAAAACGAATGTTTGCTAAAATGTTGTTTTCTTTCACATGCAGAATTTTAAAAATGTCTAAATCACTAATCTCACTACGAAGCATACTTGATGCTAATAAGCTTACCGGGCCGAATTATACGGACTGGCTAAGAAATCTGAGAATAGTTCTCACTGCTAAAAAGATTTCTTATATCCTAAACTCACATGTCCCTGGAACTGTTCCAGAAACAACCTCTGAGGAAGAGATTGCCACCATTGTAAAGTGGCAAGATGATGCATCTGTACCTCAATGCATCATGCTCGCATCCATGAATAACGAGCTTCAGCGTCAGCAAGAAAACATGGATGCTCCTACTATGTTGATTCACCTCAAGGAGTTGTATGGTGAACAAAGTAGGACTGCTAGATATGAGATATCTAAGGAGCTCTTCCGATCTCGGATGACCAAGGGAAAAGTGAACATAAAGGAACAAAAGAAATCTGATCCAGCTAGCAAAGGAATGTGCTTCCATTGCAACGAGCCGGGTCATTGGAAGAGGAACTGCAAGAAGTTTCTGGCAAAGAAGAAGCTTGGAGAAGCTTCGACTTCCAATCAAGGTTTGTTCATGATTGAAATTAATTTTTTAGAAAGTCAAAATTCTACTTGGGTATTAGATACCGGCTGTGGTTCTCACATATGTAATAATGTGAAGGGACTGGTCAGAAGTAGAAAGCTGAACAATGATGAGGTGATCCTACGAGTGGGGAATGGAGCAAAGGTTGCTGCATTAGCTGTAGGAACTTATTATTTAGCAATGCCTTCGGGCAAGTCCATTTATCTTAATAATTGTTATTATGTTCCGAATATTATTAAAAACATTATTTCAATTTCTGTATTGGATATGGAAGGATTGAACGTTGTTATAAAGAACAATAGTTGTTCTATTTATAAAGACGATGTTTTATATGGTATTGGAAATTTGCGAAATGGACTTTATACACTTGACTTACAAGAAAATATATTTCAAATTGAACAAACTAAGAAAAGAAAAAGAGATGATATTAATTATACCTACATGTGGCACTGTAGACTCGGTCATATCAATGAAACAAGATTATCCAAGTTGCATAAAGATGGGCTCCTCGAGCTATCCGATTATGAATCATATCCAACTTGTGAATCTTGTCTCATGGGTAAAATGACTAAATCTCCTTTTAGTGGAAGAGGAGAAAGAGTTACAGAGTTGTTGGCATTGATTCACACAGACGTTTGTGGGCCTATGACAACAAGTGCACGGGGTGGGTATTCTTATTTTATTACTTTCACTGATGATCACTCAAGATTTGGATATGTGTATTTAATGAAATACAAGTTAGAATCATTTGAAAAGTTCAAAGAGTTCAGAAGTGAAGTAGAGAAACAAACGGGCAAGAGTATAAAGATACTTCGATCAGATCGAGGCGGAGAATACTTAAGCGGTGAGTTTCTCAATTGTCTCAAAGAAAATGGTATAATCTCACAATGGACTCCTCCAGGTACACCACAGTTAAATGGAGTATCTGAAAGGAGAAATCGAACACTGTTAGACATGGTTCGATCCATGATGAGTTTTACCGACCTTCCAATTTCCTTCTGGGGATATGCCCTAGAAACGGCTGCATACCTACTTAACAAGGTACCTACCAAATCCGTTCCAAAGACTCCATATGAGATGTGGAAGGGGAGGAAACCAAATCTTAAGCATGTTAAGACTTGGGGTTGTCCAGCTTATGTCAAAAAGTTTGAACATGATAAGCTACAGACTAAATCCGAAAAGTGTAGATTTGTGGGATACCCTAAAGAAACTGTAGGGTATTATTTCTATCATCTAACTGATCAAAAGGTGTTTGTTGCGAAACATGTTGCCTTCTTGGAAAAGGAGTTTATCCATGAAGGGGTCAGTGGGAGTAAGATATATCTTGAAGAAGTTCAAGAACCACAAATTATCACGGATCAAAGTCAGGTACCTGACCAAGTAGAAGAACCTACTATACCACACCCTGTTCATAAATCTTGGAGAGTACTGAAGATACCTGAGAGGTATGGATTCGTTATAGAGGATGACGATGAGGTACACATCATGAATGATGATGATCCATTGAATTACGAACAGGCCATGAGTAATAAAGACTCAGGGAAATGGCTAGAAGCCATGAAATCCGAAATGAACTCCATGTATGAAAACAAAGTATGGACTTTGGTTTCACCACCTGAAGGCATTAAGCCTATTGGGTGTAAATGGGTCTTTAAAAGAAAGACTGGAGCGGACGGCAAGGTAGAGACCTATAAGGCCCGACTGGTTGCAAAAGGTTTCAAACAAAGACAAGGAGTTGAATATGATGAAACCTTTTCACCAGTAGCTATGCTCAAGTCCATTCGGATTTTGCTTGCGATTGCAGCTTATAACGACTATGAGATCTGGCAGATGGACGTGAAAACGGCCTTCCTCAATGGAAAACTTGAGGAGGATGTGTATATGACACAACCAGAGGGATTTGTTTCAAAGGTTGGAATAAATCAAGTCTGTAAGCTGCAACGATCCATTTATGGATTGAAGCAAGCTTCTCGTAGATGGAACATTCGTTTTGATGAGACAATCAAAGAGTTTGATTTTATCAAAAATGACGATGAACCATGTGTGTACAAGAAGGTTAGTGGGAGCGTAATTTCATTCCTTGTATTATATGTTGATGATATATTACTGATAGGGAATGACATTCCTATGCTACAATCAATTAAAATCTGGTTATCTAAACACTTCTCCATGAAGGACTTGGGAGAAGCATCCTATATTTTGGGGATAAAGATCTATAGAGATAGATCTAAAAGGATGCTTGGTTTATCCCAAGGAACGTACATTGATACGATGCTAAAGAGGTTTAGCATGGAAGATTCCAAAAGAGGTCTCATGCCGATGAGCCATGGAATACATCTCTCCAAGAAACAGGCCCCAAAGACACCTGAGGAGAGAGACCGTATGAGTAAGATCCCTTATGCTTCTGCAATAGGATCTATCATGTACGGTATGATATGTACTAGACCGGATGTTGCTCATGCACTTAGTGTAACGAGCAGTTACCAGTCGAATCCTGGAGAAGAGCACTGGAAGGCAGTGAAAAATATCCTAAAGTACTTGAGAAGGACTAAAGATATTTTTCTTGTCTACGGTGGGTCTGAATTAAAACTCGAGGGCTTCACAGACTCAAGTTTTCAAACGGACCAAGATGACAGTAAATCTGTTTCGGGGTATGTTTTTACCTTGAACGGAGGCGCAGTGAGTTGGAAGAGTTCCAAGCAGCAAACAGTTGCTGATTCAGTGACAGAGGCAGAGTATATAGCTGCAAGTGAAGCTGCAAAGGAAGCTGTTTGGATGAAGAAGTTCATAACTGAACTTGGTGTGGTTCCTAGCATTGGAGAAGCAGTTCCCGTTTACTGTGACAACACAGGAGCAGTTGCACAGGCTAAGGAACCCAGGTCTCATCAGAAATCTAAACACGTGTTGCGGCGATTTCACTTGATCAGGGAGATCATTGAAAGAGGAGACGTCACCTTGGAGCGTGTAGACTCTCAAGATAACATTGCAGATCCATTTACTAAAGCTTTAACACAACAGCAGTTTGATCGTCACTTAGAGAAGATGGGTATGAGATACCATGGCGATTGGCTTTAGTGCAAGTGGGAGATTGATAGTAGTGTGCATACAAGCCAATCATGTATGATGATAAAGCACGTACTTTGTAAACAATCTTATTTATTTATTAATAAAATATTCATTTATTAAAGGCATTTAATTATCTACATGTTGCTGTTTTTATAATATGTAAATAACCCATAGTTTTAAGCAATGCTTTTAGAATCATGATGATGATCATGCTAATGAGATCTAAATTCTTAGAAAGTTTTAAAACTAAAATAGTTCCCAATCGTGGGATTACTAAAAAGGGGATTAATAAATCCGGATAGATTGGTACATATGTTGCTTGCTCATTGGATGAGGATGATTGATCTCATGATCATTTGTGTGGAGACACTAAAGCAAGTATGTAGGTGCTTATTGGAGAATAAGTTCACTGAACGTGATTCGCTATGGAATACCTAATGGAGATTTACTCGCCTGTCAATAGGAATTCCTAATGTGATAGTAGTACAAGTAATCCTTGGACTTGAGATCATCATAGTATCTTGTATGTAACAAATTATACTTTGACTTATTCCTTAAGACCTTTTAAGGCATATATAGGGTATGCTTGGGTATAATGAGTTACATATGGAGATAATGAATGATCAATAAAGAATCTACCACCTCTAGTAAAAGAGGAGATATGTCCTATGTGATTCGTTAAATGACAACCCAGGAATCCTTGGCCAAGGTGAAATGAAATTAGAAAGGAGTTTCTAATTTGCATTATTTGGAGTTGTGCATTTTCTAATCGAAATACATATAATTAAATAAAATAAGACTTGACAGTAAATCCATGTCTTATATTTAATTGGGACATTGTATGGTGGAAGGATTGAATTGTACGGTAACTATTAACTCACAGGTTCTTTTATGATTAATGTTGAAATCTATATTATCTGGAAAGTCGTTGATCGCTAGGGAGGCTTATCCCTATTGTAGAATAAATATTATTTATTTAAATAAATTATTAGTTTAATTTATTTATTTAAATAAGATTAAAATTGTTTTAATTGATTTATTCACAACCGGTTTAATATGGAGAACCTAAAGGGTCACACCATAAAAGGAAGAATAATTATTTAAGAAGGTAATGGCATAATCGTAATAATGCATTAAGTATAATTAATTTAATCTATGGTGATAGAATAAATTAAATAGCTTAATGTTTATTATTTAATATTTTGGAAATATTAAATATAAATTAATAAGAGGAGTCTTAATAATATTATTACAATTATTATTATTTTAATTTCTAAAGGAGTTTAGTAATTAATTTAATATTTAGTACTCTCATTTATTCCTAATAAGATTAGGAGACAAATTAATTAAATGAATTTAATTAATTATTCCCATGTGGTGGGAAGCCTAAATTAATTAAAGGAGTTTAATTAATTAAAAGAAATCCCATGTCTAATAGGATTAGAAGGGTTGACCAATGTCTATATAAGAGAAGTCTTATAATAGATATTAGATTGATGCAATTCCAATTGTTGGAGAGTACTCCTTTTCTATAGAGGATAGAAAACTAAGGTTAAGCCAAACACCCTCCTTCTTGATAATTCATCTTCCTTGGTGGATCACCTCTAGAGGCCAAACACTTGGGTGGCTAACGTTGATCAAAGAAAGGAATCTAACCCGGAAATTAAAGGATGATCCGGGTAATGGTTTTGTAGAAATTTTTTAAACTCTGATATACCATGCTTCCGCTAATTTTTGCAATTTGATTGCGTCACAATTTCGTACAAACCCAACACTGCTATGGTGAGATGCTATGGTTATGAATACCATTAGCGTCGCAAGATGAAGTACTTTTCATGTTATGAACAAGCGTGAAGATCAAGTCGAGACTTGGAGAATATTTAGATTAAAACTATTCTGTAGATATGGTGACTAGTTAGGTCACAAGTGTAATGTGATAAGAATAATGTAATTATCATTATTTTTAATGAGAGAAAGATTCTAAGGTAATAGAACCTGGGAATGGAATGATATATCATTAATCTTTAGGATTTAATGATGTATATATGGAATGAGAAGTACCGTAACGTACGAGATTCGGTGTGAAATATATACGCCGGATTTCGGGGCGTCACATCTTTCATGTAAAATATATTATTTAACATTCTTTTAGTAGTTTTAATGATTTCTTTATTACTACCCATAATGTGCGTATCACCTACATAAAGACAAACAATGACATACTCTTTCTTAGTGTCCTTGACATACACACATTTGTCCAACTCATTTATTTTGAAACTATTTGACAACATTGCATTGTCAAATATTTCATGCCATTGTTTATGTGCTTGTATTAATCCATAAATGGACTTCACAAGTCAACAAACTTTCTTTTCTTTTCCTGGAATAATAAACCATTCTGGTTGTTCCATGTAGATTTATTCTTCTAAATCTCCATTCAAGAACCTATTTTCACATCCAATTGATGTATTTCTAAATTTATATAGCTGCAATGACTATTAACATCCTAATTGAGGATGTTCTTGCTACAAGAGAATAAGTCTCAAAATAATCCAAACCCTCTTTTTGCCTGTATCCTTTGATTACAATTCTTGCTTTATATTTATCTATAAATCCATCTACTTTCATTTTCTTCTTGAATATCCACTTATATCCAAGAGGTTTAAAGTCTGGTGGGAGATCTACTAATTCTCACGTATGATTGTGCAGAATGGATTCTACTTCACTATTTATAACCTCTTTCCAATATGGAGATTCGGGATTTGACACCGCTTCTGTATAAGTTTGAGGCTCATTTTCTAACAAATAAGTTAGAAAATTCGGACCATAAGATTTTGATGTTCTAGCACATTTACTACGTCTAGGTTCATCAATATTTTCTAATCCATGATCATTGTCACTAATAATGTCATAAGTTATTTTGTTTGAACTTGTTTCTTGTTTGTTAAAAATTGGCTCTTGTTCCTTTTTATTAAGAAATAGTGTTTCAAAGAATTAAGTATCTTTTGACTCAATATACTATTTTTATGTATTTCTTCTATTTTTGATTTATTAACCAAAAATCTATATGCACTGTTATTATTAGCATAACCAATGAATATACAACCTATTATTTTTGGTCTTATTATCATCTTTTTGGGTGGAGGGACCATTAATTTTGCTAAGCACCCCCAATATTTCTAAGTGTTTATAAGACGGCTTTCGTCCTTTCTATAATTCATAGGGTGAAGCATTAGATTTCTTTTGAGGTATTCGGTTGAGAATATAATTTGCTGAAAAAATTGTTTCCCCCATCCCCACAAATTCTGAGGTAGCCCAGAACTTAATAATAATGCATTCATCATTTCTTTCAAAGTTTTATTCTTTCTTTCTGCAACACCATTTTGTTGTGGTAAATAAGGTGCACTTGTTTGGTGTATTATACTATGTTGTGAACAAATTTCAACAAAAGGATATTCATATTCCCCACCTCTATCACTTCTAACTATCTTGATCTTTTTATCAGGTTGGTTCTCAACCTCATTTTTGTAATGTATAAGCATTTCCAAAGTCTCATCTTTACTTCTCAATAAGCAAACATAACAATATCTTGTACAATCATCTATAAAAGTGATAAAGTATTTCTTACCTCCTCTTGTCTGTATATACTTTAAATCACAAATATCGGTATGTATTAATTCAAGAGGTTTTGTACTTCTTTCAATTGATTTAAAAGAATATTTTCGAAGTTTTGCCTCAACGCAAACTTCACATTTATGATTAGAGTTAATCTCATATTTTAGAAAACATTCTATATTAATTAATCAATCTATAGTATTATAATTAACATATCCTAATCTACCAAGCCATGAATTAGATGACTCAATCATATAAGCAGAAGATGTAATTTTATTAATATTGGAAGGTACAATAGTCTTTACATTCATTTTGAAGAACCCATTACTCATATATCCCTTCCCCATATACATCCCATTTTTAGTTAGGATAAACTTGTCCTATACAAAGACTAATTTAAATCCCTTTTGACTAAGAAGGGATCCTGACACTAAATTCTTCCTAATATCAGGCACATGGAGCACGTTGTTGAGATTGAGTTCCTTTCCAAATGTCATCTTCAGAACCACCTTTCCTTGTTCAACAATCTTGGATGAAGAAGAATTTCCCATGTACAATTGTTCTATATTTCACCTGTTGTTTCATCTAAATCAATACACTTCTCGTTAAGCCAAATTAATTATCACGGATTGTTAATCAAGAACACAAAGGTAAAGTATGGCCATCTCTCGATGTACCATACCCATATCAAATCAAATCCACAGATGATAAAATCAAATTGAACACCCTAATTAACTAACTCACTATATCTCTATGCGAATTACAATTAAAGAGGGTTTAAGCGCAAGTTCTTATTAGATTACATGCGGTGCATAGGTATATCTCTATCCTAGGATCATGAATTCCATCGCCATGTAGAAGTCACGAACACATGCTATTATGATCAGATCTAAAACCATAATCCGTTTCTCAATTTCATATGGATTATCACAGTAATTGTTAGCCAGTCAATTAATCATTTTAACACAAATCACAATAGACAATCCAATAACAATTAATAAGACTAACATGGAAGCATATCAAAATAAACTACACAACAAGATCCATTATAATCTCAAAATGGAGTTTAATTAATGATTGAAGTGAAATCCATAATTCATAATTGAATAAACATTGAGAGATACAAAGAGATAAGCAAAGAATTTAGGGTTTGAAGTGAGCAAATCTGAATTCCCTTACTTCCAATCTGAATCTCCAATGCTTTCCAAGAGCTTCAATCTCCAAAGATCTAATCTAATCTAGGGTTTATCTAATCTAATATAATCTAACCTAATAGAAGAGTAGAATTTCTAATGATGATATATACAAGAAGATGATCCCAAAGGATGAAATATCATATTTACATACTGATATCTTCTATATATAAGCTTTAATTGACACCTCTTTCAAGATACAAATCTATTAGTCCAATAATGAAAGTCAAACTGCTGGTCAGACAGGTTTGGGCGCAACTGAGCTGCCCCATAGGCAGTTTAGGGCGCAGTTGCGCCATACACCAGATGTCGAAATTCTCCTGTAATGTCCTTTGGTAAAACGGTCATAACTTTTGATCGAGGAGCAGTTACGGGTCTGAAACCTATCAAATCGAATATCTTAACGTGTTCTACAACTTTTATTATTTGAGATTTGATAAATAATGGCTGGATAATGGTTGAATTTGGACTTCAAGTGACTGCTGTGTAAATGGCAACTCTAAACTTTGAGATTCAACGTTCGTTGGTACAAAGATCATAACTCTCGCATCTGAACTTCGATTGGGATGATTCAAGATGTTCCGGAAGATAAGAAGTAGCTCTACAATAAAATCCAAGTTCCAAGTCAAGAATCCAACTTGGCATTGAAAGCCCTATATTCTCTCATTCTTGCATTTGCTCGCATATTGTACTCCAAACGATTTCCAGATTGCTTTTCCTTGCTTTTCCATACCAATAGTTGCTCACACAGTTCCCAAGCATAAAATCTACAAAATAAACACAAAATGCATGAAAAGTAACTACAAAACATAGGTTTAAGAAACTAATTCAAGTAATAGATACCGGATAAGTATGTATAGAAACTAATTATCAAATACCCCCAAATTTAACCGTTGCTTGCCCCCAAGCAACAAAACACAAATGCAATGCAATAACTACAAAATATGCAATCTAATCTAACATGCTAACGAATCCAAATATCAGTCAGATTGAAATCCTAGAGAGTTGCCTTAGAGAAACCACAATGACATCAAACAAAAAATCCAACCAAGAATAAGGCAATAATGCATAACACTTTGCTAATTAAAACCTGTCATCACTGATGTATTGTGTTGTGTGCTTAGCAACCATTAAATCTACTACAGAACAAATACTTCACATAATATGCTTCTTAAAGGGAAAAAATACAGTTTTAACTTAAGAAAGGCAGCAGACAAATTAAGCTTCAACCAAGACTACGTATCAACTGTGACGCACCCAAATTTATACACACGTGGTATCCGATCTGGTGTTCACGACTATTCAATTAAGGTGACACCTCCGAATCTATACACCCATGATATCTGATTTGGAGTTCACTTCTAACTGATTTAACTATAAATATTCGACAAGATATAATTTCTATCTATCCAAGGTTCACAATATCCCATAATACATAATAATTCTCGTCAAAACTATTGTTGTGTTTGGATACCCTCACTTGGATGTATAGACTGTATCTTATGAATATCCCTTTCATATCAGTAGTTAATATATATTCAAAATCCAGAGTATCAGGAATAACATGATCCGTCCATATTGCCAATACTCTCACTCAGATGTATAATCCCTAAGAATGTTGTATTACTTCAACCATACAATTAAATCATCTAAGAATGTATAAGTACACGAATGCAGAAACAAAAGATGATAATATATATTTCATATAATAAGTTTGGTTACACGGTTCTCAACATTGAGTTTTATTATAGCAAAAGTCTTATAAGACTTACATTTATTAAAGACAGTAATATAAAACTAATCTAAGCATGACCCTTTTCCACTACGAAGTGCCGGGTTACCATCTAAAACTGCAAAGGAAATGATTTGCAAGAATGAGCTAAGACAAGCTTAGCAAGTTTATATTTAGAAATACAATGTTTGATTTGAATAAACAATAGTTCAACAATTTTACTTCACTGAGTGTTGATGACCATTTCTGGAATTTTTTGATATCAACTATTTTTGTCAGACACAAGGACTTAGAAATCTGCATATTCGGATATGAGATAAGGGATCAGCCTATTCAATATCCTAGGAGTATGCGTATCATCCTACCTCTAGTGCCAATTTGTAGACACAATTTAAGACCCAATTTAGGATAAATTCAACTCAGTATAAGATGTCTTACCAAAATAATTTGGTTTGACTCAACAGTTTATGCTTGATAAATAATAATTCAATATCATATTAATAAGTGATTCATTTCTTAAGTTATTGATAAGTAGGTTTTATACCTACTTATTGGCTATCAACTTACCATAACTATAGCTTATTCTCACATGTTTTAGTTACTTTTCATGCTTTTTAACTTTGTTTTGTAGATTGCATAATGGAAACTATCTTGGTGGCATCGTGGGTGGATTGGGCAAGAAATCGTCTTGATGGCAAGCAAATGGCATGTGGAGGAGTGCAAGTGAGATTGGTTTGTGAAGGACAAGAAAAAGGGCAGTAGCAGCAGGAAACGAGCAAAGAAAATAGCAACATTCTGCAAAAAATTCATTAAGCGCAGTCGCGCCTTAATCAAGTCAAAAGGAGCGCGCCCGCGCCAAGAGGAGAGTTGGCCAGCAGGCAGCGAGCCAGCGCCCCAGTTGTATTGAGGGGCAGCGCGACCGCGCCTGTCTGGTTTGACCAACATTGACTTTTCACTTAAATTCTTGAATTGAATGTTTTACTCTATAAGGGTGTATTTGGAGGTTGAGATTTATCATTGAATGTTATATTTACTTATTTTAGGGTTTTTAAGAGATAGAGAGAGATTGTAGCCTCCTCTTCTATATTTTTGGCTATCTCTCTTGATTTCTCTTAGATTTTCATGTATTTGCATAGATTAGGGATAGATTTGGTTGTTTGAAAGATTTGGCTCTACATTGAAGGCTTAGATTTGAAGTGGATAAATCATATTTGCATCTCTTATTCCTTAGCTTCTCTTTATTATCATATCTGATTCTCAATGTATGAACAAGTTTTGATGATGGATATTAATTCAATTATGAACTAATCTTTATTGTGGAATTTTAATGGATCTTAGTGCTTAATTCAGATTTGTATGTCTCCTTGTTGAGTTTTAATTGATTTTGTATCGATTGTCTAATGTGGTTTGCTTTGATTGCTTAATTGCTTGATCACCAATTACCAGAATAACTCATATGAAATTAAGAAATGAATTATGAGTTCAGATTTGACTATATTAGCTTGTGTTTATGATTCTACATGGTTTTAGACTCCATAATTTGTGCTTTAGATAGACATATACCGAAGCACCGCTTGTAGACATTTAAGAACTTGTGCTTAAACCCGGATTAATGTGAAGTCACATAGAAATATAGTGGTTTATGTAATTTGGGTGTTCACATTCATTCTATCATTTGTGGATTGCATGTTATATGGATATGTCACACCCGAAAATTTATAAGATTTTAAATGATTAAAATAAAGGTTAAAGAATAAAATCTAGATAGGAATTTGAGGATTTACTTAAAATTTTTAAGTAAAACCTATAGGGTTTACTATTTATATGAGAATAGAGAAAATATGGGGTATAAAATTTTAAAACCTTAGAAATGGAGTTATATGTGCTTGAAGGATAGTTAATGATAAAGTACTACGATACCAATAAATTTGGTGTGAACTGAATAGTGTAAGAAATGTTATAATGATACATGTGGAAATTTTATTAAGGAAATAAAATTTTACATAAAAGGCTGCTATCAGTTTAAAAGAATATGAGTATATGTATATATATATATACTTAGTGATGTGCTATATATATTTTAACAAGAAGAATGATAAGGATAAATACAGTATGAGATTTGTGGGACATCTCTCTCAAAGTTATAAATTATTTGGTATGAATATTATGTGATGGTTATATTTGTTTATTATATAAACAAATAAAAGAAACTAATGTAACCTAATTATATATTAGGAATGAAAAATTGAATAACCTAAGTGTTATGGTATGGGAGAATAATAGTATTTAAAATATATACTAACCCTTAGAGATTTATTTTATAACCTAATTAAAGCAAGTCTAATTGGGTTAAGAAATTAAAAGTACATGAGTAAGGATTTAAATTACAAATGTGTGTAATGAAAACCCTAACTAAATGATTAGGGTAGGATAAAAATTAAAAGTATTGAACTATGTGGAATTCATGGCCTAAGGGATTAATTTGCAAGTCCAAGATAAATTAGTTAAAGCCCAATCCTTTAGCCTAATGGGAGAGGGGAGATTTTGGGCCTTTAGTAAGCTAATTAAGGCATTGGGTCATGTTAGTTTATGTAGCCCAAATAATTAGTTAGGAAGTCCAAAATGAATTAAAGGCCTGGCCCAATCTTAGCCCAATGAGGATTTATTTAGTAACCCAAAATAATGGGATATGTGTTAGCAGAATTGCTATGGTTAGGAACTATCCATACTTGAGTTAAATATAGGAAAAGTGTTGGTATATAAAGGTGGGCCCCACTAGTAATGATGGGTGATGATTGTTAAGAAATTTCCTAAAAAATTTTCTTGAAGTGGCAAAAGACTATTTTTCCCTAAAAAAAATTATTAATGACTTTTGTGTCCTAGGAAGGAAATTGCTAGGAAGTTTCCTAGTAATAGAGGAAATGACAATTTTTCCCCAAGAGAAATTTGTTAATGACCATGGCATCCTTGAAAAAAATTTCTAGGAAATTTCCTAGTTGTAGTAAAATGACAATTTTGTCTTTAAAGAAATATGATTATGACCAATATGTCCTATGAGGAAATTTTTAGGAAATTTTCTTGAGATAACTTAAAGACCATTTTGCCCATTCCTAGTGATGGTTAAAGACTACTTTACCATTGGTCTTAATTTGATTAATAACTTAACAAAACTAAAGAAAGAAAGAAAGAAAAAAAAGGAAATAAAGAGAAAGAGAAGAAAGAGAAAATCATTCTCTCATCTCTCACCCCACCCGTCCAAATAGAAGAGGAAAGGAGAGAGAGAGAGAGGGCAGCCATGGAGAGGAAGAAGAAGAAGAGAGAGGAAAGAGAAAGAATAGGAAGAAGAGAAAGAAGGGGAAAAAGAAACCATGGATTTCTCCCTCATTCTCACCCAAAATTCTTAGAGAAAGTTTAATGGCTTGAGAGGAAATGGAATAGGAAGGCCACGGATTGGGAAGAGGCTAAGAAATAGAAGATCTAGCAAGCCAAAATACCAAGGAAGATCATCCATCATCCAAGCATAGAAGGTTTAAAAGTGTCCTAAACTCTAGCTTTAAAATTTTAGGTATAGATTGTGTTTTATTTGTTTATTGTAAGAGTTTGATGAAATTAATCATGGATCATGTTAGATTCTTGAGTATAAGAAGTATTAGGATGTATTATGATGGTTTATAATGGTTAATGTTGCATTAATCAAGAGAACATGGAATTTTTTTTAGAAAACACAAAGGTTAGAAAAATCAGATTTTTAGAAAATGAAACATGAAATTCCAACAACCATAGCTCTCATTATATTTTGAATTTTTGAGTGTGGTCAAGTCCTAGAGTTAGATCTATGAGTCTTATAACATTTTCAAGTGGAATCACTAAAACTTCCTTGTAGATTTTCATGTGGACTGTTTTAAGCAAAGTAGGCAAAATCTAAAAAATGAGAAAGTGCAAGCTGCCCAAACTATTGGGGGCAGTTTCGGCCACTTAGAACATGAAATAAATTCCGGCCTTTTGAGAAATGAGAATATATGATATAAAGTAGCTTCTGTCCAAAAATGAGCTTATTCCGATTTAAATTGACCGAGTTATGGTCATTTTAATTTTTAGGTTTTTTCGACGAAAATTGCTATAACCGGAGTTCTATAACTCTGATGGCCACGAAATTTAAACTGGAAGTTCAAGTTAATATATGTAAGATCTCACCAAGAGTTTGGAGTTTCTGGAGTTTTGCATGATGTAGCTAATTTCTTAAGTTATGAGCTAAAAACGGATTTTTGAAAAATATTAAAGGGAATTGAAAAATTCTAGAAAAATTGTTTTTGTGTATGAAATATATGTATATATGTGTGGTCAAAGGATAGGAAAATAATAAGGTGATTTGGTATTTTCGTGATAAGGGTATTTCAGCTTGCTGAATTGAACAATTTAGGTTGCTGAAATGAAAACTGAAAATGTCAGGAAGGGAAAACAGCTTATATTCATCTTGCTGAAATAATGTATTCGGTTTGCTGAAATAGTAAACGGATTACTGAGTTATAATAAGAACTTATAAGTGTTAAGTCTACAGTAGTATAGTCGTACTCTATAATAGTTGATGTATAGTATCTAGGCTAAACAATTCCTTTAGGGAGCAGAGGTATATACAAATTAGCAACCGATCCAACTCGTTGCAAAAACAGTGTAGACGAGACGGGAAACTAATTTGTTAGTTGTTTGTGGGAAACCACTCAGTATACTATATTAAATACTATTAAAGACTCGATGTGTGCTAGGTTTAGACTTGTGAATACGTATGATATTAAGGTTATTTAATATTTAACTGTGTGGTTAAGTGTTAGACAGTTTACTTATAAAGTAATAGTATTATGGGATAAGGTATGTTATACTAATTGAAAGATCAATCTTAGTAATGATAGATCTTTTCAATAAGGAGATTAAGTTAGATTGCATAGGAGTAATTGACGAAACATGCAAGTTCTCTAACACAAACTTGAGTTATATTTTCAAAGCATGTTAGTGAATAATTATTGTTGATTATTCACATCTATACTGATTATTAATTCGCATTTAGTGCATGTTGCATATGTTCATCAGGTATGAAAGGTTGATCATCTTCATTACCCTAAGGTTCAGTTAAAGTTGTTCATGGTCCTTGTTGACATTAAACATTATTGGTTCAGTCATTCATTTATTGAAATTCTGAATTATGCTCTTTCATAGTTATTATATTGTTAAAAATTTGAAAGCTTATTCATTCTTTCAATCATGATATATCTTCATTGTATTTAAACTTGCTGGGCAAAGTAGTTGCTTACCATTGCTATATTATGATAACCAAATTTCAGATTAAGACGAAGACTCGAAGAAAGACAGAGGCAAAGGCAACTTCCAAAGAGTAGATTATTACGCATTCATAACTATTTAGTTATCATATGCTAATGATGTTGTAAACCTTTTTAGTTACTTAAGGTATCTATTCAGTTAAGGTTAGTAGACCTTGGCAAATGTTATAGAATCATGTGAAATAAACAATATATGTTTATATATTTCGCATTAGTTTATAGAATATGTATGAAGATGAAGTACCGTAACGTACCAAGTTTGAGGTTCTAGGGACCCAAATTTTGGGGCGTCACATATGGTTTATTGAAAGATGACTATGTTTTGCTTTCGTGTTCTCAACTAACAATTCGAAGTAATCAATTGAGCTTAACAGGAGGTGTATCGTCTTGAATAATGCATTAAGTGAAGTTAGAATCTCATATCTCCCTTATCTGATTCATTTGCGTGTTAGTTAGTTTTATTTTGATAATAAAGACTGTTAGATAAATTACAATTTGATCATCTGTTTAAGTAGACCGAAATAGTTACAAAACTGTTACATGTTAGATTAGAGACACTCATTATTCTCTGTGGGATCGATACTTTACTTTCATTATATTACTTGTAGACCACGTGCACTTGCATGTGTGTGATTGTTTTGATTAACACCTAAACAAGCCAACAAGATTTTGGTGCCGTTGCCGGGGAGTAGTGATTATTTTTATTACTTTCGTCATCATTTTAAATTAAATTGGTCTTAGTTAAACAAATCATATCTTATCTCATTTCTGTCTTCATTTTTCTTTTGTTTCAGGTACTCTTGACTAGTGTATGCAAACTCGGTCTAAGAATTCTACTTTGGTGCCTAGAAAGGACAATCTCAACGGGAGAGCTTGGCGATTGAGTACGGGTACTACCAGTGTTCAAGAGGGAACTAAAGCACCGGTAGTTATGGCAACCGAAGAACATAAAGCATTAAGGGATTATGCAACGCCGCGTATCAATGAGCTACAGTCGAGCATCACAAGGCCAGCAATAGCCGTCAATTCCTTTGAAATTAAACCGGGGATAATACAGATGGTGCAAAACACGGTTCAGTTTGGGGGTATGGCTAATGATGACCCGAATGAGCATCTACTGAGCTTCATTGAGATATGTGGCACCTTTAAGTTTAATGGTGTGTCGGATGATGCGGTGAGACTTAGACTCTTTCCTTTCACATTGAGGGACAAGGCTAGGAGTTGGCTTCACTCGCTACCCCCGGGGTTCCTTACTACTTGGGAAGACTTAGCACAAAAATTTTTAGCAAAATTCTTTCCACCCGTAAAGACCGCGAAGATGCAAAGTGCTCTTTCTTCATTTGAGCAACAACATGGGGAGTCCTGATAGTAGTGTGCATACAAGCCAATCATGTATGATGATAAAGCACATACTTTGTAAATAATTTTATTTATTTATTAATAAAATATTTATTTATTAAAGACATTTATTTATCTACATGGTGCTATTTTTATAATATGTAAATAACCCATAGTTTTAAGCAATGCTTTTAGAATCATAATGTTGATCATACTAATGAGATCTAAATTCTTAGAAATCTTTAAAACTAAAATAGTTCCCAATCGTGGGATTATTAAAAAGGAGATTAGTAAATCCGGATAGATTGGTACATATGTTGCTTGCTCATTGGATGAGGATGATTGATCTCATGATCATTTGTGTGGAGACACTAAAGCAAGTATGTAGGTGCTTATTGGAGAATAAGTTCACTGAACGTGACTCTCTATGGAATACCTAATAGAGTTTTACTCGCCTGTCAATAGGAATTCCTAATGTGAAAGTAGTACAAGTGATCCTTGGACTTGAGATCATCATAGTATCTTGTATGTAACAAATTATACTTTGACTTATTCCTTAAGACCTTTTAAGGCATATATAGGGTATGCTTGGGTATAATGAGTTACATATGGAGATAATGAATGATCAATAAAGAATCTACCACCTCTAGTAAAAGAGGAGATATGTCCTATGTGATTCGTTAAATGACAACCCATGAATCCTTGGCCAAGCTGGAATGAAATTAGAAAGAGGTTTTTAATTTGCATTAATCGGAGTTGTGCATTTTCTAATCGAAATACATATAATTAAATAAAATAAGACTTGACAGTAAATTCATGTCTTATATTTAATTGGGACATTGTATGGTGGAAGGATTGAATTGTATGGTAACTATTTACTCACAAGTTCTTTTATGATTAATGTTGAAATCTATATTATCTAGAAAGTCGTTGAACGCTAGGGAGGCTTATCCCAATTGTAGAATAAATATTATTTATTTAAATAGATTATTAGTTTAATTTATTTATTTAAATAAGATTATAATTGTTCTAATTGATTTATTCACAACCGGTTTAATATAGAGAACCTAAAGGGTCACACTATAAAAGGAAGAATAATTATTTAAGAAGGTAATGGCGTAATCGTAATAATGCATTAAGTATAATTAATTTAATCTATAGTGATAGAATAAATTAAATAGCTTAATATTTATTATTTAATATTTTGAAATATTAAATATAAATTAATAAGAGGAGTCTTATTAATATTATTACAATTATTATTATTTTAATTTCTAAAGAAGTTTAGTAATTAATTTGATATTAGTACTCTCATTTATTCCTAATAAGATTAGGAGACAAATTAATTAAATAAATTTAATTAATTATTCCCATGTGGTGGGAAGCCTAAATTAATTAAAGGAGTTTAATTAATTAAAAGAAATCCCATGTCTAATAGGATTAGAAGGGTTGACCAATATCTATATAAGAGGAGTCTTATAATAGATATTGATTGATGAAATTTCAATTGTTGGAGAGTACTCCTTTTCTATAGAGGATAGAAAACTAAGGTTTAGCCAAACACCCTCATTTTTGATAATTCCTCTTCCTTGGTGGATCACCTCTAGAGGCCAAACACTTGGGTGGCTAACGTTGATCAAAGGAAGGAATCTAACCTGAAAATTCAAGGAGATCACGAAGAACAATGAGTTGAACTAGTACCTATGGAAGCTTCGTTCTACAAGGGTATGATTCCATAACTTCTTATTTATCATTTTAAATTAATAATTTGCATAAAGGATGATCCGGGTAATGGTTTTGTAGAAATTTTTTAAACTCTGATATACCATGCTTCGGCTAATTTTTGCAATTTGATTGCATCACGATTTCGTACAAACCCAACAAGTCTTTATATTAAGATTGGGAGAGATACACGAAAATGATAAAGAAGTGCCCTCATCATGGGATGCCTCAATGGATGGAGATAAACACATTTTACTTAGGTTTGGGTAGTTAAACTCGGCCTAGCATTGATGCCGCTTCGGGGGGAGCATTCATGGCCAAGAGGTATGAAGAAGTTTATGAATTGCTAGAGACTATGGCTGCAAATGATTACCAATGGCCTTCTGCTAGGATGAGTTAACCGAAAGTCGCAGGAGTATTGGAAGTTGATGCCATCACGGCTTTATCGACTCAACTAGCGGCTATGTCAAAGAAAATTAATTCCATGGCTGAGTCAAAAGTGCAACAAGTAGCCTATGTTTGTGAGATTTTTGCGGGGTCACATCCTACAGACCAATGTGCTATCAATCTCGAGTCTGTGCAATTTGTGAGCAACTATCAGAGGCCACCAAACTAATATCAGAACACTTACACCCGAACAACAGAAATCACCCCAACTTGTCATGGAGCAACAATCAAACTCATCAACAACACCACCAACCACAACAAGAACAACATGCCCCAAGACCTTCATATCATTCGGCATTTCAGAGCCAACAACATCCACAAGCTCCCACTCCTCAGCCAGAAAAGAAATCACAAATAGGGGAGTTGATGTTGAAGTATATGGCCAACACCGAGGTGATGATAAAGAGCCAAGTTGTGGCTATCAAGAACGTGGAGAACCAAATGGGCCAAATGGACAACATGCTTACTAATAGACCACAAGGGACTCTACCTAGCAACACGGAAGCTAACCCAAGAAGAGATGGAAAAGAGTAGTGTCAAGCCATCACTTTAAGATGTAGCAAGCAGACTGCATGTACAGGGCCTAGCGCGGCCGCACCCCAAATACAAGGAGACACGCCACACCCGCGCCCTTTTGCAGAAAAAATTATTACAGATTTTGCTAAGGAAAATGATGGTAAGCAAGGGTCTGATACAGAAAAGAAGGAAATAGCAGAGAAATTATGTGCTCCACCACCAATAGTGTATCCACCTATGCCTTATCCACAAAGACTCCAAAAGCAAAATTTGGATAAATAATTTGCCAAGTTCCTTGAGGTATTCAAAAAGATGCAGATCAATATACCATTCGCAGAGGCTTTAGAACAAATACCGAGCTACGCAAAATTTATGAAGGGGATTCTATCTAGAAAGAAGAAATTAGAAGATTTTGAGACAGTGTCCTTGACTGAAGAATGTAGTGCGGTGTTACAAAGGAAGATACCTCCCAAACTAAAGGATCCCGACAGTTTTACTATCCCGTGGTCTATTGGAGGCTTGTCATTTAATAAATGTCTATGTGATTTGGGAGCTAGCATCAACCTTATGCCTTTATCGGTTTACACAGAATTGGGTTTGCCAGCTCCAAAACAGACAAATTTCTCTCTTTAGATTGCCGATAGATCAATTACTTATCCGAGGGGTATTGTGGAGGACATCCTTGTGAAGGTGGACAAGTTCATATTTCCCGCCGACTTCATTATCCTTGACTATGAAGAAGACAAGGACATTCCTATCATTTTGGGTAGACCTTTTTTAGCCATTGAAAGAACTATCATCGATGTGCAAAAAGGAGAGCTTACTATAAGTGTTTAGGATCAAGAAGTAACTTTCAACATGTTTAAGGCTATGAAATTTCCTACCAATGAAGAGGAATGCTTCTGAATGGATGTGGTTGATAGGGTTGTGAATGAAGAGCTCACACATGTGATGAACAGTGATCCTTTGGAAAATGCACTATTAGGGGTGTCGACGTTGGAAAATTTAAGAAATACTGCGGGTCGATTTATAACCCGGTTTTCCTCAAATCGATCTTCCTAAGTTATCTCTACCCTTATTCTTTTTATTGCAAAAGAGATTTTGAAGAGTTTTTTAGGAAAGAGGCCAACATGTGTATATGTCGACGATTTGATTTGATTTAAACAGAGTCGCCAGTTGGTAGTTTTGAAAATAGTTGTACCAACTCAACCGAATTTGATTTGAAAAGAGGCCCAATTGCTGGACACTATCAAAACTTGATCTTTGAAATCGGAGTTTTGAGTTCGGGGGCTTGGTTAAGTGTGGGGAAGGTGTTAGGCACCCCACGACTCCCGTGTAAACACGGTACCGCAATCTTTTTAATATTTTCCTTAAAATTGTAATGCGTGAGTGAATGCTGTTTGAAAATTGGGCCTTTGGATTGATTAAAAGCTTTGACTGGCTTCGTTGAGCCTATATACGAAGGGTTTGATTTGATTTGAAAATTAAACTTTGATTTTTTTTTACAAAAAGCATCATTTAATTTGATTTGCAAAAGCTTTTGAATTGAATTGACAGTGATGTTTTGAAAGCTGGTTTTGTCAAACCATTACGCTGACATAGGAATTGAAGCATATCGCTACTCTCAATTTTATCTTTATAGCCTTAAGGCTGTATGCAAATGGTGATTTATTGGGCTATGAAGCATCCTCGACCACAGAAATATAAAGTGTCGGTCTCCTCATGGGTATGAAAACCATCGGAGGGACGCTGACACGACAATCCTTATTTTCACTATGTTAAGACCTTAAATCCGGATAACCGTTTTAAGGTCTGTACATGTACATTTTACAGAAAAAATTGCCAGGGTACATCTGTAAATCGGAGTTTGTCCATCGTGGGAATCAGATTCTGATCAGTTTAATCATGAATCCCACGATTCTTAGGCTCACATATGAGTAGCTAGAAAACCTGCACATTTTAAATTTGTATAGAAGCAGATAAATATCCCAAGATAGCCAGAACCAGGGATTCATTCAGTAAATCCCAGTGCGCACGACCGAAGCGTCTCGTTCCCACTAGATAGCGATCTAAGGGACACGGGGTTGCTTTTGAAGCTAAAACTATAAAAATAACTAGATTTAAAGAAATCTTAGCAATTATAGCTTCCAGGTTCGGTCGGGACCTGTTTGAACTGTTAAAAGCTAGAAGTGGCGAGATTTGGATAAATCTAGTTCGCCCGAAGAAATGTCATTGCAAATTCATATACAAATGAATGTTAAATGCAACAGTTGAATAAATTGAATAAAGCAATATATATAATTATATATATAAGCTGTAAAAGGGCGATGGATTTTCACTTGCAAGCCCGGACTGGAATCGAAATATATATATATATATATATAAACTATAAATAGTCACGAAATTATTCAGGCTGTGACAAAAATGAAATATATATATATATATATATAAACAGTAATAAGGGCGATGAGTTTTCACGCCGATGCTCGGACTGAATTAAAATATACATATATATATATATTGAGAGGAATGTAGTCAACCAATACTGGTACGAAGACCAGTTATGGTGAAAATCGCTTAGATATGCGTCAATATATATAAAAGCGGTAAACTACCTCGGATTTGAAATTCGGGCTTGACAGAATTAAAATGTTAGTACATAAACAATTAAATATATATAGAAAAAGGCCAAACCCGGACTGGGAAGATAACCCAGTCCGGCGAAGTTTCCAAAACTGTGTGTGCTAGTGCATTGAAGCTATTGGAGCTAACGGATCGTCAATCCGAGTCGTAAAAATGTTGAAAACATAGTTTATGTACAAAAAATATCAAATTTTGATGAAAATGACCACGGAACTAAGTTTCGGGCATATTTAGAAGATAAAACTTGATGTGCAGGTGTAAAACAGTGCAAACTAGATGTATTGACTTGCTGATCGTAAAAATACTTACAATGGGCTGCACTACGGGCTTTTTGCCAAATCGTAAGCCTTAAACATCCAAATCTATCGGTGGTTTTTTGATATGTGTTAGTATATGGGTATATCTATGTGTTGGAATGAAAATATTTGGGTTTGGAAGAGGTGTAAAAGTCAAAAAATTAGTCAGGCAGGGCTTCGTTGCGCTTCTTGCTTATGCAAATGAGAGGGGGCTGACCCTCTATTTATAGAGGGGGAGCTGTAACTCTACATGCGGCTGCCACAGGTAGAGGTGCGGCCACTCAAGGTGGGTCTCGCGTGCCCGACTTGGTCATCTCGAAGTACGTGCACTCCAAGCAATGCGATGTTCGGTCAAAAACTTTCTAACTTTTGAACGGAGCGTCCGTTTGAGGCGTGTGATACCTTTCCGAAAAGCTCTAACTGAGAGTGTTGCAATGATATGGGAAAAACATATTCCGGGTCCAGGAAGACGGGTTCATAACCAGGCCTTCGATTCCCCACAGTTTATCCGTTGAACTGTCTTGCGTTGTTGCCACTCGGGATTGTCGTTAGGGTTTATTCTGACTTTGGCGGCATTGATTTGGCTTGAGTTTAGACCAAGTCGGTTTAAAGTTGGTAAAATGACCGTTGTACCCCTCCCGGGGCTGCCTGTAGTGTCGGCATGTTCACTGGTTGACTTTCGGGAGCTGATTCCAAGACTTGGATCCCAGTCGAGTCTTTTGACCTCAGGGTTATCTTTGAGGCTGACGTGGTCATTTTAGGTTTTGCTATGGAGTTGTTACGATGCTTCAGGATGATGTCTAAAATTGGCATGACGTCCCGGGTTGAGACCGGGGATGACCTGCACTTCCCGGGTTGAGATCGGGGTTGATTTTGACTTCCCAGGTTGCTGCCGGGGTTGATTGGTACCTCCCGGGTTGAGATCAGGGTTGAGCTTCATGATCCGATTAACTGTCGGAGCTTGATTGATGGTCCGATTGACTGTTGGAGCTTGATTGATGGTCCGATTGACTGTCAAAACTTGATTGATGGTCTGATTGACTGTCGAAACTTGATTGATGGTCCGATTAACTGTCGAAACTTGATTACCGATATTAGGAATCGAATTTGACTGGAGCACTGATATTGTGAATGGAATTTGGGTTGATTGATAGTTTTACCCTTCTACTGGATGAGTATCGGGGCAAGGAAAATCTCGAGTGTCTACAGATGCCCCTCTTTATCATGTCTATGTAACGTAGTGGAATGGACAGGATAAAGATTAGTAGACACTGGGAATAGAAAATGCCAGAGCCATTTCGAAGGCTGGGCGTCTTGAAGTAGAATGGGGCTACTTTTTGCTGCATACGTTATCACTTTACTGGGGATGACGCCGTCTTGTATAGCCCTTGATGGTATTAGGGAGTTACCGCGAACTACCTTTGTCGTTTTCTGCTGGGGATGACATTATTCATGATAACTGGTTTGACTCTGATGAGATTGGCGGAGTTAAGCTATCACAGATTTTTTCATCTTGATCTGTTAGGTATGACGTCCTTTGTAATAGCTTTGCAGATTCTGATATACTACCTCAATGTTCCCCTTTGAGGATGTGTATAACAGATTCCATCAGTTATGATGGATTATTATAATTGTTTCCATTGCTAGATCCCTTCTATTGCTTGGCTGGGGTTAAGCTGTCAGTTGAAGCGTCATTGGTGTTGAGCCAATGATTGGACTGTATTTTGATCTGTATTCGAACTTCGCTGGGGCTGAGCCAACTGCTAAAACTGACTTCGGTCGGAACCCAAACTTCGCTGAGGCTGAGCCAACGGCTGAAATTGATTTTGGTCAGAACCCGAACTTCGCTGGGGCTGAGCCAACGGCTGAAACTGACTTCGGTCAGTACCCGAACTTCGCTGGGGCTGAGCCAACTGCTGAAATTGCTTTGGTCGAAACTCGAACTTCACTGGGGCTGAGCCAACGGTTGAAATTGACTTCGATCAGTACCCGAACTTCGCTGGGGCTGAGCCAACGGCAGAAATTAACTTCGGTCAGTACCTAAACTTTGCTGGGCCGTGCCAACTGCATAAACTGCTTTAGTCAGTACCCGAACTTTACTGGGGCTGAGCCAATGGCTGAAATTAATTTTGGTCAGAACCCGAACTTCGCTGGGGCTGAGCCAACGGCTGAAATTGCTTCAGTCAGTACCCGAACTTTGCTGGGGCAGAGCCAACGGCTGAAATTGACTTTGGTCAGAACCCGAACTTTGCTGGGGCTGAGCCAACGGTTGAAGCTGACTTTGGTCAGTACCCAAACTTCGCTGGGGCTGAACCAATGGCTGAAACTGCTTTGGTCGGAACCCAAACTTTACTGGGGCTGAGCCAACGGCTGAAATTGACTTCGATCAGTACCCGAACTTAGTTAAGGCTGAGCTAATGGCTGAAACTGCTTTAGTCAGAACCCGAACTTCGCTGGGGCTGAGCTAACGGCTGAAATTGACTTCGGTCAGTACCTGAACTTCGCTAGGGCTGAGCCAACGGCAGAAATTAACTTCGTTTAGTACCTGAACTTTTCTGGGGCTGAGCCAATGGCTGAAACTACTTTAATCAGTACCCAAACTTTGCTGGGGCTGAGCCAATGGCTGAAACTGCTTCGGTTAGTACCCGAACTTCGCTGAGGCTGAGCCAACGGCTGAAATTAACTTTAGTCAGAACCCGAACTTCGCTGGGGCTGAGCCAACAGCTAAAACTAACTTTGGTCAGTACACGAACTTTGCTGGGGCTGAGCCAACGGCTGAAACTGCTTCGGTCGGAACCCAAACTTCGTTGGGGCTGAGCCAACGGCTGAAATAAACTTTGGTCAGTACCCGAACATCATTAGGGCTGAGCCAATGGCTGAAACTACTTTGGTCAAAACCTTGAACCTCGCTGGAGTTGAGCCAACGGCTAAAATTGACTTTGGTCAGTACCCGAACTTCACTAGGGCTGAGCCAACGGCTGAAACTGCTTCGGTCAGTACCCGAACTTCGCTAGGGCTGAGCCAACTGCTGAAACTGCTTTGATCAGTACCCAAACTTCGTTGGGACTGAGCCAACGGCTGAAACTACTTCGGTCAGTCCCCAAACTTTGTTGGGGCTGAGCCAACGGCTGAAATTGACTTCGGTCAGTACCCGAACTTTGAAAAATTACAGTTTTTGGCAGTTTCGCGAAATTCTTGCTCACTTTTTTTTTTCAGTTTGATCTGTTGATCCTCGAACATGGTTCCGGGATGAATATCAAGGGTCCACATGTAATTTCCCTTTCCGTCAGGATTACACTTCTTAAACACAGGATTTCTGGACAAATCGCTCAATCGCGTAGCGATTTCTCTTCAGATTTGACTTGGCAGCCCGTATAGACTCTGTTTCGACTCGAACCGAACTGGACCTAGAGGGAGTGGGACCGATCTAGGCTTTCGTAGGTAGAGGTGTGACAGCCACAGGTGGAGCTGCTGCTACTCAGCTTATTTAATGTGCTGCAGGATTTTTCATTTTGCAAGTTTCCTGTTTGAGCAGCGAAAGGATTTTCGATCTTCTTTTTTAGATCTACAGAGTTCTGGCAGTTGGATTTTGAATCTGTCAGTTCCTAAGCGTTCAGTTCAGTGCAGGTAATGTTTTACATCCTTCTTTTGCAGTTTTTAACCGTTAAAAGCATGTGAACCACCTAGGGTGCTTTTAAATGTAATGTATAAAAAATGTATGTCTATATGACCTGTGAAAAATTTTCTGTCTATATATGTATGCATATTTTACTGTAATGCACGTTTGGATGTAAGAAAATTCAGGTTCTGAGACAGTACCATTTTGAACTTTTTGGTCAGTCTAATCATCTTTTTTGAGACCTAGCGAGCCTGGATTTTCAACTAAAAATGCCTATGGTATGTTGGAGACCATGTGGGGCTGGTTTTTGATTTATTTTAATAAATATAAATTGTTTCCATTTTGGGTAGGTGTGCTACTGAATGGCCACTTATGCATGCCTGTGTGAATGTGGACAGTCCATTTTACGAAGGGGACTCTGGCAAATTTTTTCCAAAATCTTAGATTTTGAAAAGCATGCATTTTTGACTCTGTGGGAAGTTTTTTACTGACCCAATGCAGGTTTTGAGCTTCTGGAATTTTGAAAACATGCAGTTTTGACTGTACGGGGTATTTGTGATGGACCCTTGCATGTTTTAGGACTTAGATATATATGATGGATTGATTGATTAATAAGCCACAGGTTTTAGGCTTACCACACCCTGTTTGAGGTGATTTTAGAGTACTGGTGTATGCAATGGATCGCGATAGACCCGAAAGCTCTACCAGGGTTTCATCAGGCGTTAGACGGAGGAGGGCTTCTACCGTCCCGCAGGCCCGTCCAGCTAGGACGCCTAGCAGATTGGTAGAGAGCAGGATACGTCCAGCACAGGATGAGAAGCCCATTGACATTGATGATAAGGAGGCTACTTTTGTTACTTTTGTTCCAACTTAGGTTCCACGTGCGGAGGTCCCGGGCATTGCTGTGCAGACACAGGAGTTGCTGGGCGACTTGAGTCGCCATCCTTTGAGATATCTTTAGGCCAACGAGGTGACTTCAAGTCTTTCTTCCCTCTGGATTGTTTTCCATCTTATGGATATTCTTGAGGCACAGGTTTTTGACATGGGTTAATTTTTGATGCAGGTACCTTGCTTGACACAGCCTCGAGGGAACTGGTTTAATGTGCACTCCCTCTATCAGACTCTGCACAAGGATTACAGGGAGATTGTAGATGGCTGGGGATTTTAGTCCTTCTTCTCGATCCTGCCCCGCTGTTGCCCTTGGGGGTATATGAGTGCTTTGTCTGAGCGCTGGTTCCACCAAACTTAGTCCCTTCATCTGCTTGAGTGCGAGGTGATGATGACTCCTATGGACTGGAGATTTATCACCGACATTGAGTTTGATGGCGAGACAGTGCCTGTCGTGTCTGAAATTTTGCCCACCACAGTTAGATCCCTGTTGGGAGTACCTCAGTCAGCATTCAAGGGCCGGGCAGTCCGATCTGGTCCACTGAGTATAGATGCCCAGGACGGGACTTTGCAGTTGCCTCCGCCTGATGATCGGAGGGCTAGAGATTGCATTCTGAGGTGATTATTTTTGTCGATCATCAGGGGTTATTTTGTGGCAGATAACTCGTCGACGGTGTCCTTTGCTTTGATCAGCGCCACTCAGCATGTGGAGCGCCTCAATGACTTTGATTGGGGCTCCTATACCTTTGCCTATTTTCTCTGGGGCATGCGCTTGTTTTCGGAGGGTGTGATGGAGGCTTGGTTAGGATTTCATCATTTTTTGCTGGTGAGTACATCTTTCTGTACCTTTTTTGATTTTTGCACTTATTTTTGGTAGTCTTAGTCACTAAGGACTTTTGATATTTGCATGGATAGCTTTGGGCATTTGAGAGGCTTCCTTGCCTACGGCCCATTTCAGCATTAGGTCTGGAGACCTATCCACGCGGACGGAGATAGCATCCCTCCATTTTGATAGAGGTCCCTATTGCTAAGGGATTCACTCAATTCCGTCTACATTTCGAGCTTTTGACGGCGGGCTCGATCACCTGGACTCCGTACACATCCAAGCACTTGATCGTCAAATTTGATGGTGGTTTCCCCACTGGTCAAAAGTTTAATTTATCGACCCGCATAGTCCCTATATTGACTGAGGGAGGCTGGGAGCTCTATCTTAGAGAGCGTGCCATTCGGAGCATCACAGAGGAGATCCGCATTCCCATTGCTCCTCCTGCTTAGCATCTCTGGCCATTGTTCGTGCCTTTGACAGACATCCCTTTGGAGGGTATAGACGGCTTTGATCTATAAGAGGGCCCATATAGCCAGGCAGTCTTTTACAGTTGGTGGAGTCCTCGCACTATCGGGGCTCAGACTCGTGCCACCCATTTTATGGCAGATATTGTGCCGGGGTCCATGATGATGACGAACTGGATAGCTTGTATTAGAGAGCCTACTCATGCAGACCAGATAACACATCTGACTAGGGAGTTGGACCAGGCTCGTTTCTTTATCAGGCACCTTGGCCGAGATCCATCAGAGGCATCTTCATCCAGCTATGGAGCATGCCCCTCTTCAGGTCTATTCAGTAGAAATTATATAGGGGAAGATCCTCCCTAATACCGCCCAGATATGCCTGACCCTAGCAGCTTTGTGCAGACAGAGGATCTGGAGCAGGTCGATCGGTTTGATATCGAGGTCTTTGACTTCCTGTGATAGCTATGGCAACTATATTTTTGGTCAGCCACTATTTTGGCTATTCGGCTTCTATGCCATCATTTTGATAGACCACTGTATTAGCTAGGTGGTGGTGCCCCATTTCCCTATATTCTTCCTTTCACTTTGTACCAGGATATAGAGATGATGTATGTAGTAGATAACTTTTTGTAGATATTTTTGTCATCTTTATCTGCTGCATCATGTTTATATCATTGTCATCATGCATGTATCATGTGTATGCATTCAGAAAGTTGTGATTTGACTTAACCTCTGGACGGTCTTGTGATACGGTGGTACAGATGATGACGTCTGCAGTTAGCTGTATAGAGCATTTGCCACTATCAGAGGTGGCGGCATCATTGCGATCATGGTATGATAGTTTGCCCTTTCCAGCTTGGGGGACAGTTGACCAGATGCTGGGGCATTCGATGGCCCTTATAGATTTTAGGGTTCCAGACGGCTTTATTGATGGCGTCCTACCTTATGGGTACCGGAGAGACAGGTATTCCACATTGGGCGGTGTGAGCTTTCGCCTACTCTAGAGGAGTACCAGAGATTTACTGGCTTAAATTTAGAGTCGCTATGTGCTTGGACGGCTATCAATGATATACGGAGACCGTTTACTCAGCTGTCCGGTCTTCGACAGAGCATAGTCATGGATGAGATCGTTTTTAGGGCATATGATCTCCCTTGACTTCTAGATAGAGCGCTATGGTGAGCTTTATAGCTATGACTGTCACATTGGGGATTTCGTCATTTTTACAGAGGAGTGGCAGACAGCCAGGATAGACATGTTGTTGATGTGCATTGTGGTGTATGTTTACATGCCATTGCATTTAGATCACCTTGATGTGGGATTGGTTGTTGTAGGTAGAGCCCTTAGGCAGGGTAGTACCATTATCCCTATGATCTTGGCGGAGACTCTTAGGTCGCTCACCTATTGCAGTACCCATCCAGCAGGGTTTTTCCAGGGTAGCTCGGTCGTGCTGTATATGTGGTTGATGTCACATATACGACCGATTAGATCCTTTAGACCTCATGCCTATTGTTTTAGCCACGAGATATCCACAGTTTACTCCTTTCGTCTGCCTGATTGCGTCGACTCATAGTCCTGGTTAACATTTTTATTGGATATTGAGCATCCATTCACAGTTTTGTTATGCTCAAGGATGGCGACCCCATTCAGCTTCATTACTCATGCATCTGGCATAGATTATTTTCCTTTGGCCGGATTGAGGGGTGTGACTACTTATTATCCCTTGGCAGTTATGGAGTAGTTTGATCAGTGGCAGAGTATGCACCAGTTTAAGGATTCTACTGATCAGAGGATGTCGACTTCATCTATGTCACCGACCGACTTGGTTAGAGTTTATGGGTGTTGGACTCACAGGGAGAGGGCTGAGTTCTCCAGTAGACACCCGGGTCGTTCTTCAAAATATTCTACATGGTTAGAGGCAGAGACCGCAGTCGCAGTAGTAGAACTTCATTTATCTTCGCTTACAGATTCTGATGAGGAGGAGCCCATGGAGGATCCCATTTCTCCTACTGAGGATGAGCTGTTTGCAGATTTGGCAGTAGCTTTGATTAGTGATCCCCCGATTATTCCCACAGGGACAGATCTAGCTTTGTCAGATTCTCTATTCATGATGACCTTTGAGAGAGATTCTGCTAGAGCGCAGCTGTTGGCTGCCCTGTCTGGCAGGGATTTAGCTTTTGCTGAGAGGGATGGTCTCAGGACCGCTTTGGATACTGGATTGATTGAGCGGGAGGAGCTTTGCTCTGCTTTAGATACTGCCATTGTGGAGTGAGACGAGGTTCGCTCAGCCAGAGATGCAGCATATGTTAAGATTAAGGAGACTTTGATTTCTAGGGATACAACTTTTGCAGAGAGGGATGAGGCTATAGTTTCCCGTGATTTCCACATTGCTGATAGTACTGCTCTCCGATCTTACACCCATGGTTAGTTACCGAGATGAGTGCTTACATTAATTACCACAGTGCCACCTTGTAGATGACTGTGGATGTTCTTAGCCGTATAGAGGCTGAGTGGACAATTCTTTTACAGATGCTCCTCCATCTTCAGAGAGAGATGCCATGCTGGCATTGCTGACCCGCTTGTTCTTGGGTGTATAGACTAGCTTTATTTTTCTTGCACAGACTAGATCAGCCATTTTTGTCATGTACAGGGCACTATGTATATAAAGCAGTTTATATATCAGAGAAATATATTTTTGAGATACTTCCCTACTTAGATATGTATTGTCATCGCAGAGTGATTATCACTTCCGTCATGACTCGCAGTTATTGATGCATCTTGAGCTTCTCCTTGATGGACTGACAGTTAAAGTGTCAAGGGAGTTCCTCAAATGGGTCTGATAACCAGAAAGCTTGACAGTATTTAACTTTTATTTGTCTTCGGTGTCTTGGAACTGGTCTTCCATTTTTTTGTTTTTTCTTAAATGTCAAACCGCGCCTTATAGGGCTGCCTACGTTTTCCCGGGTTGAGGGAGATCAGGTCATGTGTAGTTCTAGTTGTTTAATTGAAGAGTTTTGCAAAGAGTTTATCTGGGGTTTGAATTTGGTTCGATGAGCTTTGGAATTTGATGCTGGGATTTTCAAGTTCTTTGGATTTTTTCTTGGTTTGATCGCACCATAAATGGTTGCCTACGTACTCCCGGGTTGAGGGAGATCAGGTCATTCGTAGTTCATGCTTCTCTAGTGAAAAGCCGAACCTGATTCGATTTATAGGACCCAGATGCAGGTATGCGTGTGCTTCAGACGTAGTACTTTTTCACGGTGTCTGAATTGATGAGTTGGGGAAATTCGTTCCAGTCCATTTCTTGTAGCCTGATGGCTCCCCCTGTCAGCACTTCCTTGACAATGAAAGGGCCTTCCCAGTTTGGGGCAAATTTTCCTTTGGCTTCATCCTAATTGGCCAGGATTTTCTTTAGCACCAAATCTTTTTCTTTGAATTTCTGGATTCATACTTTCTTGTTGTAGGACCTGGCGATCCTTTACTGGTATAACCGTCCATGAAAAATGGCTGTGGCCCTCTTTTATTCTATCAGGGACAGTTGATGATATCGGTATTGCAACCATTGATCTTCGTCCATCTGAGCATCTATTAATACTCGTAAAGACTACTTCCATGCCATAGGCTAGTGAATAGGGGGTAGCCTCAGTAGAGGTGCGCATTGACGTCCTGTAAGCTAACAGGGTGAGAGGTAGTAGGTCAGGCCAGTCTTTATGATTGGCGAACATTTTTTGCATAATCTTCTTGATGTTTTTGTTGGTCGCTTCGACAGCACCGTTCATCTTGGGCCGATAGATGACGGAGTTGAGATGCTTGATGTGGAACTTATAGCACAGTTCTACCATCATTTAATTGTTCAGGTTTTTGGCGTTGTCTGATACGATCACCTCCGGTTGTCCATATCGACATACGATATTGTTTCTGATAAAATTGATGATGACCTCTTTTGTGACTTTAGGAAATGAGGCTACTTCAACCCATTTGGTGAAGTAGTCGATCATGATGAAGATGAACCGATGACCGTTGCTGGCTTTGGGTTCGACTGGACCTATCACGTCCATTCCCCACATAGAAAAAGGGCATGGTGCACTTATGTTGTGCAGCTTATTTGGAAAAGTGTGGATGGCATTTCCATATGGTTAGCACTGAAAGCATCTCTTGACGTGATCATCGCAATCAGCTTTGAGCGAGATCCAGTAATGTCCTATTTTTATTATCTTCTTGGCCAGTAGATGGTCGCTCATGTGTGGACCATAGACTCCTCCATAGACTTCATCCATTAGTCTTTAGGCTTGCTCCCTGTCAAGGCATCTTAATAGGCCTATTCCAGCATCCCTTTTATAAAGTGCATCTCCGTTCAGGTAGAACTTTATGGCCATTCTGAGAATCCGCTTTTGCTCTGATTGGCTTGCACCAGTGGGTGTAGATCCATCACGGAGATATTCGTTGATGTCTTAAAACCAAGGTTGCTTGACAGGAGGTATTTCGTTTGATACTTCTCCAATGTAATTCCCGTATGTTTGGGCTTTTTGATTTGTGCACTGGATGTTGGGAATCCCGCTCCTGTTGGATATGCAGATTAATGAAGCCAACTTTGCCAGTGCATCGGCAAAGTTATTTCAACCTCGAGGAATGTGGACGAAGGTTATTGCTTTGAACTCCTGGGACATTTTGAGGACCTGTCGATGATATGGCAGCAGATGCAGTTCTTTTGTGAGATACGTGACGATGGTTTGTTTGATGACCAACTCGAAATCTCTAAAGACTAATAAGTGTTTGATACTAATGGATTGGGCTAGTTTCAACCCCATTATACAGCCTTCGTACTTGGTCGTGTTGTTGGTGTTGCCAAATTGAAGTTTGGTAGCCATAGGATATTGATCACCTATACCAGAGATAAGGACTGCCCCAGCTCCGGAACCTTCCATGTTTACCGCTCCGTCGAAATACATTTTCCATGGTTGGACTGTATTCCCTGACTGGAGTTGTTGAATTGTCATGATCCCATCATCTGGGAAATATGTCTCCAGGGGCTCGGACCCTCCTGAAGGTGCTTCTGCTAATTGATATGTAATGCATTGGCCTTTGATAGACTTCTGAGTTACGTAGACAATGTCGAACTGCTGTAGAATCAACTGCCAGTTAGACAGCCGACAATTTAACATTGGTTTGTTGAAGACGTATTTGAGTGGATCCATACGGGATATGAGATACGTCGTGTCCCATGCAAGTAGTGTTGCAACTTCATGGCGGCCCATGCTAATGCACAGCATGTCTTCTCAATCAGGGTATACTTCTATTCCCCACTGCTAAATCTTTTGCTGATGTAGTAGATAGCTCTTTCTTTGCTACTATCATCCTTCTGTCCTAGCATGCAGCCCATGGCATTGTTATTGACGGACAGGTACATGAATAAGGGGACACCATCCCTTGGAGGTACCAATACAGTGGACAGGTACATGAATAAGGGGACTCCATCCCTTGGAGGTACCAAAACAGGTGCTTCGACAAGCTGCTTTTTGATGGCAAGGAAGGCTTGTTGACAATCCTCATTCCATTTGATGGAGGAATTCTTCCTTAACAGCTTGAACATGGGTTCACAAGTTGCTGTGAGCTGGGAAATGAATTGACTTATTAAGTTGATCATTCCTAGGAATCCCCGTATCTCCTTCTCTATACGAGGCACGGGCATTTCAGAAATGTCTTTGATCTTGGCAGGGTCTAACTCAATGCCCCGATTGCTCACCAAGAATCCTAGCAATTTTCCTGCCTTAATGCCAAAAGCGCATTTGGCGGGATTTAGCTTGAGGTTGTACTTGCGCAACCTGTTGAACAGCTTTTTGAGATGGTCTATGTGATCATCCTCCCTCTGGGGCTTGATGATGATGTCGTCAACATAGACTTCTATTTCTTTGTGAATCATATCATGAAAGAGGGCCATCATGGCTCGCTGATACGTTGCTCCAGCATTGATGAGGCCGAAGGATAGTCGTCGGTAGAAAAAAGTTCCCCATGGAGTGATAAAAGCTATTTTCTTCCCGGTCTTCTTCAGCAACCATGATTTGATGGTAACCAGCAAAGCAGTCTACGAAGGAATACATGTCGTACAAGCGCAGTATTGTCAATTAGGATGTGGATAAAAGGTACCGAGAAATTATCCTTGAGGCAGGCTTTGTTTAGATCCCGATAATCCACGCAGACTCGTACCTTCCCTCTGGGTTTAGGTACGGGGACTATGTTTGATAGCCATTCGGGATATGTTGATACCATGATGATCCTGGCTTTGAATTACTTAACGATTTCTTCTTTGACTTTGAGACTCCACTCAGGTTTCAATCGTTTGAGTTTTTGTTTGATTGGTTTGAACCCTTCTTTGATGGGCATTCGATGGATGACAATGTCTGTGGATAGACCGATCATGTCTTCATGCGACCATACAAATACATCCTGGTACTGTGTCAGGAGAGCGATCAGGCCGGCTTTTTGATCCGATGTGAGGTCTAAACCTATTTGGATTTCTTTGATGGTTTTGGAGGTTCCTATGTTTATGGTGGAGGTTTGGTCAAGGTTTGGTTTGGGTTTGTCTTCGACCCATTCCTTGATCTCCTCTGGCATCTCATAGTCATCTTCCTCCTCTTGATTAAGATCCGTCAAGTCGAAGCTCAATCTTGCATCATAGTTGGAGTTATGTTGACAGGTTGGCATCTCATTAGCAGAGACACACACATCCAATGCTTGGGTCCTGAAAACAAAATTGCTTTCATTAATATACACAACTGCTTAAATACACATAACATTTGTAAAGCATGACAAAAGTGAATGCTCCAGCTGTGCAATCAAAAGTAAGCAGTAAATGAAAGCATGATTAAAGGTAGATTGACTGTCTGCCCCTTTACCCTTTTCGACTGAGGCAAGGGGCACTGCACCAATTATCCAGGGTTAGATCCTTATGGATAGGGAGGATGGCTGGAAGTCTGCTCGTCTGTTTTGTCTTGAATGACAACTGAGACATCCTTTAGGATATGGCCGAGGCTTTTCTGGGGATTGTTCCTCTGTTTGCTGTGAAGAAAGTGAGCACGATCTTTGTCGTCACTATCTGGGATTTCATCATTCATCCCTTCGTAGTTGATAATGACTTTCATATTAGCGAATGGGTCTCGTCCTTCATACAGGATCTTTTCTTTTCCCTTTTCGCTATCTGCCTCAGGCTTGAGGGCTTTCCTTTCATGGACAGGTATGATTGAAGGAAATAGCATGTGTAATACCCGAGAATTTCCTAATATTATTAAATAAATATATTAATGGAAATGAGAATTTATTTAAATATAAATAATTTTGTGTCATGAGATGGATTAATTCAATTCTATTAAATTGAATAATTATAATAATTGAGAAATTGATGGAGTTTGCGATAAACTCATTGATAGCCTTGTGTGGCACAGTGACGTAACATAAGAATGATTATATTAATTTAAGCTAACAATTAATCTATATTAATTGTTATTGTAGAATATTAATTAGTTGTTATCGTAGAATAGTAATTAATTATCGTGGAACATTAACTGTGATTAATTAATAATACGTGATTATTATTATTGCAAGAAATATAATAATAATAAATCACTTGTTTATAACTATGCTGAAATGTATAGTTGTTAATGTGATAATTAATCATATAAGTGTTAATCGATTATTATGGAAATTAATAATAAATGAGGAATGGATTAATTAATATTATTGTTAATTAATCAATGAGATAAATAATTTATTTATTTGACATTATGATTAATAAAACAAATACGTAAGTTATTAATATAATAAGATTATATTAATTGATATGTGCAAATGTGCAATACTTGAATATATAAAGTATATGGAATACAACTATATAGTGTAGAGAGACACTTAAGTGTGACCATGCATGTATATATAAACTATAGTGCAATATGATTATACTACACATAGAAACCATATATTATATGAAGCATAATGAGATTATATTATGTACATAAACTATATAGTAAAGTTATTAAACTATGTGAGTACATCATGATACTTATGTGACAATATGTATGGGGGTATGCATTAAAATAATATATTATGGATATATTGTAATCAATTGTTGATTGTAGAATTTAATAATAAATGTGATAGAATCCGATTAAATTATACTGGTGTAATAAAATGTACATGAATTATAGGTGTACAAGTCACACTTACTACATTATGTGAATTATAGTGTGGCATTTCAATTAAAGACATATGTATAAAATGTGTAGATAGCCTAAGTATTTAATACATATATGTATAATAATTTAAGTATAGCATGTGGTCCATTTACAATATCAGAGTTTCATTCTTTGTCCCATAATAAGAGACTTAGTTCACTCTCACGTGAACAACTCAAGCTAGCCTACTCCCTATTTCTTCCTCAAACTCAGCATTGCATAGCTCGTGATTATGGAAGGAGTGGGATTCATGATGAATCCAACAACCATTTACCTGCTCTCTCATAACCCTCATGCAATCCTTCAACCCGTTAGTTTGGTTTGGAAATAATAGCATTGTCTAGACATGAATTTCTCTATATATATAAGCTCTTCCCCTTCAATTTTATTTGCTGAGATTTTGCTTGAGTTTGATAAATTGAGAACATATATAATATCAGTCTAGAGTTGTAAGAATTGAATAGCTGCAAGCTCAATCATTTACAGAGGTATAACTACATTCCTTGTTCTTCATTTTCGTTTTCTGTTTCTAAAGTTTTTGAAAATGTCTCATTTCTTGGTTTTGCCAAGTTGAGTTGGGTTTGGGTTATAGAACCCTTATATGGTTGTTATGTAGACTTACAATCATATGGATATACGATATGGCTTGCTAGCAATCAAATTCTTATAAAAGTTATGTTCTTTATTTTCAAGTCTCTGAGATTTCTTGAATTTTGAATGTTGTTTGGAATTCATAATTTTATGATTGGGTTATGTTAATTAGTCTTAGTAGTATGTTTAAACCTTAATGTAACTGCTTGGGACTGATTTCGTGAAGTAATTTGGCATTTGGCCTGGAAGTCTGCCGATGCCGGCATTACACTGCGGCGCAGCACAGCTGTGCAGAGCCCCTGCTGTAGATTTTTGCTTTTTGCTTCCTGCTTGATGTCTGCTACATGATAGTTTACTTGAATAACTTAGATGAACATGTCAGCATGAGTACTACCTATACATTAGTATATTAACATGATGTGCACGTGTGTTGCTATGATGTCATGCAAGATTAATGGAATGACGAATAGCGTTGAAATAAATTTCAAGTTTCCTAAGCGAACTTTAAACATATATGACTTATGTCGGTATTCTGACCATGCAAGCATACTAGTATGATCTAAGAAGGCATGAAAAGCATGTTAATAGGTGTGTACATGTTTCATAAGGTAACATGAACATGTGAACCTAACTAGTGCACTTTCCTAACAAAAATCAATGTTTTGAAAACAAACTTTGACATGTGTGTAACACATTGATGTTCTGATTTTTGAGACATGTTAGTACGACTTAGAAACACATGAAATGCATGCTAACTTATGTATATAGGTTCCGTGATACAATATGAACATGTGAACCTAACTAGTGCACATTTCTAACAAAAGCGTAGATTTTTAAAAACAAACTTCGATAAATTATATTCATGTTGATATTCTGACCATACAAGCATTTGATATGGTTTAAGAATGCACGAAAAGCATGTTGACTTGTTTAGGTATGTTTCATAGCATGTCTTGAGTATATGGACTTCAATTGTGAACCTTGCTAAGTAAAAGTATAAGTTCGAAACGTAAACCTTGAACATGTTTTCAAAAAGATAGTTACATCACGTGAGTATCTAGATTCTAAAGGGTTAAGATGGCATGTTCGGGTTTGATATGTCTCTAAACATGATTCGTATGTAGTAGACATATGATAACATGAGTTTAAAGCATGCTCTTAGGTATTAAACAATACTAGTTATGAATAAATAATGTGAACACTATAAGCATGTGTATTAATAGATTATGTGACATCTATGTAAACATATAGCCAAGTTATAAAGCATGATAACCACATGGTTTTTCTATCCCTTAATACCGTGTAAAATGTAAGTTAAAATTGTGATAATGAACTCAAGAATGATTATATGCTACGATGTTACTTGAACCCGATTTTGACGGTTAACTTAGGGGAATGCCATAACTTGCTAAAATGAAATATATTTAGTATTGATTGTGGTCTTATGTGATATTAATAATATGCGAGTATGTTTGCTAATTGTGGTAGTCTCACATGATAGTAATGATGTATAAATATGATCAACTTGAGAAAAGAGAAAATTAAGGATAGAAATTATATTCTATATAACTGTGTAGCTAGGTTAAAACTTAGCTTATGTGTTGATCGTATATTCGAAGATAAAATGTGAAGTTTAATTATGTGACTAATGAATATCATATATATACGTAATTGTATTACGATAGGAATTTGAAAGTGTTAGCTAGCTTTACGTGAGTAAACTACGCATAAGGCAAGTATCCTAAATCCTTGCATTACTTTATTCAACGGATATTGTAAGCGAGTATCTAAACCTTATCTCTTTGGATGCAAGTATTCTATCTTTGTATATTGCGAACTAGTTTCCTACTTAATCGTTTGAATTAAATTAGCATACTTGAACTCTTATTTCATTAAAGCTATTATTCATGTTGAACTTATTATTGTTCTTGAATATTGTGAAAGTGTCTATGTCATTTGATTCGGCTAGACTTATATTATTAAAAAGCGACCCAAACTAATTGATTGGTGCGGGATCTTGTATTTGACTGAGAAGAACAACCTTCTTTGAAGGAAATATATAATTGTCGGAGAACCGACGCGCGCACTTGAGTATGATTGATTGTTATGCATAACGATGGTACTTTAGGCTGATCACCTGTTGTACCTGTTTTTGTTGGATTTTCAGTTTATTACTGTTAATTCTAGTATAAGTTCATGGTCCTTAGTGACTGCTCAGTATTCAGTTATCTTGAAATCTTGAATTGATTTATTATTGAATCACATTGATATTATTCTGTCCTTAGCGACTGTTATTGAAAATTGTTGATATTCTTGTTATCCTTGAATTATAAAACCTTGCTATACCCTTTTTGAGAATTTAGAATTTTATTATAAATCTTTATTGTATATTACTTTCTGAGCAATTGTGCTCATTCTTGCTTTCCCTAAAACATTTCAGTTAAGGTATAGCAGGGCGAACCTTCGAGCATTGATAAGGGCAAGGGCAAGGCTACCAACTAGCTTGTCTCTTTTATGTTTTAAATATTTTAATGTTGTATTAAGATGATGTAGTAAGACTTGATTTGATTATGTTTAAGCTTAAGTTAGATTATGTAATAAGTCCTTAATTGATATTATTATGTAATCTATTATGTACTGTAGGTTGCGAGACTTGGGAGAATAATTATAATAAATTATTGTAAATTATTCTAGATTAGATTTTTCGCTATGATTGTGTGATACTTAGTTATTATTATTGTGATGTATTACCATGAGCACGTGACGAACCGAATTCGAGAGACCCCGTGACAGTCCTGGAATCTGGGGGCGTCACAGCATAGCTGATGCCCCCGTAGGGATCTTCCTCGTAGGTTTCTACCCATCCGACATTTGTGAGGTTTGGGAGCAGAATTGTGGAGGCTTGAGCCTTGGGATGTTTGTGTGGATTTCGGTGGTTTAACCGAATGAAAATCCCAATCCTGCTCTTCCCATCTGACTTGGGATTTGGATTGGTATCTTAATGTCGTGCTTGTTTTTTCTTAACCATTCTCCAGGCTGGAAACCCGCAGCTACCATTTCTTGGCCCACTGTCATTACTTCAGTGGAAATTTTAGGCTTAAGGGCTGGTGCCTCAATTGGTATATATTGAATATTGCTTGCCTCGAGAGCTTGAAAACTTGCAGGCTCAACCCCCCGACGTCCAAGCTAATCACTGGCATTCACTGTGATGAGGCTGCCGTTAATAATGTACTTGAGTTGCTGATGGACCCAGCCATATAGGTCCATGGCCTGCCCAACAACAAGTTGTATCCGGTGGCTATGTTGAGCACCTGGAAAGATACATAGAAGGTGTGTGGACTAATTTCTAAAGGAAGATCGATTTCCCACATAGCCTGGCAGCGAGATCCATCGAAAGCCCGGATAACCATGTGACTGGCTTTGATCCGGTTTGGATTGATCTTCATCCTTTCCAACGTGTCGTATGGACAAATGTTGAGGGAAGATCCTCCATCAATAAGAACTCCTCCGATTATATATCCGGAGGACATAACGACTATATGCAGGGACTTGTGGTGGCCCCTGCCCTCAGTAGGGATATCATCGTCTGTGAAGGAAATCACATTGTTGTTAAAAATATGTTCTATCACGTGACAAAATTTCTCTGTGTCTACCGCGTGTAGCATATGGGCTTCTTCTAGTACCTTCACTAGGATGTTACAGTGATCCTCTGATGATAGGACCAAGTCTAGGATGGATATTTGCTTGGGTGCGTCTTTCAAGCTTTGCAATATCTTGATTTCATTGTGTCCCATCTTTTTGAGGAACTCTCTTATCTTTTCTTCAGCCACCCTTTCTTTTGCTTTGGTAACTAGTTTAGTCCCCCGCTGAGGCAGGTACAATGGATTATCCTTTGATAGGATGGAAATGTTGTTTAAAGTAGAGCTTCCAATGTCCCCGTAGTTACCATGGGACCTTCTTCAGAGTGAGGATTGGATAGTGAGGCCTGAAGGGCAAAATTAGAGGCTGAGGTGCAGCCACCTTCACAGGATTTTGTTTATCTTGGACCCCTTTACCTGTCAGTACCAAGGGTGTGATGATTGATTCTTTATCACAAGATATGACAGCCACTGTGTCCTAATACCATACATTGGGGATCCTAGAGGCTATCTTTATCTGTCATGTCAAGCATTTGATCTCCTCTGATTAGGTCGCCTTTCTCAATCAGGTCTTGAATTAGGTTACGAAGTGCCCAGTATTCTTCTATATCATGGCCGGGAGAGTTGGAATGGTACTAACATATTTGGTCAAGTTTGAGTTTTCTGGATTAAAGGTTCAGCGGAGGTAGCAAGTTTTCAACCATTCCCTCGTTGATCATCATTTGAAGGATTTCTTCCATTGACTAGTTCAAATTGGTGAAATTTCTTTAAAATAAGAACTTCCTACTTGCTTGGACACTTGCTTCTTCGATCCCCATGTTAGTCTAGGGTGTAAGCTCACAAGTTCGGCTATGATCTTGATTGGAATTGACTTCCGCTGGAGGAGAGCGACTGCCAATAGATTGATGGATTTGCTTCAACATCTTTCTGGTGAGTTGATGTTGGTAGACGACCAGTTCAGCCAACTGCTCGATTTGTTCCTTGATAGACTTTATTTCTTGCTCTATCAGGAATTGTTTTTCAAAAGCTTCCCAACTCATTGGGCTGATGTTGTTGAATTGAGTTAATTCTTTAACATAGCGGGGGTATTTGGATTCTTCTCCACTTGAAGTGTTGACCATGTTGACACTCTCCTCCTTGTGCTGTGGGAGAGGGTTATGTTGGACATGCGGTTGATCGGGTTTTGTGACCACAATTTCTCCATTATAAATCAAATCTTGGATTTTGTGCTTGAGGGACCAACAATCTTGGGTGTCTGGCCCGGTGATCCGAAATGATAAGAACACTTCTTGCTAGGGTTGAAGTTCCTTAAATTAGTGTTAGTTGGTGGAAGGAGTTGGCCAATCTTCTTCTGAGTTGTCAGAAGTTTGAAGACGTTCTCGAGTGAATCCCCTAATGGGGTGAATGTCCTTCTGCGTCCGACCTCCATGTTTTTCTGGAATGAAGGATTTGAAGGCTGTGTTGCAGCTTGGAAAGGTGTATAGTTCCTCCTTTGAATAGGTGTATTATTTAAATTATCGCTTATATTTTGTCCTTGTAACACTGAGAAAACTTCTTCATCTTTCTTTTTGTGGACCCTCCGGGGATTACTCCCGTAATTTCCGGATTGGATATGCTCAGCAACAACTTCGAGTGTCGTTAGGTCTTTTATTTTCCCGGACTTAAGTCCCATTTTGGCCATTTCACCGTGTTTGATCATTTTAGAGAAAGGTTTTCCTATGCCTGCTAGGACCCTTTCATAATAAGGAGCTTCTTGAATATCGATGAAAGTCATGACTATTTCAGATTCAGTCATGGCTGAGGTGACTTGTGCTGCGACTCGTCTCCATCGTTGGGCATATTCTCTGAATGATTCAGTGTTATTCTTTTTAATTTTGGTAATTTGATACCGATCTGGAGCTAGCTGAGATTGGAAACTATACTGGCTGAGGAAGGTATGGGCCAATTCTTCCCAACTGTGGATTTTGGAGTTATCCAGACGGGCATACCATACTCTGGCTTCTCCAGTTAAACTCTTCTAAAATAGTTGCATTCGAAGTTTCTCATCCTCAGCATAGGATCCGAGTTCTCCAATGAAAACTTTTATGTGTGAATAAGGATCCCCTAATCTGTCATATTTCTCAAAATTAGGGACTTGAAATTTTTCGGGATTCCGAGCCCCGAGAAATATGTATAGATCTGAGTAGTTGACACTGCTAAATGCCCCAGTTCCTTTGATGGACCGGAGGGTTTCTTCCATTTGTTGCATTTTCTTGAGAATGTCACCAGCTTCCTATTCTTTGCTTAGGATGGCGATTTCTGGAGTTTTGTTGATTGTATCCTAGGTCTAGGGTCCAGAGATCTGAGTTTCGGCCTTTTCAGTATCTTAACCTCCAGCACCACTACCAGATGCTCCTGGTTCTGGATGAGTTTGAGATTGTTTCTCTTTGAAGGCCTTGCTTTGCTCTCGAAGGAAATCAGGCTAGCCCGGCTATTTGATTTTTCAATCCTTCGAATTCTTCCCTAGACACAGGGGTAGATTCTGGTGGAGCACTTGAAGCCATGTCCGTAGATGGACTGGGTGTTTTTCTTTCCTGGGATCTGGTGATAGGATCAATTTTTCCCTACCTACACCAAAATGTATGCGTATCAGTTCCCTGTGGTAGGTAATGACTGGATGCATTTATGATGTGTGTTTTTTAAGTTTATCCAGCAAAGCCGAGGTTAGTTGTTTTGATGGCAGGATGACAGGATATTTAACAGGAAAGTAAATCTTTCATTATTATCATTTACAATGCGCTCCTTAGTAATTGGAGACTTGACATGGAATTGAAAGAGGAAGGCATGAAGAAGCATCCCATCAGATTCTGTTGATCAGAAGCTGACCTATCCTAGGTTACTCTCGCGGCTTCTGTTTCGGCATGAAGGTTCCCAGATCATCATAATATATTAGAAGGGAAGTTAATCCGATCGTTCAACTGGAGCGAATCTGGGTGGTGCATTTTCAGGAGGCAGCCCCAGAGACTTAGTTGTCCCCAGAGTCTTTACTTATCACCGACCTGGTTAGCCTCCTGGTGAAGGGACTCACAGCATACATTCACATACATCGGCCTTATCGCTTATGCATTCAATGACAGTTCGTGCGAAGCACTAATATGGGTGCGAAGCACTAAAGCATTCATTCTCATTCATTCAATGTAAAGGCATAGTATTCATACATTCAATGAAAGACGCAGCATTCACTTATCCATTGACTGTAGAGACGCAAGATTTCACACATTCAATAGTTTTGAAAGGGAAATGTTTGAAAAGATTGAAAGCGGCCGAACCTCTACTGTCCCCAGCAGAGTCGCCACCTGTCGACGTTGGAAAATTTAAAAAATATCATGGGTCGATTTATAACCCGATTTTCCTCAAATCGATCTTCCTAAGTTATCTCTACTCTTGTTCTTTTTATTGCAAAAAAGGTTTTGAAGAGTTTTTTAGGAAAGAGGCCAACATGTGTATATGTCCACGATTTGATTTGATTTAAACAGAGTCGCAAGTTGGTAGTTTTGAAAATAATTGTACCAACTCAACCGAATTTGATTTGAAAAGAGGCCCAATTGTTGGACACTATTGAAACTTGATCTTTGAAATCGGAGTTTTGAGTTCGAGGGCTTGGTTAAGTGTGGGGAAGGTGTTAGGCACCCCACGACTCCCGTATAAATACGGTACCGTAATCTTTTCAATATTTCCCTTAAAATTGGAATGCGTGAGTGAATGCTGTTTGAAAATTGGGCCTTTGGATTGATTGAAAGCTTTGACAGGCTTCGTTGAGCCTATATACGAAGGGTTTGATTTGATTTGAAAATTAATCTTTGATTTGATTTGAAAATCAATCGTTGATTTGATTTGAAAAAAGCATTATTTAATTTGATTTGCAAAAGCTTTTGAATTGAATTGACAGTGATGTTTTGAAAGCTGGTTTTATCAAACCCTTACGCTGACATAGGAATTGAAGCATATCGTTACTCTTAATTTTATCTTTATAGCCTTAAGGCTATATGCAAATGGTGATTTGTCGGGCTGCGAAGCATCCTCGTCCACAGAAATATAAAGTGTTGGTCTCCTCATGGGTATGAAAACCATCGGAGGGATGCTGACACGACAATCCATATTTTCACTATGTTGAGAACTTAAATCCAGATAACTGTTTTAAGGTCTATATATGTACATTTTATAAAAAAAAATTGGTAGGGTACATCTGTAAGTCTGAGTTTGTCCATCATGGAAATCAGATTTTGATCAATTTAATTATGAATCCCACGATTCCTAGGCTCACATATGAGTAGCTAGAAAACCTAGGCTCACATATGAGTAGCTAGAAAACCTGCACAACTTAAATTTGTACAGAAGTAGATAAATATCCCAAGATAGCCAAAACCAGGGATTCATTCAGTAAATCCCAGTCCGCACGATCGAAGCGTCTCTGTAACGAATGAGATTTTATATATTACTTTTAAATATTTATTAAATTAAATAAATATTTTATTTGATTTATTTATTGAGTTAAATAAATAAATTATGTGATTGTTTTAGAGTAAGTTAATTAAGTGTTATATATTAATTAAATGAATAATTAATATGTATTGATTTTATAGTATAGTTCTAATTTAATTGAGATAATTAAATTAGATGAGTTATATGATGAGTGTTACATGAATTATAATTAGCGAGTAATTATAATTGTTATGTGATAATTTTTTTATGTACATTAATTGATGTTAGATTTTAATTAATTAAATAAGAATGTTAAAGATTAAATTAATTAAAGTGTAACATTTAAAGTATGTGTTAAAAGGATTTATTAAAATAAAGAAAAGAATTTTAAAGGTTTTACCAAACAGGGCCTTAAGCTCAAAAAGTTAGTTTTTAAAAATAAACAGTTTTTGCCAAACAAGTCTTATGGCTTTTTAAATTCAAATTGTGTAACTCATGTAATAATTATAATTAAATATATTTATTATATGGGTTAATTACTTGTCAGTTATATGTATATATGATATATATATATATATATATATATATAATATATGTATATCAATAGTTTTACGTTAGTTAGTGTTAGAACAAGAGTTAGTCAGAAGAACAAAACAGAGAAAAGATAGAGAGAAAGAGAGAAGAAGAAGAGAAAGAAAGGGAAGCTTGAGAAATCAAAGAAACTTCATCTTCTTCCTATCACTAAGACAAAGGGTATAATCCTAACCTATAGTCTTAGAAGTTTTATTCTCATGTTCTTCGTACTTTAGTTCTTTGTAAAACATGTTTTCATGTAATTTGAGTAATTATGATTTTTATAGGCTATGTATATGCTCATATATGAATTGTATGCCTAATTAATTGTTTAATTCATATACATGTGGTAAACATGAGTAATTAATGTTCTTCAAAGAGTTACAGTGAAAGTATTTTGAAATTTTATATATATGTATAGTTTTCTCTTAAAAACCAAAGGAATTCATGTTTGATTGTTCATTGTGTTTAAATTAATGGTAGGTGATGATAGCATATTTAGAAATTGATTGACTATGCTTGAAATTGTGTGAATTGGTTTAAAAATAAAAATACAGTGTTCAATTTAATGAAGAACACTTAACAGTGGCTTTTCTTCAAAAATCATGAAATTGGTTGTTTTGATTATGTGTTGTAATGTTTATATATGTTAAATTCATGTTAGAAGCTTTAAGTTTATTTTTTCTATAAAATTGATACGAATTGTATTGACTGGAATTGAAATTTGGTGGGGAGAAATAAGCCAAATTGGCTTTTTCTCTGCACAGTTCGCTAGCATGTCTGCCGACCCTGCAAGGGGCCTGCCCCGGCGAGCCTATCAAGAGTAAAACCCTCGCCCGGCGGGGGGGGGGGGGGGGGTGCAGAAAGTCAAGATGGGTTATTATTTTTTTTTATTTTGTTGTATCATAAAAGGCTAATTGAAGGTGATAATTTGATGACATGAAAATGAATATTAATATATTATATTAATAAAATATATAGTGTGGTTATAATTTTGAATAATTATAACTAGAGTAAAGGTTTAATTTAAATTATAATTTTGTTAAATTATAATGAATATTATTTGATTTATTTTAATCAAGTAAATGTTAATTTATGTAATTATAATTTAATAAATGCATGATTAATTATAAGTTATAATTTGTGTATTATAATTCAATATTTGCATGATTAATTATAATTTGTGTAATTATAATTTAGTAAATGCATGATGTAGTTTAATTAATTATAAATTGTTTATAATTTAATTAATATAAGATGTGATTATAATTTGAGTAATTATAATTAGATTAAATGTTTAAATTATAATTCATTTAATTATAATTTAATTAATATGAAAAACATAATTATTATTAATTTAATTATGTGAGCATGCCTATGTGGTGTAATTAATTATGTGACGGTTAATTATTAACTTATTAATTAAACTAGAAAGAGTTAACCTATATGGGTTAGTCAATTATGTGAATTAGTTACATGTTAACTAATTTATATTATTGTGATTAATTATATATATGAAGGAATTGTTTAGGAACGTGATAGTAACTGTAGCTTGTGCTCGAGGCAAGTTGTTCTATCCTTTCTTGATTTTGTTTATGCCAATTATTGTATTCTCTATAATTTATATATTGAATAAATATCTTAGCGAAGTTCATTTATGAATTGATGTGACCTTGACTTAATTGTTCAAGTAAGGTCTACTAAGTCTTTCAAATGCTTTAAGTTACCTCTAAAGCATAAATTATTTTGTAATTCTTTATTATTGAATTATTCTTGATTATTGTAAGTCGATTCAACTATTCCTTAGTTGATGAACGTTGAATCCTAAATTACCCTTTAAGATTATCCAAACCAAACATTCTTTGGTGCGAACTTGTACTCAAATACTGAGATAAACAACCCTATTTATTAGAGGAGGTTACTATGCAAAAGCGTTAAGATATTTGTGCACAATACATGGTACGAAGGGCTGATCCCCCTAAGTACGAGTTAAGGTCCATAGTCTAAATGACTGTTAAATGTTTTAAATAAAAATATTTATAACCTAGGACAAAAGTTCAAGGTCTTACGACCCTCAGATGATTTCAATATTCAAAATTTTAGTTATTAATGAAAGAATTATTATTCAATTCTTTATGGTTGATGAAAGTAAAGTTATTCAGATCTATTGAAACTATTCAATTATATTCTTATTATTGTTGTATTCCAGTGAGCGTTTGTTTGCTCACTCTTGCATATTTAATAATCCTTTGCAGTTAAAGCCGAGAACGTTGACGTACCGTCAACGAGTAAAGGGAAAGGCAAGATGAACAAGTGAAGACTTGTTATCTTTTGATTTTGATTGTAATAAGACTTTATGTTATATTTTTATTTTCGCATTATTATTTAAGTTAAGGTTAGATAAACCCTGGTATGATTTTGAATAAGGTTGTAATTCCTTTTTAAGGAAGATTTTATTATTTATTCAAGGTTGTAATTTATTTTACATTCCTTATTATAGGTAGATGTATGTTCTATTTAGAAAGTGAACACCAAATCATGTGGAAACGAAGTACCTGGATTTGGGGGTGTCACAGGTTGGTATTGAAGCAGTAGGTTATGCACCTTAGGTGGGGGGAAAAACCTTAGGTAGTAGCCTTATAGGAAGATCGAAAAGATAGTGGTGATAGGTAAAGATAATAAACTACCTTATGTGCTATGTGTTTACGTTTAAGTATTCGAAGAGTGACGACTCGATATCACGTAATAATAAACTTTAAAATTCTTTTATCAGGATGACGAACGTTGGAGAATCTAGTCAGGCTAGGGAGGACATACCTCAGGTGCCTAGAGAGGAGGAGCCTCGAGACATCCATGTTGTCTGGGAGCAGATGGTTAGGAGAGAGCCATCTCTAGTGATCACCGTAGCTGGTCGGGAGCATAGGCTGACACCTATTTCAGAGGAGGAGGACGAGGATGAGTCAGAGGAGGAAGAGGATCCCGAAGAGGAATTCCCACCTCACTCAGTTAGTGCTGAGATGTACGAGGAGGTTCACGATCGCAACGTGGAACTCCAAGAATTGTTGGACGAGAGTCGGACTACTGTACAGCAGCAATATGAGACTATCGAGGAGATGGATAGTGAGCTAGGAGAAGTGCAGTGGAAGCTAGTCCATGTAGAGAATGATAGGGATGACGCACGAGCTGAGATAGCGAAACTTAAGCAAGACATCCAAAAGGAGTCGATGAAGCGTGCCAGAACTGAGGAAACAAGTTTGAGGGCTATTCAACGAGTCGATCGAGCTAAAGACGAGGCTCAAGCAAAGAGAGCCAAGCTAAAGGAAACAGAATACGCATTCCACACGGCTATAGATAGAGCAAGGATCGTGTCTTCTATTATCTAGCTCAGTTCCAAGGTTTACCATGGTACATGGTGGATCGCAGAACAACATCCTGGGTGATGGAGGAGGAACGCAAAGAGGCTGTGCGACGTTTTAACATGCCTAGATAGAAGAGTCTATATTTATGTGTTTCTTTTTGTAATAAATAAATATAAATCCCATAATTTAAGATAAGAATGGGATGAGTTAATGATGTAGTCCTGTAACTTGTTCCAGTTCAGGAAAGATGATGTAAATAGTAGAGATGCTATCTATTCTATGTTTTTAAAATTACGAGTAATGAATAAAAGAAGCTTATGGATGTGCTATTTGTTCAATATGAATTTAGTTATTTAATTATTTAAGTCTTAACTTGAATACTTAAGAATTTAGTAGAGGAGCTAATAATAATATTTCTTAACAGAAATTGCCTCCTAGAAGAAGACCTACACGTCAAAACCCTGAGGTTTTGACGAACAACAACAATAACGATGGAACAAACCCCAACTCGATTCAGTAGTTAGTGAACCTACTGACGGGGGCACTTGCAAATCAGCCGCAAATGCAGGGTACTACATTTAAGGAATTCAAAGCAGTAGGATCGCCTGAATTCAAGGGATCGACAAACCCTGTAGATGCTCAGATGTGGGTGATGGAGATGGAGAAGGTCTTCGACGTAGCTAGAGTCGGTGAAGACCAGAAAATAGCATTCGCGGCTTTCATGTTAAAGTCGGATGCTAGTTTCTGGTGGCAAGCTAATAGGACCAGAGAAGGAGAAGCAGTGATACCGTGGGAACGTTTTAAAGAGATGTTCTTTGAAATGTACTTCCCAGTTCGCTCACAGGACCAGATGGAGGTTCAGTTTCTAGAGCTAAAATAGGAAGAGATGATGGTGTCTGAATACGCCGCGAAGTTTAACGAGTTGGCCAGGTTTGCTACATAACAAGTCAGCACGAACACTAGGAAGGCTAGGAGGTTTGAGCGAGGACTGAAACCCTGGATCTATAGTAAAGTCTCTATGTTCTAGCTGAACACTTTTGCAGTTGTGCTGGAAAAGGCCATTCTAGCTGAAGGAGGGAGCGACGCCTTGACTAAATTCAACCAACACACGAAGAAGAAGATTGAGATGGAAAACAATGCTGGTGGTAGCGGGGTTATCCATCAAAAATGAAAGTGGAACAACAACACCTCTGCTGGGTGTCAGCAGGGAGGCCAGCAGAAGAGGAAGCTCGAAGTATGTGCTACATGCGGAAAGGCTCACACTAGAGTGTGCATGAAAGGGAAACGGGTGTGCTATAACTGTGGTCAGGAAGGCCACATCGAGCCGAGTTGCCCAAACTCTTAGAAGGGAGCTTGGTATACATGTGGATCCAAGGATCATATGGCTCGTAGCTGCCCTAAGAAGACAGCGGCAGGGTCAACAGGGAATGGAGGAAATGGCAGCGGCAGCACTCTGACTATCGCTGGACTGTCACCACTACAAGCCATTCGACCCATTACCTGCACGTTCAACATGACGGTGTAGGACGCTGTGCAGTTAAAAGATGTGGTGGCAGGTATTATTCTGATCAATTGTATAAATGCATATGTATTATTTGATTCGGGTGCTACTTGTTCATTCATATGTGATGATTTTGCTAAAATCCTAGACTTACCTATAGAGGAGTTAGTTTACCCCTTGAACATAAAAATTATGAATAGGGAAGTCATTCCTATTAGGTTTGTATACAAGAACTTTCGATTGGACATTAAGGGTCAGGAGCTGGGGGTAGATTTGATTCCGATAAAATATGGGGAATTCGATGTTATACTGGGTATGGGCTGGTTGTTCAACCATGGGGCGGTAATCGATTGTCAGTAAACCTTACGACTCCTTCGAAAGTAGTGTTCTATGACAGTAAATTACCTAGACAAGCGAGTTGTCTGACGGTGATGCAAGCCAAGAAACTTTTGACGCAAGGCCTGTGTAGGATATCTAGCCTATAGTTAATACACGTAAGGAGAGCCCAAAGATAGAAGAGATATTAGTGGTTAGGGAGTTTAGGGACGCATTTTTGGATAATTTACCAGGACTTCCGTCAGATAGGGAGATAGTGTTCGTGATCGACTAAGCGCCGGGAACTGCTCTGATTTTGAAAGCTCCGTACCGAATGGCTTCGATAGAGATGAAGGAATTGATGGTTCAACTATAAGAATTGATGGACAAGAAGTATATTCAGTCGAGCGTTTCGCCGCGGGGAGCGCCAGTTTTATTTATAAAAAAGAAGGATGGATCGATGCGGCTCTGCATTGATTATAGGGAATTAAACAAAGTTACGATCAAAAATAAGTATCCTTTACCTAGGATCGATGATTTGTTCGATCAACTGAAGGGTGCGAAATACTTCTCAAAAATCGATTTGAGAAGTGGATATCATCAGCTGAAGGTAAGGAGAGAAGATATACCGAAAACAGCTTTCAAAACTCGATATGGACATTACGAGTTCTTGGTGATGTCATTTGGTCTAACGAATGGCCCAGCTGCATTTATGGACTTAATGAACAGAGTGTTTATGCCATTCCTAGATAAGTTCGTAGTAGTGTTCATAGATGACATCCTGGTTTATTCCAAAATCGAGGAGGAACACGCAAAACATTTAAGACTAACTTTAGAATCGCTGAGACGAGAGAAGCTGTATGCAAAATTCTTGAAGTGCAAATTCTGGTTGGAACGTGTGCAATTTCTTAGCCACGTGATTGACAAAGAGGGGATTTCGGTAGATCTATCGAAGGTTGAGGCCGTAATGAATTGGGAGCAGCCGTAGACGCCGTCTGAAGTGAAGAGTTTCTTGGGATTGGCAGGTTATTACCGGAGATTTATCCAAGACATTTCCAAGATCGCAACCCCGTTGATGAATTTGACTCGTAAAATAGTTAAGTTTGTTTGGGGGAAAAAGTGTGAGGAAAGTTTTCAGGAACTGAAGAAGTGGTTGAGTACTGCGCCTATGTAGTCCTTGCCGGATAGTACGGGAAATTTCGTAGTATATAGTAATGCCTCACGTAAGGGATTAGGTTGTGTGCTGATGCAGAGCGACAAAGTCATTGCCTATGCGTCACGTCAACTGAAGGATTATGAGAAGGGGTATTCGACCCATGATTTAGAATTGGCGGCAGTAGTGTTTACTCTAAAGATATGGAGACACTACTTATTTGGAGAGAGGTGTGAAATATACACAGATCATAAGAGTCTGAAGTATATTTTCACCCAGAAGGATTTGAACATGCTCCAAAGAAGATGGTTGGACCTGATCAAGGACTACGACTGCGAAATACTTTACCATCCGGTTAAAGCTAACGCCATCGTCGATGCTTTGAGCAGAAAAGGTCAGGAGAAGCTGAACATGTTAACTGATCAGGATCAGTTGATAGAACAGATGGCTAGATTAGACTTATAAGTTAAGTTTCCGAATGAGTCGGATGAGAAGTTGTTTCAAGTAAATACTGGTTCTACTCTGGTAGACAAAGTGAAAGAAGCACAACTTCACGACGAAGAAAGGGAGAAGATTCGAAAGATAATAGCCGATGGCGAAGAGTTTAAGTTCAAGATCGATAACAAAGAACTGCTACGATTTGAAGGTAGAATCTGGGTACCGCCAGTACCAGAAGTCAAAGAAGAGATCTTGAGCGAATCTCATAGTTCAAGATATTCGATTCACCCTGAAAGTACGAAGATGTACCAGGATCTCAGGAACCATTATTGGTGGCCGAATATGAAGAGGGACGTTGCTGAATGAGTTGCAAAATGTCTAACTTGCCATAAAGTCAAAGCAGAACACCAGAGACCTAGTGGGTTATTACAACCATTAGAAATTCCAGAGTGGAAGTGGGAGCACATCACGATGGATTTTGTGGTTGGTCTTCCAGCGACTCAGAAGGGATTTGATGCGATATGGGTTATAGTGGATCGATTAATGAAGTCAGCCCACTTTCTACCGATCAGGATTAAGTACAACTTAGAATAATTGGCGAAGCTGTGCATTAAGGAGGTTATTTCTCGACACGGTGTTCCGGTGTCAATTGTGTCTGACAGAGATCCACGTTTCACGTCTAATTTCTATAAGTGTTTGCAAGAATGTCTGGGAACACAGTTTTGAATGAGTACAATGTACCATCCTCAGACTGATGGCCAGAGCGAAAGAACGATTCATACGCTTGAGGATATGCTAAGAGCTTGCGTAATGAACTTCAAGGGAAGCTGGGATGATCATCTACCGTTGGTGGAGTTCGCCTACAACAAAAGTTATCACGCGAGTATCGGCATGCCGCCTTATGAAGCGTTGTACGGCAGAAAATGCAGAACTCCCTTGTGCTGGGATGAAGTCGGTGAACGTCAGTTGTTGGGACCGAAATTGGTACAACAAACTGTTAAGATCGTGAAGCTGATCAGAGCAAAATTGGTTGATGCTCAAGACAGACAAAAGAAATATGCCGATCAACATCGACAAAATCGAGAATTCATACCAGGAAGCTTCATTTTCCTGAAGGTATCTCCCTGGAAGGAGAAAATTCGATTTGACAAGAAAGGGAAGCTGAGTCCCCAATTTATTGGACCTTTCGAGGTACTACGAAAGGTGGGCGAGGTAGCTTACGAGGTGGCGTTACCTCTATATTTCTGTATTACGACCTTACAAACACGATTATAAGCATGTAATAGAAAACGAGCATTTACAGTTTGATAAAGACTTAACTTATGAGAGGTTCCTGTTCAAATAGTTGATAGGAAGGAACAAGTACTTAGGAATAAAGTGATACCTTCTGTTAAGGTAATCTGGAGGAACCACGGTGCTGAAGAAGCCACGTGGGAACTCGAACATGTAATGAGGAAATCGTATCCTCAATTCTTTGCTTAATTATTTGTGTAACCCCTTATATATCGATTCTGGGGACAGAATCCTTTTAAGGGGGGAAGAATGTAATAGATGAGATTTTTTTATGTTGTGATTTTGGGGACAGAATCCATTTAAGGAGGGAAGATTGTAACGAATGAGAATTTTATATATTAATCGTAAATATTTATTGAATTAAATAAATATTTTTATTGAATTTATTTATTAAGCTAAATAAATAAATTATGTAATTTATAAAGTGTGTGATTGTTATGGATAATTTAATTAAGTGCAATAGAATTTATTAAATTGATATGAAATAAATGGTGTTGCATAAGTCTAATTTAAATTAGAATAATATTATGTGCTAAGTGTGTATAGTAAATTACTAATTGTTACATGAATTATGTTTAATAAGAGAATTGCAAGTGTGACAATTGAGTATTATGTGTATTTTTAATTAATTAATGAATGTTAGTTTATATTTAATTAAATTAGAAGGTTGCAATTTAATTAAATAAGTGTAGCATTTAATCTATGGATTAAAGAATTTATTAAAAGAATTGAAAAGAATTTTTAATTTGTTTTACCAAACATGGCCTTAGTTAATAAAAGAATTTATTTTTAAAAATAATGTGGTTTGCCAAACATGGCCTTAGATTTTTCAAATTCAAGGTTTTGTAACTTATATAATTAGTAGTAATTAATATAGTAATTAGTATTATACTTATTAGCTATATTAATAATATAAGTTACATATATATATATATATATATATATATATATATTATATGTATATGTATATTATATAGTATACGTTAGATAAAAGTTACGTTAGTTTTAAAAAACAAAGAAAGAAAGAAACAGAGAAAGTTAGAGAGTATACTCAGAGAAGAAGAAGATGAAGAAGAGAGAAGAAGAAGAAGCTTTAAGAAAGCAAGAGAAGAACAATACACCATCATCATCTCCATCTCTTCTCCTATCCAAGCTAGAAAAGGGTATAATCTCCATGCTTAAATATTCTCTATTTTGTGTTTTACATATTCTATGTTTTTTTATAAAAGAATTTCTTTGTAAAAGTTTTTTGTGTAAACTATGTGATCAAGATGTATATATGTGATGTGTATATATATATATATATATATATATATATATATTGATGTTATTATATCAGTTATATGGTTGTTTTAACAATTCAATCCATGTAATTTCGATAAACAAGAAGAAATTATGTTCATAATGATTTATTGTAAACTAATTTTGAAAGAATAGCCTTTGAAGCTATCAAATTGGTGTTTGATTATGGATTATTTTTTAAATTGATCATGGGTTATGTTAATATGTTATGAATTAGAGTTATTGTAATTAGAATTACATGAATTGATTGAAAAACGAATCCGTAATAGTGATTTTTTGTCAAGAACGCTTGATATTATAGTTTTCTTCAAAAATCATGAAAACTTGATTTTGATTATGTGTTGTAAGGATTTTATATGTTATAATCATGTTAAAGAGTTTAAAATTTTATTGTTATCAAGTTTCATGTTCATTATGTTGAGAAAAATCGGACTTTGGTGTAGATAAATAAGCCAAATTGGCTTATTTCACTAGAAGAAAATGCTCTATCAGCGACCGCCTTATACGGTCGCTATTATTGACATCAGCGATCGCCTATAGTGGCCGTTTGTAATAGTAGTCGCTAGATTATAATAGCGACCGCCTGTGGTCGCAGGTCGGTCGCAGGTAGACTTTTGCCGCCTAAAAATTGGCGTGAAATGCTCCTGGGCAATTTATTTGCGACCACAAAGTACCAGCGACCGCGTACGGTCGCTACTATGTCCACATCATTAAAAATCAGCGACTGCCAAAGGTCGCTGATCTATTTTAATGTACTCAGCAACAGGTGACTGGACAGACCACAAAACAGAAAGAAAAGGAGGGAGACCAGAAAAGGGAGAAGAGGAAGAAGGGGGAGAAGAGAAGAGGAAGAAGAGAAGCTGCTGCTACCGCACCACCGTCCGCCGCTACCGCGTCCACCGTCGTCGACACTCCCATCAATTTAGGTATATATTTCTTTTTGTTAGACTACACTAAGACTCCATATATTTTCTTTTGTTATGCCCTATCATTTTCTTTTGTTAGACTATACATGTAATTTGCGTTATTGATGGTGTTATGTTACCTTTGTAATTTGTGTATACATGTAATTGATAGTGTATACATGTTTCAAGCTTTGTGTAATTTGGTAGAATTTGTATTTTGTGTACACATGTTTATATTTCATGTAATTTATGTAATAACACATGGTGTTATGTGATTTCTGCTACAATATATTTTTGATTTATTATATGCAAGTTTAATAGTAATTGATAGTTGTTTTAGTATAAGATGATGTTGAATTAGCCAAACAACTAGGATTATGAATGTTATTATTATTTGAAAAGTCTTACAACAGACTCGGCCTCAGACAGGGGGGTCTAGTAACACACAACTTGACCCAATCTTATTTGAACATTTAGGACTCAAAAACATTCTCACTTCCACCCAAAACAAAGCATAATAATTATTATTATTTGAAAGTGAGAAGTGTGTTGATGTTTAGTTAATTAATCAACAACTTCAATTATTCAAGTCACTCCTACTTTTAAGTGTGATTTTAAAACTAAAGTACTATAGCCTATAGGTATGTAAGATTCCTAAAATGAAATAATACTCTTAATAATTCAATTATTTCAATCATGCAATACAATACAAATAACTTTCAATTCCAAATACCTTCCCCAAATGTTTTATGAAAAATATTTTATTTTATAGGAGGACTTATTAGATAAATTGCTCATACATATAAATAATACAAATCAGAAATCACATAACACCATATAAAATAATATAAAAATGATAATTATCCTCTCTTGAATCTCAAATGCAGAGTGTCGAGTGTCGGTCACCGGTCATACTACTAACATAGAGGGTGTCTAAATTATGTCACAAGTAGTAACCTGTACTTTTTAGGAACACAAAGTGTAGGCAATGACATTAACTAATTTGGGTTAAAGGTACTTGGTCCAGGGACAACAATATATGAGATGACTCTCTTTAGACAAATAATACATATTGTTAGATGTGAGGCCCAAACAATATATGAGATGACTCTCAAGTCATATGCTTATAAGTATGCTTAGAGAGCCTGACCATGCTATACATTATGTTGGTTTGAACATGTATGGCTGTATGGTTTGAACTTGTATAGTTGGGGCTGTATTGTTGTTTGAACATCCTCAAACAACATCTTATATGTATGTTGATGAATTAATCATATATGTGTATATGCTCAAGTCATATATATGTTTACAGAAGTATGCTTAAATGTTAATCATATGCTTACAAGTATGCATTATAAATGACATTGGGCTGAATTGTAAATATCTAACAAGGGGATACAATAATTCTTGTTTGCAATAGGTACCGTGGAATCATGGACCTCCATTCAAACCGTAGTTGGATGAGAAAACGAAAGTCAAGTTCCCAGATAGGTGCTACAACTGAATTTAGAACTGGTTGTCAAGTGTTTCTGGATTATGCATATAGTCACCCGGAATGTGTGAATGGTCAGAACAAGATAAGATGCCCTTGTTTGAAGTGTAAAAATCAAAATTATATGGACAGAGACATAGTAAACTATCATTTACTTGTTTCTGGGTTCATGAGAAATTATGAAGAATGCTGGTGGGCACATGGGCAGAGAAGAGATAGTGGCTATGCACAAGTACACACTCAGGGCAGCAGTACCCATCATATGAATGCCATGGTTCATGATATTGCAGGGCCGGATTTTGATTGGGAACAAGGCAGAGAGCAACCTATGAATTCTGATGCCAAAGCGTTCTTTAAGTTGTTAGACGAGGGTAGCGAGCCATTATGGCATGGTTGCACCAAACACACTACATTGTCTGCAGTGGCGACATTACTTAACATCAAGGCTGATCACAACATGAGCCATGAGTGTTTTGAGTCGCTATTGAAGGCCATTAAGAGTATGTTGCCTGACGATGAAAAATTACCCGATAACTACTACTACTATAAGAAAATGGTGAAGAAGTTGGGTCTTGGATACCAAAAGATCGATGCATGTTCGAACGATTGCATGTTGTTTTATAAGGAAAATGAACAAAAGACAAGGTGCACGTTTTGCAGTCATGATCGGTTCAGGCCTAATAAAGAGGGTGTGACTACAAAAAAGACAAGTATACCTTTTAAGATTTTAAGGTATTTTCCAATTATGCATTGGTTAAAAAGGTTGTACATGTCTTCAAGAACAGCTGAACATATGACTTGGCATGCGAAATCTCCAGCTAAAGATGGAGAACTTAACCATCCCGCAGATGGGCAGGCTTGGAAGGATTTTAACTTAGCACATCCTGGGTTTGCATTGGAACGTAGAAATGTGAGGCTTGGCTTGTCCACTGATGGATTCAACCCGTTCGGCTACTCAGCTGTTCTGTACTCCTGCTGGCCTGTGATTGTTACTCCGTACAACTTGCCTCCTTGGATGTGCATGAAATAACCATACTTGTTTCTTGCACTCGTGATTCCTAGTCCCAAGAGTCCTGGAAAGAACCTTGATGTTTACTTGAGACCTCTTATAGACGAGTTGAAGGTATTGTGGGAGGATGGAGTACATACTTGGGATGTTTCCACAAAAACAAATTTCAACCTTAAGGAAGCAGTTATGTGGACTATAAGTGATTTCCCTGCCTATGGTATGTTAGCTGGATGGAGTACACATGGGAAGTTGGCTTGTCCGTATTATATGTAGCATACAAAGTCTTTCAATCTATCAAAAGGTTGAAAGCCTTGCTGGTTTGACCGTCATCGTCGTTTCTTACCGGTAGACCACCCGTTTCGAAGAAATAGAGAACACTTCAGGAAAGGGAAAGTAGAGAATGATATGCCTGCACCGCAATTGTCGGGGACAGAGATGCGTGACCGTGTGATGAGATTGCCGGTCATTCTATTCGGTAAGATTGTTGCCTCAAACATAATCAATGGGTTTGGCGAGTCTCATAATTGGGTTCGAAGAAGCATCTTTTGGGAACTGCCTTATTGGTCTACAAATTTGATTCGTCATAATCTAGATGTGATGCATATTGAGAAGAATGTGTTTGACAATGTGTTTAACACTGTGATGAATGTTCCGGGCAAGACGAAAGATAATGATAAGGCACAGTTGGACATGAAAGATATTTGTAAGCGTCCTGGATTAGAACTTTATGAATCTCCTCATGGTCGGACGGTCAAACCACATGCAAGATATACATTGTCCAAAAAGGAAGTTGAAGATGTGTGCACATGGATTAAGACTCTGATACTACCAGATGCATATGCCTCAAACATTGCAAGGTGTGTCACAGGTGGGAAATTGCAAGGGATGAAGAGTCATGACTGCCATGTGTTCATGGAGAGACTCATGCCTATAACATTTCGGGATTTGCTTGATAAACCAATATGGGATGCTTTGACTGAACTTAGTCGTTTCTTCAGAGACATAAGTTCAAAAACATTAAATGAGAAGGACATGTCTGTACTTGAGAAGAACATCGTTGAGGTCACATGTAAGCTTGAAAAGATATTCCCACCTGGTTTTTTTGACTCCATGGAGCATTTGCAAATCCATCTACCCTATGAAGCTCGTGTTGGTGGTCCAGTTCAATATAGATGGATGTACCCTTTCGAGAGGATGATGGGAAACCTTAAGAGGAAAGTGAAGAATAGAGCTTACGTCGAGGGGTCGATATGTGAGGCATATAGTTTCAATGAGATATCTATGTTTGTCTCAGACTATTTTCCCGACGAAGTCTTGACAAAGGCCAATCGAGTCCCGAGACATGATGATGGGGGCAATGTTGAACTAAATGGTCGGCTTTCTGTATTTAGTCTACCGGGACGTGCTTATGGAAAAGGGTGGCGCATATTTCTCTCTGAGCAAGAATTAGATGCTGCACATACTTACATTCTTCTCAATTGTGAGGGGATTGACAAATTTGTGAGGTATACATTCCAATATGTTAACGTTTATAAAATTAATCTCATACATTCCAATATGCTAATGTTAATAAAATTGTATAGATCATACGATGACGAGTTAAAAGCAAATCAGCCAGGCATCACTGATGAAGATATTCATGTCAGTCGAGATAAAAATTTTGCACTTTGGCTAAAGGACAAAGTAAGTGAAGTTAATTAAGCACGACATATATAATAGTAATTTATGAATTCATTTAATTTAAATTCATTTTTGTAGGCTCTTAATGTGGGAACCATTCCTCCAAATATACAAGTCCTAGCTATGGGCCCAGACAGGGACCAAGTCAGCCACAATGGTTACAAAATAAATGGCTGTGAATTTCATACAAAGACATATGCTCGCGATAAAAGAACAACGAACACTGGAGTTTGTGTCCAAGGAGATTGTTACAATGAGCTTGGTCGTGCCTTTTATGGAGAGTTGGAGGAAATCATAGAGTTATCGTACAAGGGCACTTACGGGGGTCAGATTAATTTGTTCAAGTGTCGTTGGTTTGATTCAGAAAAAGGGATACGTGTTGACAGACATGGAATCGTCGATATTGACATCCATAGGTCTGCGTACGCCCATGAACCGTTTGTGTTGTAAACTCAAATAGTACAAGTATACTACACGCCTAGTGTTGTTAGAAAAAGGGATAGACCGCCTACAGATTGGCAAGTTGTAATTCATACCCCCGCGCGAAATCGTGTCCAATTAGTAAACGGAGAGTTCTACCAAGAGGAGATGCTTTATAGACTTCCGATAATAAATGTGGAGGATAACAATGAAGTAATCCAATCAGAGGTTGGAGATGAACCTGATGAACTGGATCCCGAGTCAGTACATGTGCCAGATGACAGTGATACTGAGGAGGAAGAGTTATTGACTGACACTGACACTGACACTGACACTGAATATGAAGAAAATGATGGTTATGAATCTCCAATACGTATACAAGGAGATTCTGCCTTAGACAGCGATTAGGGTGAGAAATGTATTTTTAGTTTTACTTGTATTACATATAATTACATATATACACTTACCGCAGTTGTACCTTTCATTCATAGTTAACTAGTTCATTCAATTATCTGTCATTATTGTCCTTTTATGCAAGATTTTACATACAATTACATATATACACTCACCTCCATTGTTTCTTTCATTCATAGGTATCGTAGTTAACTAATTCATACAATTATCTGTCATTATTGTCCTTTTATTCAAGGTATATGTTAATATATCATATAACTCCTACTAGCATCCGTTAATTTTGTATATATAGATGACTTCTGAAGCCCCGTTGAAAAAGCGTGGCTTGGGTCGGGGGCCTAATCAAGTCCCGAAGGCCCCAAGTAATTCGGATGACCGGATTCTTATACAGATCAGACCTCCTCCGGACATCACGTACGTTATCTATCTATTTCATATATAATCATTTTATAATAAGATCATTAATGTTGTAGTTATATACTAATGTTTTCTTGGTTTGTATATTAATTGTTGTATATTGTAGGGATTTTCAAGATACCAAGATTGTGAAGTGCATTTCACAATTATGCTTAAAAACTGGCCTACACTAGTGATTACATGGGCGGCCACACCTCTCGCCCATAAGGATGCAGTTTGGGCTGAATTCCATGTATATTTTATTTAATTTTGACAGATAATATAATTAATATGTATATATTGTTTTGGATTATATATCATCATCCATAATATTATTATTGTTGTTTATTTGCAGAAGAGGTATAGATGGGACGACGCACATGCATCAATAATACAGACATTATTCTGGCAAAAGTGCGCCGTCCGAACAAAGGATAACCTGAACAAGGAACGAATAAAAGCCTTGAATAATGCATCGGTCGACCATCCAGGGGAGGGTGAGCAGCACATACACGTGTATAGCCCCTGGTGGTGTGCGCCTGACATATGGGCAGGGATGTGTGAGGTGTGGCGAGATAAGGCCTGGGTGAAGAGACGCAAAACTGTCGCCGCTAACAGAGCCTCAAGTGTACCTGAAGGCGCCAAGGCAAAAGGCACGTATAGGGGCAGCAGTATATCACAGCTGCAACATATTGCTACACGGGTACGTATTTTGCAAATGTTAATCATTATGTATACATTATATCACATGTTTACATATTAATATACGAGCATATTTTATATAGGAGACTCAGTCTCAGGGTGAGCTCATTCATTGGCTGGATGTGTACGTGGCCACCTGCGATGGTTTGCCTGAGGCTGTGCAGATAACGGTAATTTGTTTTTTATAACTTTATATTTTCATCATTAATTAATTATTAAGCATTTTATATTTATTTTTAACAATTTGATTATTTGTATGCTGGCAGGACACTTATAAGAGCCTAATGAACGAGCGTTATCCTGAAGGCACCCCGCGGCCGTCGATTGATCAAGAATTGTGGGAGACGATGTCAGTTGTGAAGAAAAACTACGTCAAAGGCCAAGGACAACGACGACGACGGAATATCAGCGGCACGGGCAGCTCTGCTACTCAGTCCTCGTGCCATTCGACGCCGCACACTCCTGCTGACTGTGTGAGAGCAATATGTCAAGATCAAAATCTTCTCCTTACACTAGGCGGACATCTACACTCCCTGAGTCCTGAGGATCTAGCAGAGGCAGTGGCTAGAGCAGCAGAGCATCAGGATATATGAGGTAATCTTATCATTGTTTAGGTTTCATGTTATTGTAATACATTAGAAAGGCTAGGGTCATTTTTTGTTTTTCATATATGTTTAACGTGTTTTCTTCTTTAATTTGTTACAGCCTCATTCTGTCGATCGATATTTGATGCGGCCCAGACATTTGTATTCTCATAATTTCTCAACCGTTGTTCTACATTGTATATATTGACAATTTTTTTACTGAATGATTGAATGTACAAGCGTTTCACGGATTTGAATTTGAATTTGAATGTAATTATCTTTGTGTTGGTTTTATTATGAATGAATGAATGTAATTGTCATTCATTGGCTTACTGAATGCGTGAATAAATGGATTTGGATTGTATATAATTGCTGTGAGTTGGGACAGGTACAAAAGAGGTCAATTTTTGGGATATAAGCAGGTACAAAATTAACCTTTTTTTAACAGTAGTATCAGCGACCGTGTACGGTCGCTATTACATATCTGCTACCGAAATGCCATTTTCCTGTGTAGCGACCGCATGCGGTCGCTAATACTGGTCGCTGTTAAAGGCGACTGCATGCGGTCGCTGATACTGGTCGCTGACACGTGGATCCACGTCACGGTAGAGGCTGATGCGGCCTGACACAATCTGGCGACCGTATCGGTCGCTAATAGCTATCGCTGATATTGTAGTGGCAGAAAGTGGTCTCCAATTAACTTGTAGCGACTAGATTTACTGCGACCAGTATCAGCGACGGCAGTCGGTCGCTGATAGTCATCTGCGACCACGTGTGGTCGCTGATAGGCGATCGCGGATAGCCTGTTTTGTTGTAGTGTTTATCTGCCGTTCGTGAGCTGGGAGGTTCCCACAGCAGTGGGCCCCACCCCAGCGGGGCTTTTACCCTTGGACCACCCGCCCCAGCGGGGCACCATGCTGTCCGGGAATTTTGTTTTCCCTTCGTTGAGTTTTCATGCCGCGTTTGTTTAGCTAACTTATTTTTATGACTTGTTAAGTGTAATAAGTAATGAGATAACATACTTTTAATGTGTTTAAGATAGATTGAAGTCTTATGTTGTTATATTATATGTGTGCTTGGATATTATTACCGTAAGATGCAATATGATAATAAAAGTGCTATACGTGTATGAGGTGCTTGATTGTAAGTTTAGCCTCACGTATGTGTATTAGTATCGACGTACGTCGTAACCATGTTGTTAGGTTGGACTTGATTATGAAGTTTAACGGTTTAAACATTATAGTTAAGTACTAATAGACGTTTTAAACATAATGTAATGTGTAGGGTAATTGTGGATGTGATTGTAATTATTAAAGTGTAGCTTGCGCTTTAGGCAAGTTCTCTAATCCTTATTCTTTTACGTTAAGCAAGTTTCCTATCTCTAAACTTGTTATTTATATTGTGCAAGCTTTCTAAACAATTCTTGTATGTTATGCAAGCTTTATCATTGTATCTTTTCATTGTGCAAGCTCTCTAACCATTGCTCAATATATAATGAAAGTTCATTTCCGTTTCTTAACTTGTTATGTATTGTACAAGTTATACTGTATTCAAATATTCGTAAAGCATAAGTATTGAAGTATTCTTTAAGTAATGTGATCTTGACTTAGTTGTTCAAGCAAGATCTACTTGATCTATCGAATGCTTTAAGTTATTTCCAAAGCATGCCTAGTTATTATGAAACCTATTGTTGTATCTTACATTTGGTTCATAATTCTTATATTATCGCACTGTTAGAGTATTGTGAGTCGATTCAACTACTCTTTAGTTGATGATAGTTGAAACTCCAAAGTTCCTTTATCTATCCAAACCAAACTTTCTTTGGTATGGACTTGTATTCAAATACTGAGAATGAACAACCCTATTTATTAGGGGACATTTATGCAAAAGCGTTAAGATGGTTATGAAAAATACATGGTACGAAGGGCTGATGATCCCCCTAAGTATGAGTTAAAGGTCCATCATCTCAATGACTGTTAAAGGTTTTAAATAAAAATATTTATAACCTAGGACATAGTACAAGGTTGTATGACCCTCAGATAAATTCTATATTCGAACTTTGAAAATGATGAAAGAATTATTATTCAATTCTTTATTTTGATGAAAGTAAAGTCATTCAAACCTTTCAAAGTTATTTAGTTATGTCATATCACTGTTGTATTTCAAGTGAGCTTTTGTGTGCTCACTCTTGCATATTTTACAACCCCTTGCAGTTGAAGCCAAAAATGTTGACGTACAGTTAACAAGTAAAGGAAAAGGAAAGATAAGTTAGTGAAGACCTGCTGTCTTCAATATCTGATTGTAATAAGACTTAGTTAATGATGTTTTATTTCCGCACTTATTTATTTGATGTCAAGGTTTAGATAACCATGGGATTTTATTTTGGACAAGTTGTAATTATTTTTTCAAGGAAGATTTTATTTAAGTATTTATGAAGGTTGTAATTTACTTTTCAATTCTTTATTATTGGGTAGATGTATGTTTTAATTAGAAAGTGAACACCAACTCATGTGGAAACGAAGTACCCGGATTTGGGAGTGTCACAGGTTGGTATCAAAGCCGTAGGTTATGAACCTTAGGTGGGGGGAAAACCTTAGGTAGTAGCCTTATAGGAAGATCAAAAAGATAGAGATGATAGGTAAAGATAATAAACTACCTTATGTGCTATGTGTTTACGTTATAGTATTTGAAGAGTGACGGTTCGATATCATGTAATAATTAAACTTTAAAATTCTTTTGTCAGGATGACGAACATTGGAGAGTCCAATTAGACTAGAGAGGATATACCTCAGGTGCCTAGAGAATTAGAGCCACGAGACATCCATGTTGTTTGGGAGCAGCTGGGTAGGAGAGAGCCAACTCCAGTGATCACCGTAGCTGGTCGGGAGCGTGAGCTTACCCCTATTCTAGAGGAAGAGGATGAGGAAGTGTCTGAAGAGGAGGAAAAGGATCCCAAAGAGGAATTCCCACCTCACTCTGTTAGTGCTGAGATGTACGAGGAGGTTCACGACCACAACGTGGAGCTTCAGGAGTTGTTGGACGAGAGTCGGACTATTGTACAGCAGCGGGATGAAACTATTGAGGACATGGTTAGCGAGCTAGGCAACACGCAGTGGAAGCTAGTCCACGTAGAGAATGATAAGGACGAGGCACGAGCCGTGATAGCAAAGCTGAAGCAAGACATCCTAGAGGATTAGATAAAGCAAACCAGAGCTGAGGAGACAAGCTTAAGGGCTACTCAACGAGCCGACCAAGCTGAAGATGAGGCCAAAGCCAAGAGGGCCAAGCTGAGGAAAATAGAATACAGATTCCATACGGCCATAGATAGGGCTCAGGATCGTATCTTCTATTTCCCAGCTTAGTTCCAAGGTTTACCATAGTACGTGGTGGACCGAAGAACGGTGTTTTGGGTGATAGAGGAAGAATGCAGAGAGGCTGTGCGACGTCTTAACATGCCTAGGCACTAGAGCTTTTATTTGTGTGCTTCTTTTTTGTAATAAATAATGTAAATCCCATAATTTGAGATAGTAATGGGATAAGATAATGATGTAATCCTGCAACTGTTCCAGTTCAGGAAAGATGATGTAAAATAGCATAGATGCTATCTATCCTATGTTTTTATTATGAGTAATGAATAAAAGAAGTTTATTGATGTGCTATGTGTTCATAAATGAACTTATTTATTTAAATGTTTAAAGTTGAACTTGAATACTTAAGAATTGAATAAAGGATCTAATAAGAATATTTTCTTAACAGAAAATGCCTCCTAGAAGAAGACCTACACGTTAAAACCCCGAGGGTTCGACGAATAACAATAACGATGGGACGAATCCCAACTCGGTTCAGCAGTTGGTGAACCTAATGACGGGAGCACTTGCAAATCAGCCGCAAGTGCAGGGTACAACATTTAAAGAGTTTAAGGCAGTAGGACTGCCTGAATTCAAGGGATCGACAAACACTATAGATGCCCAGACGTGGGTGGAGATGGAAAAGGTCTTCGACGTGGCTAGGGTTAGTGAAGACCAGAAAATGGCATTCGCGACATTCATATTGAAGTTGGATGCTAGCTTCTGGTGGCAGGCCAATAAGACCAGAGAGGGTGAAGGAGTCATACTGTGGGAACGTTTCAAAGAGATGTTCTTTGAAATGTACTTCCCTATTAGTTCACAGGACTAGATGGAGGTCCAGTTCCTAGAGCTAAAGTAGGGAGGGATAACGGTGTCGGAATATGCCGCAAAGTTCAACGAGTTGGCCAGGTTGGCTACATACCAGGTCTACACAGACGCAGGTAAGGAGATTTGAGCGAGGACTGAAACCCTGGCTCTATAGCAAGGTCTTTATGTTCCAGCTGAACACATTTGTAGCCGTGCTGGAGAAGGCCATTCTCGCTGAAGGAGGGAGCGACGCCATGACTAAATTCAACAAGGACAAGAAGAAGAAGAATAAGACAGAAAATAAGGCTGGTGGTAGCGGGGCTATCCATTAGAAAAGAAAGTAGAACGATAATACCTCTCCTGGGAGTCAGCAGGGAGGCTAGCAGAAGAGGAAGCTCGAAGCATGTGCAACATGCGGGAAGAATCACACTGGAGTGTGCATGAAAGGGAAACGGGTGTGCTACAACTGTGGTCAGGAAGGCCACATCGCGCCGAATTGCCCGAACCCGAAGAAGGGAGCTTGCTACACATATGGATCTAAGGATCATATGGCTCGTACCTGCCTTAAGAAGCCAGCGGCTGGGTCGACAGGGAATGGAGGAAATGGCAGTGGCAGCACTCTGACTATAGCTGGACCATCACCACTATAAGCCGTTCGACCCACTGCCCGCACGTTCAACATGACGGTGTAGGACGCTGTGCAGTCAAAAGATGTGGTGGCAGGTATTATTTTGGTCAATAGTATAAATGCATATGTATCATTTGATTCGGGTGCTACTTGTTCATTCATATATGATGACTTTGCCGAGGGGAGCGCTAATTTTATTCGTCAAAAAGAAGGATGGAACGATGCGTCTTTGCATTGATTATAGGGAATTGAACAAAGTTACGATCAAAAATAGGTATCCTTTACCTAGGATCGATGATTTGTTCGATCAACTGAAGGGTGCGAAATACTTCTCGAAAATTGATTTGAGAAGTGGATATCATCAGCTGAAGGTAAGGAGAGAAGATATACCGAAAATGACTTTCAAAACTCGATATGGACATTACGAGTTCTTGGTGATGTCATTTGGTCTAACGAATGCCCCAGCTGCATTTATGGACTTAATGAACAGAGTGTTTAAGCCATTCCTAGATAAGTTCGTAGTAGTGTTTATAGATGACATCCTGGTTTATTCCAAAATCGAGGAGGACCACGAAGAACATTTAAGACTAACTTTATAATTACTGAGACGAGAGAAGCTGTATGCGAAATTCTAGAAGTGCGAATTCTGGTTGGAACATGTGCAATTTCTTGGCCACGTGATTGACAAAGAGGGGATTTCGATAGATCTATCGAAGGTTGAGGCCGTAATGAATTGGGAGCAGCCGAAGACGCCGTATGAAGTGAGGAGTTTCTTGGGATTGGAAGGTTATTACCAGAGATTTATCCAAGACTTTTCTAAGATAGCAATCCCATTGACGAATTTGACTCGTAAAACAGTTAAATTTGTTTGGACGGAAAAGTGTGAGAAAAGTTTTCAGGAACTGAAGAAGAGATTGAGTACTGCGCCTGTGTTGTCCTTATCGGATAGTACTGGAAATTTCATAGTATATAGTGATGCCTCACATAAGGGATTAGGTTGTGTGCTGATGTAGAGTGGCAAAATCATTGCCTATGCGTCACGTCAACTGAAGGATTATGAGAAGGGGTATCCGACCCATGATTTAGAATTAGCGGCAGTAGTGTTTGCTCTAAAGATATGGGGACACTACTTATATGGAGAGAGGTGTGAAATATACACAGATCATAAGAGTCTGAAGTATATTTTCACCCAGAAGGATTTGAACATGCGCCAGAGAAGATGGTTGTAACTGATCAAGGACTACAACTGCGAAATACTTTACCATCCAGGTAAAGCTAACGTCATCGCCAACGCTTTGAGTAGAAAAGGTCAAGAGAAGCTGAACATGTTAACTGATCAGGATCAGTTGATAGAACAGATGGCTAGATTAGAGTTGGAAGTGAAGTTTTCGAAGGAGTCGGATGAGAAGTTGTTTCAAGTAACTACTGGTTTTACTCTGGTAGACAAAGTGAAAGAAGCACAACTTCACGATGAAGAATGCAAGAAGATTCGGAAGATAATAGCCGATGGCGAAGAGTTCAAGTTCAAGATCGATAACGAAGGACTGCTACAATTTGAAGGTAGAATCTGGGTACCGCCAGTACTAGAAGTCAAAGAAGAGATCTTGAGCGAATCTCATAGTTCAAGATATTCGATTCACCCTGAAAGTACGAAGATGTACCAAAATCTCAGGCACTATTACTGGTGGCCGAATATGAAGAGGGACGTTGCTGAATGCGTTGCAAAATGTCTAACTTGCCAGAAAGTCAAAGCAGAACACTAGAGACCTAGCGGGTTATTACAACCATTAGAAATTCCAGAGTGGAAGTGGGAGCACATCACGATGGATTTCATGGTTGGTCTTGCAGTGACTCAGAAGGGATTTGATGCGATATGGATTATAGTGGATCGACTGACGAAGTTAGCCCACTTTCTACCGATCAGGATTAAGTATAACTTAGAACAATTGGCGAAGCTGTACATCAAAGAGGTTATTTCTCGGCATAGTGTTCCGGTGTCAATTGTGTCCGACAGAGATCCACGTTTCACATCTAATTTTTGGAAGCGTTTGCAAGAGTGTCTGGGAACACAGTTCCGAATGAGTACGACATACCATCCTCAGAATGATGGCCAGAGCGAAAGAACTATTCAGACGCTTAAGGATATGCTGAGAGCTTGCGTAATGGACTTCAAGGGAAGCTGGGATGATCATCTACCGTTGGTGGAGTCCGCCTATAACAAAAGTTATCATGAAAGTATCGGCATGCCGCCTTACAAAGCGTTGTACGGCAGAAAATGCAGAACTCCCTTGTGCTGGGATGAAATCGGTGAACGTTAATTGTTGGGACCGAAATTAGTACAACAAACTGCTGAGATCATGAAGCTTTAATAGAGCAAGATTGGTTTCTGCTCAAGACAGACAAAAGAAATATGTCGATCAACATCGACAGAATCGAGAATTCATACCAGGAAGCTTTGTTTTCATGAAGGTATCTCCCTGGAAGGGGAAAATTCTATTTGGCAAGAAGGGGAAGCTGAGTCCCCGATTTATTTCACCTTTCGAGGTACTACGAAAGGTGGGCGAGGTAGCTTACGAGGTGGCGTTACCTCCATATTTCTATGTTACGACCTTACAAACACGATTATAAGCATGTACTAGAAAACGAGCCTTTATAGTTTGATAAAGACTTAAGTTATGAAGAGGTTCCTGTTCAAATAGTTGATAGGAAGGAACAAGTACTTATGAATAAAGTGATACTTTCTGTTAAGGTAATCTGGAGGAACCACAATGCTGAAGAAGCCATGTGAAAACTCTAACATGTAATGAGCAAATCGTATCCTCAATTATTTGCTTAATTATTTGTGTTATATATCGATTCTGGGGACAGAATCCTTTTATAATAGATGAGTTTTTTTTATGTTGTGATTTTGGGGACAGAATCCTTTTAAGAAGGGAAGATTGTAACGAATGAGAATTTTATACATTAATCGTAAATATTTATTGAATTAAATAAATATTTTTATTAAATTTATTTATTGAGCTAAATAAATAAATTATGTAATTTATAAAGTGTGTGATTGTTGTGGATAATTTAATTAAGTGCAATAGAATTTATTAAATTGATATGAAAGAAATGGTGTTGCATAATTCTAATTTAAATTAGAATAATATTATGTGCTAAGTGTGTATAGTAAATTACTAATTGTTACATGAATTATGTTTAATAAGAGAATTGCAAGTGTGACAATTAAGTATTATGTGCATTATTAATTAATTAATTAATGTTAGTTTATATTTAATTAAATTAGAAGGTTACAATTTAATTAAATAAGTGTAGCATTTAATCTATGGATTAAAGAATTTATTAAAAGAATTGAAAAGAATTTTTAATTTATTTACCAAACATGGCCTTAGTTAATAAAAGAATTTATTTTTAAAAATAATGTGGTTTGCCAAACATGGCCTTAGACTTTTCAAATTCAAAGTTTTGTAACTTATATAATTAGTAGTAGTTAATATAGTAATTAGTATTATACTTATTAGCTATATTAATAATATAAGTTACATATATATATATATATATATATATATTAAATATGTATATGTATATTATATAGTATACGTTAGATAAAAGTTACGTTAGTTTTAGAAAAGAAAGAAAGAAAAAAAAAAGAAAGAAAACAGAGAAAGTTAGAGAGTATACTAGAGAACAAGAAGAGGAAGAAGAGAGAAGAAGAAGAAGGTTTGAGAAAGCAAGAGAAGAACAATACACCATCATCATCTCCATCTCTTCTCCTATCCAAGCTAGAAAAGGGTATAATCTCCATGCTTCAATCTTCTCTATTTTGTGTTTTACATATTCCATATTTCTTCATAAAAGAACTTCTCTGTAAAAGCCTTTTGTGTAAATTATGTGATCATGATGTATATATGTGATGTATATATATATATATATATATATATATATATTGATGTTATTATATGAGTTATATGGTTGTTTTAACAATTCAATCCACGTAATTTCGATAAACAAGAAGCAATTATGTTCATAATGATTTACTATAAACTAATTTTGAAAGAATAGCCTTTGAAACTATCAAATTGGTGTTTGATTATGGATTATTTTTTAAATTAATCATGGGTTATGTTAATATGTTAAGAATTAGAGTTATTGCAAATAGAATTACATGAATTGATTGAAAAACGAATTCGTAATAGCGATTTTTTGTCAAGAACGCTTGATATTGTAGTTTTCTTCAAAAATCATGAAATCTTGGTTTTGATTATGTGTTGTATGGATTTTATATGTTATAATCATGTTAAAGAGTCCAAAATTATGTTGTTATCAAGTTTCATGTTCATCATGTTAAGAAAAATTGGACTTTGGTGTGGAGAAATAAGCCAAATTGGCTTATTTCTCTGCCGTTCGCTAGCTGGGGGTACCCACAGTAGTGGACCCCACCCCAGCGGGGCTTTTACCCTTGGACCACCGGCCCCAGCGAGCACCATGCTGTCCGGGGATTTTTTTTTCCCTTCGTTGAGTTTTCATACCGCGTTTGTTTAGCTAATTTATTTTTATGACTTGTTAAGTGTAATAGGTAATGAGATAACATACTTTTGATGTGTTTAAGATAGATTGAAGTCTTATGTTGTTATATTATATGTGTGCTTGGATATTATTACCGTAAGATGCAATATGATAGTAAAAGTGCTATACGTGTATGAGGTGCTTGATTGTGAGTTTAGCCTCACTTATGTGTATTAGTATCGACGTACGTCGTAACCATGTTGTTAGGTTGGACTTGAGTATGAAGTTCAACTATTTAAACGTTATAGTTAAGTACTAATAGACATTTTAAACATAAAGTAATGTGTAGGATAATTGTGGAAGTGATTGTAATTATTAAAGTGTTAGCTTGCGCTTGAGGCACGTTCTCTAATCCCTATTCTTTTACGTTAAGCAAGTTTCCTATCTCTAAACTTGTTATTTATATTGTGCAAGCTTTCTAAACCAGTTATTGTATGCTATGCAAGCTTTATCATTGTATCTTCTCATTGTGCAAGTTCTCTAACCATTGCTCAATATATCATGAAAGTTCATTTCCGTTTCTTAACTTGTTATGTATTGTACAAGTTATAATATATTCAAATATTCGTAAAGCATAAATATTGAAGTATTATTTAAGTAATGTGATCTTGACTTAGTTGTTCAAGCAAGATCTACTTGATCTATCGAATGCTTTAAGTTATTTCCAAAGTATGCCTAGTTATCATGAAACCTATTGTTGTATCTTACATTTGGTTCATAATTTTTATATTATCGCACTGTTAGAGTATTGTGCGTCGATTCAACTACTCCTTAGTTGATGATAGTTGAAACTCCAAAGTTTCTTTATCTATCCAAACCAAACTTTCTTTGGTACGAACTTGTATTCAAATACTGAGAATGAATAACCCTATTTATTAGGGGACATTTATGCAAAAACGTTAAGATGGTAGTGCACAATACATGGTACGAAGGGCTGATCCCCCTAAGTCCGAGTTAAAGGTCCATAGTCTCAATGACTGTTAAAGATTTTAAATAGAAATATTTATAACCTAGGACATAGTTCAAGGTCGTATGACCCTCAGATAAATTCTATATTCAAACTTTGAAAATGATGAAAGGATTATTATTCAATTCTTTATTTTGATGAAAGTAAAGTCATTCAAACCTTTCGAAGGTATTCAGTTATGTCATATCACTATTGTATTTCAAGTGAGCTTTTGTTTGCTCACTCTTGCATATTTTACAACCCCTTACAGTTGAAGCCAAGAATGTTGACGTACTGTCAACAAGTTAAGAAAAAGGAAAGATGAGCAAGTGAAGACTTGTTGTCTTCAATATCTGATTGTAATAAGACTTAGTTAATGATGTTTTATTTTCGCACTTATTTGTTTTATGTCAAGATTTAGATAACCATAGGATTTTATTTTGGACAAGTTATAATTTTTTTTTTCAAGGACGATTTTATTTAAGTACTTATGAAGGTTGTAATTTACTTTTCAATTCTTTATTATTGGGTAGATGTATGTTTTAATTAGAAAGTGAACACCAAATCATGTGGAAACGAAGTACCCGGATTTGGGGGTGTCACAAGCTTTCTCAATGAAAGTAAAGATTAGGAAACTTGCTAACAATAATAAGTTAGGGATAGAACACTTGCTCAATTTAAAGAGTATAGATAAGAAAACTTGCCTCATGCACAAGCTACATGTATAATTATAATTCAATTCTTCAACGTCCTACACATTACATTACATTTACAACATTAATTAGTTTTCATAACCACTATGTTTAACTGTTAAACTTTTCACTTAAGTTCAACATAGCAACTTGGTTCACAAACCTTAACTTGTTGACTAACCACATAACATGAATCCGAATCACAACATGCATTCTACATAATATGACCTCTTAGACAATCGTAATCAAGTCTTACGACATCAATATCTAAGTTCACATATAGTTTATTAACATGAAACTCCAAATTATATTATGCATGTCAACAACATGTTATCGCATTGTATTACATGTTCATCATGTTATCATGTTCATTAGGTTAGGTTAACTGATCATATTATGGCTTAAAATTACATAAAAGGGTGCAAAAGTTTATTTCCTCTAAACCACCCTCGCTGGGGCGGGGGCTAGGCCCGCTGGAGCGGGCATGGTTGCTGCATAGGGCCCACTGGGGCGGCTCTAGAGCCCGCTAGGGCGGGTTGCCTCAGTTAGTTCAGGTTTAGTTCGCTAAAAATTGCAGATAAGGACAAATAAATCCAAATTAAACTAGTACAGTGATTCCCATGAAGTATAAACTTCATATAAACATCATACCATGATTCTAACATGTTTTTAACACTTTAGATCATGTAATTACTCAAATCAAATCACATAAATTCACTGTTTTTGGTATTTTGAAAAGTTTCGAGACAAATTATGAAATTCAACATTACAGATTCGTTATAACTCCGAATCTGTCCGACTAAAGTTTGTTTTGTTTATTTAAACATGCATGATCATAATCAATTATCAATTTAGAGTTTAATGGACAACTCAAACATGTTATTTTGTACATAAGGGGCTATATACGTATTCTTCATACTTTTCATGCTCTGTAATAATAAAAATCCAATTAAGGCATAATTACATGAAATTGATTGTTTTAAAACATACATGGATGATAGAAAATATGTTATGATTATATACTAACATACATATAGTCATATATTCAACAATCATAAACGAATTATGTTACAGAGAACTCAAAATTTGTTTTAATGGAGAAAACATGAAAAAATGAATTAGAGACTTAAGATAAGGGATTACCCTTGCTACTTTGTTAAGATGATTCAAAGATGATAATAAAAACCCCTTCAATTCTCCTTCAATCTTTTCTCTTAATTCTCTGAACTATTCTCTCTGTATTTTCTCTCTAACTTGTTAACTTATATGATGTGAATTGATATATGATATAAGTTATAATACATATAGTATAACTGGTAAGTTAATGGTTAGTTAATCCTATAATGGGTTAACTACACCAACTTCCCTTAAGGCCCTGTTTGGTTGGCTCTTATTCCTTCTCCTTTTCCTTTAATTTAATTAAATATTTATTACATAGTTTTAATTGTCACACTCAGTTAATTGAATAATCTTATTTAAGTTTAATTAAATAAAATATAATAACTCTACATTAAATCACATTATCACATAATTAAAATTCTCATTTATTAATTATGTCAAATTATTAAATCTCTAATTAATTATTAAATTAATTAGAATAACATTATGCTTATTAAATAATTCATGTAATCAAATAAGCTCAATTAAATTCATACTTTGAACTCTAAAATTACTCCACATTAATTTAATCAATGTAACATATATAATTAAATTAATCTACCACAATTCCATCAAATAATTATTTAACTCAATAAATAGATCATCAAAGATATTTATTTAATTCAATAAATATTTAAATTAATTTATAAAATTCTTGTTCGTCACATCTTTCCCCCCTTAAAAGGATTCTGTCCCCAGAATCACGGTTTAATTAAATTTGTGCCTTTAAATTCTCTCCCCCCTACAAAGATTTTGTCTCCAGAATCGCTTACACATAAATTAAACAAATAAATGTGAGTAAGTCTTCATCATATGTTCTTCGAGTTCCCACGTAGCTTCTTCAGCGTTGTGGTTCCTCCATATTACCTTAATAGAAGGTATTACTTTATTTCTGAGAACTTGCTCTTTTCTGTCAACAATCTGAACAGGAACTTCTTCATAGGATAAGTCTTTCCCAAATTGCAGGGGTTCATATTCAATCACGTGTTTGTAATTGGGTTTGTACGGTCGTAAGATTGAAACATAGAAGATGTTGTGGACATGCTCTAGCGCAGGAGGTAAGGCTACCTCATACGCGACTTCTCCAATCCTTCGCATCACCTCAAAGAATGAACCTCGGGCTCAATTTCCCCTTCTTGCCGAATTTGATCTTTCCCTTCCAGGGAGAGACTTTCAAGAAAACAAAGCTACCCGATTCAAATTCAGCATTCTTGCGGTGTGGATCGGCGTATTTCTTCTGCCTATCTTTAGCAGCTACTAATCTTGTCCAGATCACCTTGACTATTTCTGCTGTCTGTTGTACCAACTCTGGACTTAGCAATTGTCTCTCACCAACTTCATACCAGTATAGTGGAGTTCTGCACTTTCTGCCGCACAACGCTTCGTAAGGCGGCATGCCAATACTAGCATGGTAACTATTGTTATAACTGAATTCCACGAGCGGTAAGTGATCATCCCAATTTCCTTTAAAATCCATGATGTACGCTCTTAGCATATCTTCCAATGTCTGGATCGTTCTTTCACTCTGCCTATCGGTCTGATGGTGATATGTCGTACTCATCTCGTTACAAGAACCGAGGAGCTAGAATGGCTAAGATTTATTTAAATCTAGCTTTCTTTCTAATTTTGTAATTATTAAAGCGACTACGCAACCCTAGATCCGTATCTAGAGGGAACAGGAAGCTTCGGCTACGCGTATACAAGGATTTAACTGATGAATCCTTTGTCTTGCGACGTCTAGATGTAAATTCGCATTTTATGTCAATATCTTTGCTGTGCAGGCTTTTTGATATTATTATATGAGCCTAGGAATCATGGGATCTAAGATCAATCACACAGATCTAAATCTGATTCCCACGATGGATAACTTTGCATTGTAAATACATCCTGTCAGTTTTTTCTTGTAAATATAAATCAGAGGGACCTTAAAATGGTTATTCGAATTTAAGGTCTCAACATAGGAAAAAAATGTGGTTTGTAGTGCTCAGGTCACTTCAATGGCTTTCATGCCCATAAGGAGCCTGACACTTGTATATACATTCTTTGGTCGAGGATGCTTCGCATCCCGACAATAAAAATAAGCCGAAAGGAAGAATAAAATGAAAGTATCAAAAGGCTTCAATTCCTATGAGAGCGAAATGGTTTGAAAACCATCTTTTAAAACAACATTTTCATATCTTGTCTAAAATGGACTTTTCATCAAATCAAGCCCTTCGTATATAGGTTCAACGAAGCACGACACTACTTCCCATCAAGCACGTAGGCTCAATTACTTTAAACACACACACACACACACATTGCAAATAAAAAAGGGAAAATTAAAAAGATTTGGTAACCGTGTTTCACAAAAGTCGAGGGGTGCCTAACACCTTCCCCCCGCTTAACCAAGCCCTCGAAAATTATGAAACTCGGTTTCAAAGGCCAAGTTTTGACAGCATCTAGTAATTTGGCCTACTTGCAAACTTTTTAAACAAAACTCGGTTGAGTTGGTACAACCATTTCAAAATATACCAATTGGCGACTCTATAAACCTTTTAATCGTTGACATAATACATGTTGGCCTTTTCCTAAAAATTCACCCTTAAAAAACAGATAAGACAAACAAGGGTAGAAAACATCAATTAGGGAAAGGAAGATTTGTCCAAAGATTTTTTTTGAAGTAGACAGGTGGCGACTCTACTGGGGACAATAGAGGGCTTAAGCCGCATTTCAAATCTTTTCAAAATTTCCTTTTTTATCTAGGTGTGTGTGGATGTTGTGTTTACATTAAATGGATGAAAATAAATGCTTTACTTCTTTATATTAGTGCCTCGCACAATGTCATCATTTCATACGGTGAGATACGATGTATGTGAATGTATGTTGTGTGATTCATCCACCAGGAGGCAAACCTGTCGGTGATTGATTACTGGACTCAAAGGAGATTAATCATGCGAGGCTCAGGAAAGACGCCACTCAGATCCGCTCCAATTGAAAGAACGAATTAATTTCCCCTCTAGTAAACTGTGATGATCTAGGGACCTTCATGCCGAAAAGCCGCGAGAGTAGCCTAAGATAGGCCAACCTCTGATAAACAAAATCTGAAGGGAAGTCTCTTCATTCCTTCCCCTTTCAATTCAATGTAAATTTCAAGATTCTATGTAAATATACATTGTAAATCCTGTCATGTTATCCTGTCATCAAAACAACTGACCTTTTTTTAACAGGAAAAGATTAAAAAAACTTCAAAAATAAACACATTGTATAGCATGCATCATGTTAATATATACATCAAAATTAACATACCTACTTTTATTGTAGGCAAAAATTGGTCCCATTACCTGATCAAAATCTAAAAAGGCACTAAGCCCATCTCCAGTCATGGCTTTGAGTGCTCAACCTGAATCCACCCCGGTCTCTCTGGAAGAGTTCAAAGGGTTAAAGAACTAGATAACAGAATTGGCTATTTTCCTTAAGGAGCATAGCAAAAGTCTTCAAGGTAAACAAATACCCGGTCAAACAGAATCATCCACACCCGATGGCAGTCAGGATACCGACAATAAAAATACTCAGACACTTGAGCCTCAAAACAAAGATCTAACCGACAAAACTCCTGAAATCACCAATCTCAACAAAGATCAAGAAACTGGTGATATTAGAAAAAAGGTCCAACAAATGGAAGAAATAATCCGGTCCATCAAAAGAACTGAGGCATTTGGGAGTGTAAACTACTCAGATTTATGTATATTTCTAGAGGATCGATATCCAGACAAATTTTAAGTCCCTAATTTTAAAAAATATGACGAATTAGGAGATCCTTACACTCATTTAAAGGTGTTCATTGGAGAACTCAGATCCTATGCTGAAGATGAGAAACTCAGAATGCACTTATTCCAAAAGAGTTTGACTAGGGAAGCTCGAGCTTGGTATGCCTAACTCGACAATTCAAGATCCAAAGCTGGGAAGAGCTAGCACATGCCTTCCTAAATCAATACAGCTTCCAGTCTCAGATGGCTCCGGATCGATATCAGGTGACCAAGGTAAAAAAGCAAAGCAATGAATATGTACAACGATGGAGACGAATGGCTGCGTAGGTCACCCCACCTATGACAGAGACTGAGATAGTCATGACTTTCAAAAACATCCAGGAAGCTCTATATTACGAGAGGGTCCTAGCAGGTATAGGAAAACCATTCTCAAAAATGATTAAACATAAAGAAATGGCCGAAATAGGACTAAAGTTGGGGAAGATAAAAGACCTTACCGCTTTAGAGACCGTGGCCGAGCATATTCAATCTGGAAGCTATGGGAGTAATCCTCAGAAAGTACACAAGAAGAAGGAAGAGGAGGTGTCCCTGATACTTCAGGGTCAGAATCAGAGAGGTAGTCTAAGCTTGCCGATTCAAATGAGAAATTATTCCCCTTTCCAAGCTCCTGCACAATCTTCGTATCCTCCCTTTCAGAAAGCTGGAAAAGTTAAACGTCGAAGAAAGTTCACAATCTTAGGGGACTCACTGGAAAATGTGTTGAAACTCTTGACAGCACAAAAGAAGATTGTCCAGCTCCTTCCGCTAGGCAGTTCAAGAGGATGAAATTTTGACCCAAGTAAGAAGTGTGCTTATCATTCTGGAGCACCGAGCCACGACACCTAAGATTGTTGGTCTGTCAAACATAAAATCCAAGACTTGATAGAGAATGGAGAGATTCTCATGACAACACAAGAACAACCATATGTTCAAGACAATCCTCTACCTCAACACAATGAGGAGAGTGTCAATATGATCGGCATGGGAAACTGAGAAGGATCCAAATACCTCCAGTATGTTGGAGAGTCAACCCAAGCAAGTACCAATAACCCGAAAAATTGGGAATTCTCAGAAAGGCAGTTTCTGATAGAACAGGAAATCAAGTCTAACAAGGAACAGGTTGGACATTTTGCAGAATTGGTGGTTTATCAACATCAGATAACGAAACAATTGATAAATCAGACCAACCAACAAGAAGCAAATCTTCCTACTCCTGAAATTAGTCCCATTGCTATGAGGGATCATTACCATTTTCATAAGCATGAACCCTGGGCCGACAAGGTTGCCAAGGAAGAAAAGTTCCAAGCTAACAAGGAATTCACCTTCAAGAGGAATTTCACTAATTTGAATCAACCAATGAAAGAAATCCTCCAAATATTGATCAACGAAGGGATGGTCACAGAATTGTTACCCCCGGTAGACCCTCGATCTAGAAAGTTCAAGCATGATAGGATCTGTCAATATCATTCCAACACAACTAGCCATGACATAGAGGATTACTGGGGACTTCGTCATCTGATTCAAAACCTAATTGAAAGTGGTGAGCTGATGAAGGAAAACCAAGATTATAACTATCCTGATGAGGAAACAATCTTTATTCCCATGGTATGGAATCTGAAGGAAGTAGTGGCTGTCATTTCTTATGAGAAGGATCCAGCCATAACGCCCCTGATACTGCAGGGAAAAGGGGCCCAAGAAGGAAATAATCATGTGAAAGTGGTTGTGCCTGAGCCTCTAATATTGCCATTCAGACCGCAATATCCTATAGTCAGCTTGAAGAAAGTCCCATGGAACTATGGGAAAGATGAAGGTTCAACATCAAACCACATTGCTATTGTATCAAAGGAAAACCCGTTGTACCTGCCTCAAGCGAGTTATTAACTCAGCTATTAAAGCTAAGGGGAGAGTGTCTAAGGAGAAAATTGAAGAATTCCTCAGCAAGATGAGGCATAATGAGATTAAAGTGGTACAAAGCATGAAGGAGGCACCCAAACAGATATCCATTTTGGATCTGGTCTTATATTTGAAAGATCATCTCAAGATTCTAGTGCAAGTATTGGAAGAAGCACATCTACTGAAGATGGTAGATACTGAGAAGTTTCATCACGTGATAGAGCACATTTTTAACAGTAATGTGATATCTTTCACTAACAATGATATTCCCGCAGAAGGGACGGGTCATTGCAAGTCATTGCATATAGCAGTGATGTCATAAGGGTATGTAATTGGAGGTGTGCTGATAGATGGAGGATCATCCCTGAACATCTACCCCTACGACGCCTTTGAGAGTATGAAGATCAATCCAAACCAAATCCGAACTAGTTATGTAGTCATCCGAGATTTTGAGGAAACTCGCCGAGAGGCTATGGGGGAGATTAAGCTTCCACTAGAGATTGGTCCCCATACTTTTAATATATCCTTCTAGGTACTAAACATTACCACTGGATATAATTTGTTGTTGGAAAGACCGTGGATCCATATGGCAGGATCAATTCCGTCCACCCTTCATCAACAACTTAAGTACATCATTGATGGCAATCTGATCACTATAAATGCCGAGCCAGAATATCCCGTCTGCATACAGAGCGATATATCAGAAATCAGTCTTGATGAAGGGGTTAAACCTACCAGTTTTCAAGCTTTTGAGGTAAGCAACACTCAATACTTACCTATTGGAGCACCAGCCTTAAAACCAAAAGTTTCCCCCGAAGTGATGACGGTCAGTCATGAAATGGTATCCTTGGGTTTCTAGCCCTGGAAAAGGTTTAGGGAAAAGTCAGTAAGGAATCAGAAGTTCGGTGCATATCCCTAGCCAGACAGGGAAAGCAGGATTAGACTATTCATCTGGATCAAACCACTGGAACCCGCACAAGCATCCAACGGTTCCTGCCTCCACCATCCTACTACCAAACCTCACTGATGCAGGGTTTGTAAAACCAATGAGGAAGATTCCTACTGCTGTGTCAACTATGTTGATTCCTCAGGTCAAGCCAGATAGTGAGAGAAGAGTACCAAAGCCTGATGGGGAATGCAAAAAGGGCAAAGAAAAGTTTCTGCATGAAGGACGAGACCCATTTACAAACATGTATTTTTTGGTGCACTATGAGGGTATGAACGATAATATGCCAGACGATGATGATTTAGAAGATCAAATCCTAATCCCTCATATTAAGAGGGATAATGGTAGCAGTTCAAAGAAGAACCCTGGCCCTTATATGAATGATATCTTAGTCATCACCAAAGAGGAGACAGTCGACAACAACCTTTTTATCCTCCCTATTCATGAGGACTTGACTTTAGACAATTGGATCGACATTCCATATCTCAGTCGAAAAGGGTAAATGGGCAGAAAGTCCATCTGTCCTAAAGCGTGGTTTTATTTACTGCTTATTTTTGTTGCACAGCGATAGCAGTTACTTTTGTCATGCTTTTACTAAATTCTTTGTATGATTAAACAGTTTCATATATTAAAGTGAATGCATTTTGTTTTCAGGACTACAGAATTAGATTTGTTTGTCCCTGTTGATGAGATGCTAAATTTTCACGGTGACTACAACTTTGATGTAAAACTTGACTTTGACTTGATGGAGATTGATCAAGACGATATAGATAACTATGAGGTGCCCGAAGAGATTAAAGATTGGGTCGAAGACAAACCCAAACCAAACCTTGATTAAACCACCACTGTCAATATCAAAACCTCAAAAAACCTTTAAAAAATCCAAATAGGCATGGACCTTACCCAAAACCAAAGAACATACCTGATTGAACTCTTAACACAGTTCTAGGATATATTTGCATCGTCACATGAAGACATGGTTGGTTTTTCTACTGACATTGTCATCCATCGACTACCCATTAAAGATGGATTCAAGCCAGTCAAGCAAAAGCTCAGGCGATTGAAACCTGAGTGGAGTCTGAAAGTCAAATGAGATATTATCAAGCAATTCAAAGCCAATATCATCATGGTATCAACTTACCCTGAGTGGATATCCAACATAGTTCCCGTGCCTAATCTCTGAAGGGAAGTTCCAGTATGCGTGGATTACAGGGATTTGAACAAAGCTTGTCTCAAGGACAACTTCCCAGTACCTTTTATCCATAACCTGATAGACAACATGGCGCAGTATGGCATGTATTCTTTTGTGGACTGTTTCACTGGATACCATCAAATCATGGTTGCTGAAGAGGACAGGGAGAAAACAGCCTTAATCACTCCCTGGGGAACCTTATGTTATAGACGTTTATCTTTCAGTCTTATCAATGCCGGTGCCACATATCATCGAGCCATGATGGCCCTTTTTCGTGGCATGATGCATAAAGAAATAGAGGTCTACTGACATCATCGTCAAATCCCAGAAGGAGGATGACAACATCAGCCATCTCAAAAAGCTTTTCAACAGGTTGCGCAAGTATAACCTAAACCTGAATATGGCCAAATATACTTTAGGTGTCAAATCAGGCAAGCTGTTGGGATTTTTAGTAAGCAACAGAGGCATTGAGCTGGATCCCGCTAAAATTATAGCCATTAACGATATTCTGGTGCCCTGAACAGAAAAAGAAATACGGGGGTTCTTGGGGAGAATTAATTTCATAAGCAGATTCATCTCTCAGCTCACAGCTGTTGGGTTTGTACGAAATCGTGATGCAATCAAATTGCAAAAATTAGCGGAAGCATGGTATATCAGAGTTTAAAAAAATTTCTACAAAACCATTACCCGGATCATCCATTATGCAAATTATTAATTTAAAACGATAAATAAGAAGTTATGGAATCATACCCTTGTAGAACGAAGCTTCCACAGGTACGAGTTCAACTCCTTGTTCTTCGTGATCTCCTTGAATTTCCAAGTTAGATTCCTTCCTTTGATCAACGTTAGCCACCCAAGTGTTTGGCCTCTAGAGGTGATCCACCAAGGAAGATGAATTATCAAGAAAGAGGGTGGTTGACTTAGTTTTCTATCCTCTATAGAAAAGGAGTACTCTCCAACAATTGGAATTGCATCAACTGATATCTATTATAAGACTCCTCTTATATAGATATTGGTCAACCCTTCTAATCCTATTAGACATGGGATTTCTTTTAATTAATTAAACTCCTTTAATTAATTTAGGATTCCCACCACATTGGGAATAATTAATTAAATTCATTTAATTAATTTGTCTCCTAATCTTATTAGGAATAAATGAGAGTAATAAATATTAAATTAATTACTAAACTCCTTTAAAAATTAAAATAATAATAATTGTAATAATATTAATAAGACTCCTCTTATTAATTTATATTTAATATTTATAAAATATTAAATAATAAACATTAAGCTATTTAATTTATTCTATCACCATAGATTAAATTAATTACACTTAATACATTATTACGATTATGCCATTATCTTCTTAAATAATTATTCTTCCTTTTATGGTGTGACCCTTTAGGTTCTCTATATTAAACCGGTTGTGAATAAATCAATTAGAACAATTCTAATCTTATTTAAATAAATAAATTAAACTAATAATCTATTTAAATAAATAATATTTATTCTACAATAGGGATAAGCCTCCCTAGCGATCAACGACTTTTCAGATAATATAGATTTCAACATTAATCATAAAAGAACCTGTGAGTAAATAGTTACCATACAATTCAATCCTTCCACCATACAATGTCCCAATTAAATATAAGACATGAATTTACTGTAAAGTCTTATTTTATTTAATTATATGTATTTCGATTAGAAAATGCACAACTCCGATTAATGCAAATTAGAAACCTCTTTCTAATTTCATTCCACCTTGGCCAAGGATTCCTGGGTTGTCATTTAACGAATCACATAGGACATATCTCCTCTTTTACTAGAGGTGGTAGATTCTTTATTGATCATTCATTATCTCCATATGTAACTCATTATACCCAAGCATACCCTATATATGCCTTAAAAGGTCTTAAGGAATAAGTCAAAGTATAATTTGTTACATACAATATACTATGATGATCTCAAGTCCAAGGATCACTTGTACTAATTTCACATTAGGAATTCCTATTGACAGGCGAGTAAAACTCCATTAGGTATTCCATAGCGAGTCACGTTCAGTGAACTTATTCTCCAATAAGCACCTACATACTTGCTTTAGTGTCTCCACACAAATGATCATGAGATCAATCATCCTCATTCAATGAGCAAGCAACATATGTACCAATCTATCCGGATTTACTAATCCCCTTTTTAGTAATCCCACGATTGGGAACTATTTTAGTTTTAAAGCTTTCTAAGAATTTAGATCTTATTAGCATGATCAACATCATGATTCTAAAAGCATTGTTTAAAACTATGGGTTATTTACATATTATAAAAACAGCACCATGTAGATAATTAAATGCCTTTAATAAATAAATATTTTATTAATAAATAAATAAGATTGTTTACAAAGTATGTGCTTTATCATCATATATGATTGGCTTGTATGCACACTACTATCAATCTCCCACTTACACTAAAGCCAATCGCCATGGTATCTCATACCCATCTTCTCTAAGTGACGATCAAACTGCTATTGTGTTAAAGCTTTAGTAAATGGATCTGCAATGTTGTCTTGAGAGTCTACACGCTCCAAGGTGACGTCTCCTCTTTCAATGATCTCCCTAATCAAGTGAAATCGCTGCAACACGTGTTTAGATTTCTGATGAGACCTGGGTTCCTTAGCCTGTGCAACTGCTCCTGTGTTGTCACAGTAAACGAGAACTGCTTCTCCAATGCTAGGAACCACACCAAGTTCAGTTATGAACTTCTTCATCCAAACAGCTTCCTTTGCAGCTTCACTTGCAGCTATATACTCTGCCTCTGTCACTGAATCAGCAACTGTTTGCTGCTTGGAACTCTTCCAACTCACTGCGCCTCCGTTCAAGGTAAACACATACCCCGAAATAGATTTACTGTCATCTTGGTCTGTTTGAAAACATGAGTCTGTGAATCCCTCGAGTTTTAATTCAAACCCACCGTAGACATGAAAAATATCTTTAGTCCTTCTCAAGTACTTTAGGATATTCTTCACTGCCTTCCAGTGCTCTTCTCCAGGATTTGACTGGTATTTGCTAGTTACACTAAGTGCATGAGCAACATCCGGTCTAGTACATATCATACCGTACATGATAGATCCTATTGCAGAAGCATAAGTGATCTTAGTCATACGGTCTCTCTCCTCAAGTGTCTTTGGGGCCTGTTTCTTGGAGAGATGTATTCCATGGCTCATCAGCATGAGACCTCTTTTGGAATCTTCCATGCTAAACCTCTTTAGCATCGCATCAATGTACGTCCTTGGGATACCCCAAGCATCCTTTTAGATCTATCTCTATAGATCTTTATCCCCAAAATATAGGATGCTTCTCCCAAGTCCTTCATGGAGAAGTGTTTAGATAACCAGATTTTAATCGATTGTAGCATATGAATGTCATTCCCTATCAGTAATATATCATCAACATATAATACAAGGAATGAAACTGCGCTCCCACTAACCTTCTTGTACACACATGGTTTATCGTCGTTTTTGATAAAATCAAACTCTTTGATTGTCTCATCAAAACGAATGTTCCATCTACGAGAAGCTTGCTTCAATCCATAAATGGATCGTTGCAGCTTACAGACTTGATTTATTCCAACCTTTGAAACAAATCCCTCTGGCTGTGTCCATATACACATCCTCCTCAAGTTTCCCATTGAGGAAGGCCGTTTTCACGTCTATCTGCCAGATCTCATAGTCGTTATAAGCTGCAATCGCAAGCAAAATCCGAATGGACTTGAGCATAGCTACTAGTGAAAGGTTTCATCATAGTCAACTCCTTGTCTTTGTTTGAAACCTTTTGCAACCAGTCAGGCCTTATAGGTCTCTACCTTACCGTCCGCTCCAGTCTTTTTTTTAAAGACCCATTTACACCCAATAGGCTTAATGCCTTCAGGTGGTGAAACCAAAGTCCATACTTTGTTTTCATACATGGAGTCCACTTCGGATTTCATGGCTTCAAGCCATTTTCCTGAGTCTTTATTACTCATAGCCTGTTCGTAATTCAATGGATCATCATCATTTATGATGTGTACCTCATCGTCATCCTCTATAACGAATCCATACCTCTCAGGTATCTTCGGTACTCTTCCAGATTTACGAACAGGGTGTGGTATAGTAGGTTCTTCTACTTTGTCAGGTACCTGACTTTGATCTGTGGTAATTTGTGGTTCTTGAACTTCTTCAAGATATATCTTACTCCCACTGACGCCTTCATGGATAAACTCCTTTTCCAAGAAGGCAGCATGTTTCGCAACAAACACCTTTTGATCAGTTGGATGATAGAAATAATATCCTAAAGTTTCTTTAGGGTATCCCACAAATCTACACTTACCGGATTTAGTCTGTAGCTTATCATTTTCAAACTTTTTGACATAAGCTGGACAACCCCAAGTCTTAACATGCTTAAGATTTGGTTTCTTCCCCTTCCACATCTCAGATGGAGTCTTTGGGGCGGATTTGGTAGGTACCTTGTTAAGTAGGTATGCAGCCGTTTCTAGGGCATATCCCTAGAAGGAAATTGGAAGGTCAGTAAAACTCATCATAGATCGAACCATGTCCAACTGTGTTCGATTTCTCCTTTCAGATACTCCATTTAACTGTGGTGTACCTGGAGGAGTCCATTGTGAGATTATACCATTTTCTTTGAGACAATTGAGAAACTCACCGTTTAAGTATTCTCCACCTCGATCTGATCGAAGTATCTTTATACTCTTGCCCGTTTGTTTCTCTACTTCACTTCTGAACTCTTTGAACTTTTCAAATGATTCTGACTTGTATTTCATTAAATACACATATCTAAATCTTGAGTGATCATCAGTGAAAGTAATAAAATAAGAATACCCACCTCGTGCACTTGTTGTCATAGGTCCACAAACGTCTGTGTGAATCAATGCCAACAACTCTGTACCTCTTTCTCCTTTTTCCACTAAAAGGAGATTTAGTCATTTTACCCATGAGACAAGATTCACAAGTTGGATATGATTCATAATCAGATAACTCAAGGAGCCCATCTTTATGCAACTTGGATAATCTTGTTTCATTGATATGACCGAGTCTACAGTGCCACATGTAGGTATAATTAATATCATCTCTTTTCTTTTTCTTAGTTTGTTCAATTTGAAAAATATTTTCTTGTAAGTCAAGTGTATAAAGTCCATTCGCAAATTTCCAACACCATATAAAACATCGTCTTTATAAATAGAACAACTATTGTTCTTTATAACAACGTTAAATCCTTCCATATCCAATACAAAAATTGAAATAATATTTTTTAATAATATTCGGAACATAATAACAATTATTAAGATAAATGGACTTGCCCGAAGGCATTGCTAAATAATAAGTTCCTACAGCTAATGCAGCAACCTTTGCTCCATTCTCCACTCGTAGGATCACCTCATCATTGTTCAGCTTTCTACTTCTGACCAGTCCCTTCACATTATTACATATGTGAGAACCACAGCCGGTATCCAATACCCAAGTAGAATTATGACTTTCAGAAAAATTAATTTCAATCATAAACAAACCTTGATTGGAAGTCGAAGCTTCTCCAAACTTCTTGTCTGCCAAAAACTTCTTGCAGTTCCTCTTCCAATGACCCGGCTCGTTGCAATGGAAGCACATTCCTTTGCTAGCTGGATCAGGTTTCTTTTGTTCCTTTATGTTCACCTTGCCCTTGGTCATCCGAGATCGGAAGAGCTCCTTAGATATCTCATATCTAGCAGTCCTACTTTGTTCACCATACAACTCCTTGAGGTGAATCAACATAGTAGGAGCATCCATGTTTTCGTGCTGACGCTGAAGCTCGTTATTCATGGATGCGAGCATGATGCATTGAGCCACAGATGCATCATCTTGCCACTTTACAATGGTGGAAATCTCTTCCTCAGAGGCTGTTTCTGGAACAGTTCCAGGGACAGGTGAGTTTAGGACATAAGAAATCTTTTCAGCAGTGAGAACTACTCTCAGATTTCTTAGCCAGCCCGTATAATTCGGCCCGGTAAGCTTATTAGCATCAAGTATGCTTCGCAGTGAAATTAGTGATTTTGACATTTTTAAAATTCTGCATGTGAAAAACAACATTTTAGCAAACATTCATTTTATTAATTTTGCATACCAAAATAAATTTAGGTCTTTATTTTAAATTGGTATCTCCCACTATTTTTATCAAACTATATTACCCTCACTTATATAGTTAGGCAACATCTAATTAAAGATTTGCTAGTGAGAATAAGGATCCCATTTTAAATGTATATAACCTTGTGGATAGCACAACAAGCGATATACAAATAAATAGGTAGACAACTCTTGTCAATTACATCACCATATAACTCCTTTTATTTTGCCTCTTAAATCGTAATGGTCAAGTGTGTGCACATCCGAACTAAAATGATTTAAGTTAAGTCCAGCCTAGCACTTTCATAAATTCAAAAAAGAAAAATGTTCGTCCTTGTGGATAGCACAACAAGACTAGATCGTTCAATTTTCTTGATAAGCATCAAATGTGATTAATTAACATCTTAAATACTCAATACTCGCCTTGTGGATAGCACAACAAGCTCATATTAAATATTTAATACTCTATTAATTTATCATGCTAGAAGGCGACGTTCGATATTCCAAATATCTTTGAACGCTTAGGACTTAATCTTGTTTCTTTGAGGGGTTTGTTATTATTTGTCTCATCTTGTTTAGCGCGCATGCACATATATATATAAAATACGCGTCATTTTATTAAACATGCGAAGCATGTTTGCATAAAATATAATATATATAATATTTAGCATGCAATATAGAATACTATATTCTACCCGGATTGATTATAGACTTTTATTCTAGTTTGGTTCACTAGAGCCACCAAGTGAACCAAAAGGTCAAACCTAGGAGTACAAGAATTTAAATTTAAATATAACTATTACATTTAAACCCGGGCTCCATACAAACGGGTCTTCACGCGCTCCTTGCTCCTTGGTCTCTAATTTCTTCAAGATAATTCTAACTATTTCTATTACATTAAACTATTTAATTTAAATAGAAACCTTGATCAGCAGTCAAGGGGAAGTACATAGGAGGGGGATAGAATTTTACATCAAGAAAAAAAATTAGAGAAGACGAGGTACACAGACCCCATTTAATAAAACCCATTCATTCAAGCATTCAACTAAAATAAAATCCAATCACATTGGTCAAATAGTCCATAATCAATCCCCATTTATTATCATACATATCACCATATATATCAATAAATAAATATTCATCTCATGAATTAAAACATTCTATATATATATGGGTATCATTTAATGGGCAATTTTAAATTGCATGAAATCCAATTTCAAGATTAAAATAAACTCTTTATTTTAATTATAAAATTATTTAGAATATAATATATAAATATATCATATATATATATATATATATATATATATTTGATATTACCGTATATATTATATATATTTATATAACGAATCAGGTTATATATATAATATAAATTCACATTTATTTTTTAAAAAGAAGTCACCTTCTTTTATTAAAAGAGTCCTGCAGGTTTATTAAAAGAGTCCTTTCCTGATGGGTCACCTTCTTTTTGGAGTAAGAAAGAGACAACACCTTTTCTTTGCAGAATTCAAGATTAGCACCTCAAAAAAAAAATTGTGATTCGTCCCAAAAAAAAAAAACGTCATTTTTTTTTCTTAAAAAATAATAATTTTATACAATAAAATTATGCCCAATAAATTATTTTAAATACATACCCATATGTATATGAAATCAAAAATAAATTAATAATTGCATAAAGGTTTGGCTCTGATGCCACTGTTGGGTTTGTACGAAATCGTGCCGCAATCAAATTGCAAAAATTAGCGGAAGCATGGTATATCAGAGTTTAAAAAAATTTCTACAAAACCATTACCCGGATCATCCTTTATGCAAATTATTAATTTAAAACGATAAATAAGAAATTATGGAATCATACCCTTGTAGAACGAAGCTTCCATATGTACGAGTTCAACTCCTTGTTCTTCGTGATCTCCTTGAATTTCCAGGTTAGATTCCTTTCTTTGATCAACGTTAGCCACCCAAGTGTTTGGCCTCTAGAGGTGATCCACCAAGGAAGATGAATTATCAAGAAGGAGGGTGGTTGGCTTAGTTTTCTATCCTCTATAGAAAAGGAGTACTCTCCAACAATTAGAATTGCATCAACTGATATCTATTATAAGACTCCTCTTATATAGATATTGGTCAACCCTTCTAATCCTATTAGACATGGAATTTCTTTTAATTAATTAAACTCCTTTAATTAATTTAGGCTTCCCACCACATTGGGAATAATTAATTAAATTTATTTAATTAATTTGTCTCCTAATCTTATTAGGAATAAATGAGAGTAATAAATATTAAATTAATTACTAAATTCCTTTAGAAATTAAAATAATAATAATTGTAATAATATTAATAAGACTCCTCTTATTAATTTATATTTAATATTTCTAAAATATTAAATAATAAACATTAAGCTATTTAATTTATTCCATCACCATAGATTAAATTAATTACACTTAATACATTATTACGATTATGCCATTACCTTCTTAAATAATTATTCTTCCTTTTATGGTGTGACCCTTTAGGTTCTCTATATTAAACCGGTTGTGAATAAATCAATTAGAACAATTCTAATCTTATTTAAATAAATAAATTAAACTAATAATCTATTTAAATAAATAATATTTATTCTACAATAGGGATAAGCCTCCCTAGCGATCAACGACTTTTCAGATAATATAGATTTTAACATTAATCATAAAAGAACCTGTGAGTAAATAGTTACCATACAATTCAATCCTTCCACCATACAATGTCCCAATTAAATATAAGACATGAATTTACTGTCAAGTCTTATTTTATTTAATTTTATGTATTTCGATTAGAAAATGCACAACTTCGATTAATGCAAATTAGAAATCTCTTTCTAATTCCATTCCACATTGGCCAAGGATTCCTATGGTTATCATTTAACAAATCACATAGGACATATCTCCTCTTTTACTAGAGGTGGTAGATTCTTTATTGATCATTCATTATCTCCATATGTAACTCATTATACCCAAGCATACCCTATATATGCCTTAAAAGGTCTTAAGGAATAAGTCAAAGTATAATTTGTTACATACAACATACTATGATGATCTCAAGTCCAAGGATCACTTGTACTACTTTCACATTAGGAATTTCTATTGACAGGCGAGTAAAACTCCATTAGGTATTCCATAGCGAGTCACGTTCAGTGAACTTATTCTCCAATAAGCACCTACATACTTGCTTTAGTGTCTCCACACAAATGATCATGAGATCAATCATCCTCATCCAATGAGCAAGCAACATATGTACCAATCTATCCGGATTTACTAATCCCCTTTTTAGTAATCCCACGATTGGGAACTATTTTAGTTTTAAAGCTTTCTAAGAATTTAGATCTCATTAGCATGATCAACATCATGATTCTAAAAGCATTGCTTAAAACTATGGGTTATTTACATATTATAAAAACAGCACCATGTAGATAATTAAATGCCTTTAATAAATAAATATTTTATTAATAAATAAATAAGATTGTTTACAAAGTATGTGCTTTATCATCATACATGATTGGCTTGTATGCACACTACTATCAACAGCAACTTGTGAACCCATCTTTAAGCTGCTAAGGAAGAATTCCTCCATGAAATGGAATGAAGATTGTCAGAAAGCCTTCCTTTCAATCAAGAAGCAGTTGATCGAAGCACATGTCTTGGTACCCCCAAGGGATGAGGTTCCCCTGTTTATGTACATGTCAGTCAATGCCAATGCAATGGGCTGTATGCTGGGATAGAAGGATAATCGAAGCAAGAAGAGAGCTATCTATTACCTCAACAAAAGATTCAGTAGCGGCGAGCAGAAGTACACATTTATTGAAAAAACCTGATGTACGTTAGCATGGGCCACCATGAGGTTACACCATTATCTGCATGGGTACACGACCTATCTCATATCCCACATGGATCCACTAAAGTACGTATTCAGCAAACCCATGTCAAATTGTTGATTATCCAAATGATTGTTGATTATCCAAATGGTATTTGATTCTATAATAATTCGACATTGTCTACGTGACTCAAAAGTCTATCAAAGGTCAGGGGATTGCGGATCAATTGGCTGAAGCACCGTCAGGGGATTTTGAACCCTTGGAAACATATTTCTCAAATGATGGGATCATGACAATTCAGCAAATCCCTCAAGAAATTTTAGTCCAATATTAGAAAATGTATTTTGATGGAGCCGTGAACATAGAAGGTGCCAGAGCTGGGGCAGTCCTTGTCTTTTTTATAGGAGCACAGTATCATGTTACCATCAAGTTGTAGTTTGTCAACACCAATAACACAGCTGAGTATGAAGGCTGTATAATGGGGTTGAAACTAGCCCAATCCATGGGTTTTAAGCGTTTACTAGTCTTTGGGGATTCTGAGTTGGTTATCAAACAAACTACTTGGGCATATCATACCAAAGAATTGCATTTGCTGCCCTATCATCGACAAGTTATCAAGATATCCATAGAGTTTGAAGAAATAACCTTCGTCCACATCCCTCGAGGTAGGAATGACTTTGCTAATGCATTTGCAATGTTGGCTTCCTTGATCCACATATCTGATATGATGGGAATTCATGACATCAAATTTGCAAGCCAAAAGGCCCCATCATATTGGAATTACATTGGAGAAGTGTCAGAGGAACTACCTCCTATCAAACAGCCTTGGTACCAAGGTATAAAAGAATATCTCCGAGATGGACTACACCCGCTAGGGCAAGTCAAGCTGAAAGAAAGCGAATTCATAAGATGGCTATGAAATTATATCTGAGCGGAGACGCACTCTATAAAAGGGATGCTGGAATAGGCCTTTTTAAGATGCCTGGATAAGGATCAAGCCCAGAGATTGATGGATAAAGTCCACGGTGGAGTTTACGGTTCACACAAGAGCAGTCATTTACTTGCCGTGAAGACATTAAGAATATGGCATTACTGGATCTCTCTCAAAGCTGACTGTGATGATCATATCAAGAGATGCTACCAATGCCAAGTCCATGGGAATGGCATCTGAGCTCCTCCAAATGAACTATACAATATAAGTTCGACATGGCTCTTTTTCATGTGTGAAATGGATGTGTTTGGGCCAATAGAACCCAAAGGCTATAATGGTCATCGATTCATCTTCACCATGATCGATTACTTCACTAAATGGGTTGAAGCTGCCTCTTTTCCCAAAGTCACCAAAGAGGTAATTATTGGTTTCATCAAAAATAATGTCATCTGTCGATATGGACAACCAGAGGTGATCGTATCAGCCAATGCCAAGAATCTAAACAACCAGATGATGAGAAAATTATGCAATAAATTTTATATCAAACATCTATACTCCGTCATCTATTGTCCCAGGAAGAATGGTGCTGTCAAAGGGGGGGCAACAAAAATATCAAGAAGATCATGCAAAAAATATCCGCCAATCACAAAGGATGGTCGGACCTATTGCCTCTAACTCTGCTGGCCTACAGAACGTCAATGCGCACTTCTACTGTGGCTACCTGATGAGTGGGTTTTATACCTACGAATCGGACATCTCTTAGGCTTAATTCTTTGTTAATTTTAAGTATTTTTAGTGTTATTTTACTTATTTTTGTGTTTGTGTTGTAGGAAACGACTTCGGAGGGTCAAAACATAAAAAATGGAGCTTAATGTCATTTTTGTAATTTTAGTCACTGTATACCTGCCGGGGCGGGCTTTCATAGGCCAATTCACCCGTCGGGGCGGGGGTCAAATTATCAATAGTGGATACCCGTCGGGGCGGGCATTCCTAGTACAAAAAGTTAGCCGGGGCGGGCATGCCGGGAAAGAATGCTAATTTTTAGAAGTTGATTCGAAAAAGGATTCTGAGAGTGGATTTGGAGAAGGATCATCAGAGGGCTATAAAAGGAGAAGAATACACAAAGATTAAGTGAGTGAGATTCCATTAGATTAGTTTAGATTAGATTTCAATTATATTAGGAAAAACCCTAGTTGGGATTGAATTGGAGATTGAAGCAACTTGGAGACCATTGAAGATCAAGAGCATGAGCAAAAGGGAGCTTGAGATTTACCGACAACAGATTATATTTTCTTCTCTACTCTTATTTTTATCTTTTAATGATTATTCAATTGTGGATTCTTGTTTTTGATTCAATAATAATGAACTAAATCTTTTGTTAAAGATTACAATGGATCTTATTGCGTAGCTTATTCTAATATGTTTTTCTATTAATTATTATGATCTATCACGGGGATTGTCTATTATGATTTGGACTTATTTGTGTAATTATCTAGCTAACAATTATTGTCATAATCTATATGAAATTGAGAGGCAGATTATAAATTTAGATCTGATCATAATAGCGTGTGATTGTATTTTCTGCGTGGCGTTGGAATTCATAATTTATGTCTAGGATAGAGATATACATTTGCATCGCATGTAATCTGATAAAGAACTTGTGCTTGAAATCCTCTTTAATTATAATTCACATAGAGATATAGTGGATTAGTTAATTAGGGTGTTCTTTTTAATTCTATCATATGTGGATTTGAGTATGATGCATTGAGAGATGGTCATATTTATTTATGTGTGCTTGATTAACAATTCAGAATAGTGATCATAATTGATAAGAAGTGTGTTAATCTAAATGAAGTAATAAGTGAAGTTGTGATCTTAAATCTCCGTAATTTTATTTTAAACTAGTGGTATTTAGTAGTAGTGTAGTTATATTTTGTTAATTCACAAACTTGAAATTATCTGTTTAAATAAGATTAAGTTGGTTACGAGATAGTACTTGGTGATTTTTATTAAATAATTCTCGTGGGAACGATACTTTACTTTCATTTGATTATTTGTTGACCACGTATACTTGCGTGTTGTGCGTAATTAGATTTTACCCAACAAGTTTTTACACTACCTCCTACTCATTAGTCTATGGCATGAAAGCAGTAATCCCCATAGAAGTAGAGATGGTGTTATTGAGGGTGTTAATAGATGCTCATATGGAAGAAGACCAGTGGTTGCAAGAGCGATACAACTAATTATCCCTGATAGATGAAAAAGGGCTACATCCATCTTTCACGGGCAGTTATATCAGCAAAGGATTTCTCGATCATACAACAAGAAAGTTTGACTCCGATAATTCAAAGAAAATGACTTGGTATTGAAAAAAGTCCTTGCTAATCAAGATGAATCCAAAGGAAAGTTTGCCTCGAATTGGGAAGGCCATTTCATTGTCAAAGAAGTGTTAACATGAGGAGCCATCAGATAACAAGAAATAGATGGGAAAGAATTTCCCCAGCTCATCAATGTAGACACCGTGAAAAGGTACTATATCTGAAACACCTGCAAGCCATCATCCTGGTCCTGTGAAAAAATCAAATCAATTTAGGTTTTCACTAGAAGCCTGAACTACGAATGACTTGATGCTCCCTCAACCCGAAAGTACGTAGGTAGCCATTTACGGTGCGGTCAAACCAAATAAAAAATTTAAAAACTCGTCAAACAAAGCTCGAACCCAAAATAAACACTTCTCAAACCTTTCAGGCAAAGCCTGAACTACGAATGACCTTATCTCCCTCAACCGGGAGTACGTAGGAAGCCATTTATAGTGCGGTCTGAACTTCAAGAAAAAAAAACCAATAAAACCAGTCCCAAGACATCGAAATTCCTATTAAACCCAAATACTATCAAGCCTACCTGATCAACAGGCCCTTCTGAGACACTCTCTGACATCCCAATATCAATCCATCAAGGAAAAGCTCATGATACATCAAGATAGCAAGTCATGAAAAAAGTGGTAATCACTCAGCAATGACAATATATATCCAACAAGGAAGTGAATCAAAATATATTTCTCTGCTATATAATACTGTTTGATATATACAATGTATCCTGTACATGACAAAAATGGCTGAACTAGTATGTCCAGGAAAATGAAAGCTAGTCTATAAACCCATGGATAAACGGGATAGCAAGTCTAACATGGCGTCCCTCTCAGTAGATGGAGGAGCATCTGTAAGCTCATGTCCCACGGTCTCCATGCGAGCTATAAGATCCACAGCCATCTCCATAGTGCTGCTATGACCATCTATTAAGGCACTCATATCGGCATTGATGCTGTGACACCCCCAAATCCGGGTACTTCTTTTCCACATGATTTGGTGTTCACTTTCTATCTATAACATACCTTTACCCAATATATCTCAAAATGAATTACAACTTTAATTCAAAATAAATAAATCTCCCTTAAAACAAGGGTTACAACCTTCTTGAAACTCAATCCCAGGGTTACTCTAACCTTGACATAAACAATAAAGTGCGGAATAAAAATATGACCTAAAATTATTACAATCATTTTAAAATAATTAAACAAATCTTCACTTGTTCATCTTTCCCTTGCCTTTACTCGTAGACGGGGCGTCAACGTTATCAACTTTAACTGCAATTGTTATTTAATGCAAGAGTGAGCAAACAACAGCTGACTGGAGTTTAACAATAATAAATACATGAAAGAAGATCTTTACAAAGATCTGAATAACTTAGCTTGCTTCAACAATAAATACTTGAATAATAATTCTCTATCAATATCAAAATTTGAATATAGAATTTATCTGAGCTTTGAACTCTTCTTGTCCTAGGTTATAAATATTTCTATTTAAACCTTTAACAGTCAATAAGACTTTGGACCTCAACTCGTACTTAGGGGGATCAGCCCTTTGTACCATGTATTATGCACAAACATCTTAACGCTATACGTACTAACCCCCCCTAATAATTTGGGTTGTTCAACTCAGCAATTTGAATTCAAGTCCGCACCAAAGAAAGTTTGGTTTGGATAAGCTTACAATGGTAATTTAGAATTCACGTTCATCAACTAAGGATTAGCTGAATCGAATTTCAATAATTTATAAATAAAAGAATTATGAATTAACATATGCTTTAGAAGTAAACTTAACGCATTTAAAATAATAAACTGGATCTTACTTGAACAATAAGTCAATATATCTTTAGTTAAGTAAATAATTTTCCAGTACAGAAATGAAAAGGACATTCTCAACAATGAAAATATGAACATCAAAGAACTTGCGTAGAAATAACGAGTTTAGGGTTTAGAAGACTTGCCTTAAGCGCAAGCTACTTAACATAATTCACGTACTTTAATACTTCCTACACATATATATTAAGTCACAAAAACCTAAATTAGTTAACACATAACTAATTCACATAAGTGGTTAACCCTCATGGTTAACTCACTCTAATTAAATAAATAATCAACTATGACATAATTAATTACATCACACACATACTCATATAATTAAATTAATTATGTATTTAGCTAAAAAAATTTAATTCAACCACTTAATCAAATTATAATTACTTAAATTATAATTACCATTTAAATTATAAATAATTATAATTTAAAATCAATTAGACTACATCATGCATTATAATTACACAATTTATAATTAATCATGCAATTATCAATTTAAAATCCATAATTAAACATGCATTTATTAAATTATAATTACATAAATTATAATTTAAATTAACATCTAATTGATTAAAATAAGTCAACTTCTATACATTATAATTTCACAGAATTATAATTTAAATTAAACATTTACTCTTAATTATAATTAATCAAATTATAATTAAGTAACTTATTTTACTATCAAATAATTATAATTTAATTAAGGTTTTCAAAATTCTTTTCTCTAATTATGAAATTGTCCAACTCATACTAGCAACATGTTATAGCCACTGAATTCATGCTCATTATCATAACCAATTATCATAAGCTATCAAATAAAAATGCACAAGTAAGCAAAACTCACTGCCCAAGCACTGTGCCCGGCGCAGCTACACAGCCAGCTGCCTTATAACCGGCGCAGCTGCGCAGGGAAGGAATCTGGGATAGGCCAGTGGCGAAGCTGCGCTGCTCCTGGCCTTGCTGCCGGCGTAGCTGCGCAAAAGCTCGGCAAGACGCAGACAGCCACGGCTCTCTATTTAACCGAACAAGCCAACAATGCCAAAAATACAGTACTATAGACTCTATAAAAATATATATACGCTATTACACATATATAAAGCATGTTTCCAAAACACAAAATCATTTAAACAATGATAATCACAAGTTTTGAAAATCCATTTTGGCCATTTTCATGAAAACTCATATTTTCTCAAAAATAATCTATTGTAACTATTTTTCTCCATCAATTCGAATTTATATACATGCATTATATACAAGTTGAATATAATCATCAAATAATTTCCCAATAAGCATGCTAACATATTCCAATTTATAAATTTCTCAATCCAAAATTGACAACAAAACTAAAACTCATATGAACTCATATCAACTTAAATTATAATTACCATTTAAATTATAAATAATTATAATTTAAAATCAATTAGACTACATCATGCATTATAATTACACAATTTATAATTAATCATGCAATTATCAATTTAAAATCCATAATTAAACATGCATTTATTAAATTATAATTACATAAATTATAATTTAAATTAACATCTAATTGATTAAAATAAGTCAACTTCTATACATTATAATTTAACAGAATTATAATTTAAATTAAACATTTACTCTTAATTATAATTAATCAAATTATAATTAAGTAACTTATTTTACTATCAAATAATTATAATTTAATTAAGGTTTTCAAAATTCTTTTCTCTAATTATGAAATTGTCCAACTCATACTAGCAACATGTTATAGCCACTGAATTCATGCTCATTATCATAACCAATTATCATAAGCTATCAAATAAAATTGCACAAGTAAGCAAAACTCACTGCCCAATCACTGTGCCAGGCGCAGCTACACAGCCAGCTGCCTTATAACCGGCGCAGCTGCGCAGGGAAGGAATCTGGGATAAGCCAGTGGCGCAGCTGCGCTGCTCCTGGCCTTGCTGCCGGCGTAGCTGCGCAAAAGCTCGGCAAGACGCAGACAGCCACGGCTCTCTATTTAACCGAACAAGCCAACAATGCCAAAAATACAGTACTATAGACTCTGTAAAAACATATATACGCTATTACACATATATAAAGCATGTTTCCAAAACACAAAATCATTTAAACAATGATAATCACAAGTTTTGAAAATCCATTTTGGCCATTTTCATGAAAACTCATATTTTCTCAAAATAATCTATTGTAACTATTTTTCTCCATCAATTCGAATTTATATACATGCATTATATACAAGTTGAATATAATCATCAAATAATTTCCCAATAAGCATGCTAACATATTCCAATTTATAAATTTCTCAATCCAAAATTGACAACAAAACTAAAACTCATATGAACTCATATCAACTTAAATTATAATTACCATTTAAATTATAAATAATTATAATTTAAAATCAATTAGACTACATCATGCATTATAATTACACAATTTATAATTAATCATGCAATTATCAATTTAAAATCCATAATTAAACATGCATTTATTAAATTATAATTACATAAATTATAATTTAAATTAACATCTAATTGATTAAAATAAGTCAACTTCTATACATTATAATTTAACAGAATTATAATTTAAATTAAACATTTACTCTTAATTATAATTAATCAAATTATAATTAAGTAACTTATTTTACTATCAAATAATTATAATTTAATTAAGGTTTTCAAAATTCTTTTCTCTAATTATGAAATTGTCCAACTCATACTAGCAACATGTTATAGCCACTGAATTCATGCTCATTATCATAACCAATTATCATAAGCTATCAAATAAAATTGCACAAGTAAGCAAAACTCACTGCCCAATCACTGTGCCAGGCGCAGCTACACAGCCAGCTGCCTTATAACCGGCGCAGCTGCGCAGGGAAGGAATCTGGGATAAGCCAGTGGCGCAGCTGCGCTGCTCCTGGCCTTGCTGCCGGCGTAGCTGCGCAAAAGCTCGGCAAGACGCAGACAGCCACGGCTCTCTATTTAACCGAACAAGCCAACAATGCCAAAAATACAGTACTATAGACTCTGTAAAAACATATATACGCTATTACACATATATAAAGCATGTTTCCAAAACACAAAATCATTTAAACAATGATAATCACAAGTTTTGAAAATCCATTTTGGCCATTTTCATGAAAACTCATATTTTCTCAAAAATAATCTATTGTAACTATTTTTCTCCATCAATTCGAATTTATATACATGCATTATATACAAGTTGAATATAATCATCAAATAATTTCCCAATAAGCATGCTAACATATTCCAATTTATAAATTTCTCAATCCAAAATTGACAACAAAACTAAAACTCATATGAACTCATATCAACTTAAATTATAATTACCATTTAAATTATAAATAATTATAATTTAAAATCAATTAGACTACATCATGCATTATAATTACACAATTTATAATTAATCATGCAATTATCAATTTAAAATCCATAATTAAACATGCATTTATTAAATTATAATTACATAAATTATAATTTAAATTAACATCTAATTGATTAAAATAAGTCAACTTCTATACATTATAATTTAACAGAATTATAATTTAAATTAAACATTTACTCTTAATTATAATTAATCAAATTATAATTAAGTAACTTATTTTACTATCAAATAATTATAATTTAATTAAGGTTTTCAAAATTCTTTTCTCTAATTATGAAATTGTCCAACTCATACTAGCAACATGTTATAGCCACTGAATTCATGCTCATTATCATAACCAATTATCATAAGCTATCAAATAAAATTGCACAAGTAAGCAAAACTCACTGCCCAATCACTGTGCCAGGCGCAGCTACACAGCCAGCTGCCTTATAACCGGCGCAGCTGCGCAGGGAAGGAATCTGGGATAAGCCAGTGGCGCAGCTGCGCTGCTCCTGGCCTTGCTGCCGGCGTAGCTGCGCAAAAGCTCGGCAAGACGCAGACAGCCACGGCTCTCTATTTAACCGAATAAGCCAACAATGCTAAAAATACAGTACTATAGACTCTGTAAAAACATATATACGCTATTACACATATATAAAGCATGCTTCCAAAACACAAAATCATTTAAACAATGATAATCACAATTTTTGAAAATCCATTTTGGCCATTTTCATGAAAACTCATATTTTCTCAAAAATAATCTATTGTAACTATTTTTCTCCATCAATTCGAATTTATATACATGCATTATATACAAGTTGAATATAATCATCAAATAATTTCCCAATAAGCATGCTAACATATTCCAATTTATAAATTTCTCAATCCAAAATTGACAACAAAACTAAAACTCATATGAAATCATATCAACATAAATTTTCTGTGAAAATATCTTTCTACACTAATTTGATTTCTGAAAATCGTTATAGCATACAATCACTATTAGTATAACTTGAACACAATACATATTCAATTCATGATTATACCACTTTCATGAAAATTTATTTTACAGAGAATGAAAATATGAAGAACATAAAATTCAACTTCAAAATAATAAGTTCTAGAAATTATACCTTTTTGCTTAATAGAAATGAAGAAGATGATGATTTCCTTACTCCTTCCTTCTCTTCTTCTCTAATTCTTCTCTGCTATTCTTCCTCTCTGCTCTCTCTTTTCTTATTAGTCGTAGGCTTAAACTAACGTAGTTTTTCGTTACGTAGTATATAGATATATAACTGACATATATCAATAATATACGTACTAACTAATATTTAATAATCCAATTAAATTAGGAGTTACAAAATTCAAAAGTCCTTTTGGCTTGTTTGGCAACAGGAAAGTTAGAAACTAGTTTTACTAACTTAGGCATGGTTTAGGTAAATTAGGTTTAAGCTAGTGTAAGGTCCTGTTTGGCAACATTCTTTTAAAACAAAAGCAAGGGCCTTGTTTGGTAAAAATCATTTAAAAAAAATCTTTTTCTTTATTTTAACAATTTATTTAACACATACTTTAATGTCACATTTTAATTAATTAAATATCAATAATAATTTAATAAATTAAAATCTAACATCAATAAATCACATAAAATTGTCACATAATTATAATTACTCGTTAATTATAATCCATGTAACACTTCATCACATATCTCATCTAATTTAATTATCTCAATTAAATTAGAACTATAATATAAAATTAATATACATTAATTAAATTAAATATTGCACATTCATTTAATTAATATATACACTTAATTAAATCACTCCATAAATCACATAATTTATTTATTTAACTCAATAAATAATTCACATAAATATTTATTTAATTTAATAAATATTTAAAATTAAATATAAAATCTCAATCGTTACAATCTTTCCTCCTTAAAAGGATTCTGTCCCTAGAATCACACATAAAAAAAATTCTCGTCTATTACATTCCTCCCCCCTTAAAAGGATTCTGTCCCCAAAATCAGTATATAAGGGGTTATACACAACTAAGCAAATAAATGCGGATAAGATTTTCTCATAACATCTTCGAGCTCCCACGTAGCTTTTTCAGCACTGTGGTTCCTCCAGATTACCTTAACAGAAGGTATCACTTTATTCCTAAGTACTTGTTCCTTTCTATCAACTATTTGAACAGACACTTCTTCACATGTTAAGTCCTTATCAAATTGCAAAGGTTCATACTCTATCACATGTTTATAATCGTACTTGTAAGGTCTTCACACAGAAATATGAAAGACATTATGTATATTCTTGAGCTTCGGAGGTAATGCAATCTCGTAAGCTACCTCGCCCACCTTTCGTAATACCTCAAAAGGTCTAATAAATCTGGGACTCAACTTTCCTTTCTTACCAAATCTAATCTTCCCCTTCCAGGGAGATACTTTCAGGAACACAAAACTTCCTGATAAGAATTCTCGGTTTTGTCGATGAAGATCGGCATACTTCTTTTGTCTATCTTGAGCAGCAATTAATCTCGTTCTGTTCAGCTTCACAATTTCAGCGGTTTGTTGTACCAATTCTGGTCCCAACAATTGACGTTCACCGACTTCATCCCAGCACAAAGGAGTTTTGCATTTTCTCCCGTATAATACTTCGTAAGGCGGCATGCCAATACTCACATGATAACTATTATTGTAGGCGAACTCTACCAACGATAGATGATCCTCCCATCTTCCTTTGAAGTCCATCACACAAGCTCTCAGCATATCCTCTAGCATCTGAATCGTTCTCTCACTCTGTCCATCAGTCTGAGAATGATATGTTGTACTCATTCGCAATTGCGTTCCCAGACATTCTTGTAAATGCTTCTAGAAATTCGACGTAAAACGTGGATCTCTGTCAGACACAATCGACAGCGGAACACCATGTCGAGAAATAATTTCCTTCACGTATAGCTTCGCTAGCTTATCCAGGTTGTACTTAACCCTAATTGGCAGAAAGTGGGCTGACTTCGTCAGTCGATCCACTATAACCCATATCGCATCAAATCCCTTCTGAGTCGTTGGAAGACCTACCACGAAATCCATCGTGATGTGTTCCCACTTCCACTCTGGGATTTCTAACGGTTGTAGTAAACCACTAGGTCTCTGGTGTTCTGCTTTAACTTTCTGACACGTTAAGCATTTCGTAACGCATTCAGCCACATCTCTCTTCATATTCGGCCACCAGAACTGATGCCTGAGATCCTGGTACATCTTCATACTCCCAGGGAGAATAGAATATCTAGAACTATGAGCTTCGCTCAGAATCTCCTCTTTGACTTCAGGTACTGGTGGTACCCAGATTCTACCTTCAAACTGTAACAGACTTTCATTATCGATCTTGAACTTAAACTCTTCGCCATCGGTTATCCTCCTCCGAATCTTCTCACATTCTTCATCGTGAAGTTGTGCTTCTTTCACTTTGTCTACTAGAGTAGAACCAGTGGTTACTTGAAATAACATCTCATCTGATTCCTTCGGAAACTTCACTTCCAACTCCAATCTAGCCATTTGTTCTATTAACCGATCCCGATCAGTTAACTCGTTCAGCTTCTCCCGACCTTTTCTGCTCAAAGCGTCGGCAACAACGTTAGCTTTACCCGGATGGTAAAGTATATCGTAATCGTAGTCTTTAATCAGTTCCAACCACCTTCTTTGGCTCATGTTCAAATCCTTCTGGGTAAATATATACTTCAGACTCTTGTGATCTGTGTATATTTCACACTTTTCTCCATATAAGTAGTGCCTCCAAATCTTTAGGGCAAACACTACTGCCGCCAATTCTAGATCATGGGTCGGATACCCCTTCTCGTAATCCTTCAGCTGACGTGACGCATAGGCAATGACTTTGCCGCTCTGCATCAACACACAGCCTAATCCTTTATGTGAGGCATCGCTATATACTACGAAATTCCTCGAACTATCCGGTAAGGACAATACAGGCGCAGTACTCAGCCTCTTCTTCAGCTCTTGAAAACTTTCCTCACATTTCTCCGTCCAAACAAACTTAACTATTTTACGAGTCAAATTGGTCAACGGAGTTGCGATTCTAGAAAAGTCTTGGATAAATCTACGATAATAACCTGCAAATCCCAAGAAACTCCTCACTTCAGATGGCGTCTTTGGCTGTTCCCAATTCATAACAGCTTCAACCTTCGACGGATCTACCGAAATACCATCCTTGTCAATCACGTGGCCAAGAAATTGCACACTTTCCAACTAAAATTCGCACTTCGAGAATTTAGCGTAAAGCTTCTCTCGTCTCAGGGCTTCTAAGGTTAGTCGTAAGTGTTCAGCATGCTCCTCCTCAGTCTTGGAATAAACCAGGATGTCATCAATGAACACTACCACGAAATTGTCCAGAAATGGCTTGAACACCCTGTTCATTAGGTCCACAAATGCAGCTGGGGCATTCGTGAGACCAAATGACATCACCAAGAACTCGTAATGACCATATCGAGTCCTAAAAGCCGTTTTCGGTATATCTTCCTTCCTCACCTTCAATTGATGATACCCGCTTCTCAAATTAATTTTTGAGAAGTACCTCGCACCCTTCAGTTGATCAAATAAGTCATCGATCCTAGGTAAAGGATACCTATTCTTGATAGTAACTTTATTCAACTCCCTATAATTAATACAAAGACGCATCGATCCATCTTTCTTCTTAACAAACAAAACAGGCGCTCCCCACGGCGAAACACTCGGTTGGATATACTTCTTGTCTAGTAATTCTTGCAGTTGAACCATCAGTTCCTTCATCTCGACTGGAGCCATTCTGTACGGAGCCTTTGAAATCGGAGCAGTTCCCGGCGCTAAATCGATCACGAACTCTGTCTCCCTATTTGGCGGAAGTCCTAGTAAATCGCTCTGAAAAACGTCCATAAACTCCTTAACTACCGATATCTCCTCCACCTTCGGGCTTTCCTTATGCGTATCTACTATGTAGGCTAGGTATCCCACACAGCCTTACGTCAGAAGTTTCTTAGCTTGCATAATCGTCAGACAACTCGCTTGTCTAGGCGCTTTGCTACCATAGAACACTAACTTCGACGGAGTCATAAGGTTTACCGACTTCTTCTAACAGTCGATTATCGCCCCATGGTTGAACAACCAATCCATACCCAGTATGACGTCGAATTCCCCAAGTTTAATCGGAATCAAATCTACTCTAAGTTCCTGACCCTTAATGTCCAATTTACAGTTCTTATAAACACACCTAACAGGAATAACTTCCCTATTCGCAATCTTTATGTTCAAGGGGTAAACTAACTCTTCTACAAGTAAGTCTAAGGTTTTAGCAAAATCTCCAGATATGAATGAACAAGTAGCACCCGAATCAAATAATACATATGCATTTATACTATTGACCGGAATAATACCTGACACCACGTCTTTTGATTGTACAGCATCCTGCACCGTCATATTGAATGTTCGTGTAATGGGTCAAACAGCTTGCAATGGTGCAGCGATAGTCAGGGAACTGCCGCTTTCATTCCCTCCGCTCCCTGTTGACCCTGCTGTCAGCTTTTTAGGGCAGTTGCGAGCCATGTGATCCTTGGATCCACATGTAAAGCAAGCTCCCTTCTTCGGGTTTGGGCAATTAGGTGCAATGTGGCCTTCCTGACCACAGTTGAAGCACACCTGCTTCCCCTTCATGCACGCACCAGTGTGATTCTTACCGCATGTAGCACATGCTTCGAACTTCCTCTTCTGCTGGCTTCCTCGCTGACTCCCAGCAGAGGTGTTGTCATTCCATTTCCTCTTCTGGTTCACAGTGCTGCTACCCCCAGACTTGGTTTCTACCTCATTCTTCTTCTTCTTATCTTGGTTGAACTTCGTCACCGCTTCGCTTCCTCCCTCAGCAAGTATGGCCTTCTCTAGCACAACCGCAAAGGTGTTCGGCTGGAATATGGAAACCTTGCTGTAGAGCCAGGGCTTTAGTCCCTGCTCAAACCTTTTCGCATTTCTAGCGTCAGTGCTGACCTGGTGAGTAGCGAACCTGGCCAACTCGTTGAACTTAGCGGCATACTCGGACACCGTCATCCCTCCTTGCTTAAGTTCTAGGAATTGGACCTCCATCTGGTCCTGGGAACTCACTGGAAAGTACATCTCGTAGAACATTTCCTTGAAACGTTCCCACGTGATGACTCCCTCTCCCTCTCGGGTCTTGTTAACCTGTCACCAAAAACTAGCATCCGACTTCAACATAAAAGCCGCAAATGTTGTCTTCTGGTCTTCCCCTACCCTAGCCACGTCAAACACCTTTTCCATTTCCATTACCCATGTTTGAGCTTCAATAGGGTTAGTCGACCTTGCAAACTCAGGCGGTCCTACTGCCTTGAATTCCTTGAACGTGGTACCCTGCACTTGCTGCTGATTCGTAAGAGCTCCTGTCAACAGGTTCACCAACTGCTGAACCGAGTTGGGGTTCGTCCCATCGTTATTGTTGTTGTTTGTCGAACCCTCGGTGTTTTGACGTGTTATTCTTCTTCTAAGAGGCATTTTCTGTTAAGAAAATATTATTATTAGACTCTTTATTCAATTTTTAAATATTCAAATTCATACTTAAACATTCTAAATAATTCAGTTCACATAGAACACCAAGCACGTCAATAAACTTCTTTTATTCATTAGTCGTAGTTTTAAAAACATCAATCAGATAGCATTTCTGCCATTTACATCATCCTTCCTGAACTGGAAAAGTTGCAGGATTATATTATTAACTTATCCCATTCTTATTTCAAATTACGGGATTTACTTTATTTACTACAAAAAGCAACACATAAACAAAAGCTTTACTACTATTGTTACTACTACTACTGCTACTGCTACTGCTACTGCTACTGCTACTGCTACTGCCTAGGCATATTAATACGTCGCACAGCCTCTCTGCGTTCCTCTTCCATTACCTGAAAAGCCGTTCTTCGGTCCACCAAATACCACGATAAATCTTGGAACTGAGCTGGGTAGTAAAAAACACGGTCCTGAGCTTTTTCTATCGCTGTATGGAAGGCATATTCTGTTTCCCTCAGCTTGGCCCTCTTGGCTTCAGCTTCACCTTCAATTCGATCGGCTCGTTGATTAGCTCTCAAGCTTGACTCTTCAGCTCTGGCACGCTTCCTCGACTCCTTCTGGATATCTTGCTTCAGCTTTGCCTGTTCAAATCGAGCAGCATCTCTATCCACCTCCATATGTATCAGGTTCTACTGTGCATCTCCTAGGTCACTTGCCATTTCTTCGATCGTCTCGTCCCGCTGCTGGATGGTTTCTTCGAGATCTCCTACTAGTCCATGAAGCTCCACATTATTATCGTAGACTTCCTTGTACATCTCAGCACTAGTAGGGTGAGGTGAGAATTTCTCTTCGGGATCCTCTTCCTCCTCTTCAGACTCGTCCTCGTTCTCATCTTCTGGAATAGGTGTCAGCTCACGCTCTCGACCAACTATGGTGATCACTAGAGACTGCTCTCTCCTAACCCGCCAGACAACATGTATGTCACAGGGCTCCTCCTCTCTAGTCACCTGAGGCACATCCTCTCTAGCCTGACTAGGTTCTCCAACGTTCGACATCCTGACAAAAATTTTAAAGTTCATTATTACGTGACATCGAATCGATACTCTTCGAATACTATAATGTAAACACATAGCACATAAGGTAGTTTATTATCTTTTACCTATCACACCTATCTTTTCGATCTTACCATAAGGCTACTACCTAAGGTTTTTCCCCACCTAAGGTTTCATAACTTACGGCTTTGATACCACCCTGTGACACCCCCAAAATCCAGGTACTTCGTTTCCACATGATTTGGTGTTCACTTTCTATCTATAACATACCTTTACCCAATATATCTCAAAATGAACTACAACTTTAATTCAAAATAAATAAATCTCCCTTAAAACAAGGGTTACAACCTTCTTGAAACTCAATCCCAGGGTTACTCTAACCTTGACATAAACAATAAAGTGCGGAATAAAAACATGACCTAAAATATTACAATCATTTCAAAATAATTAAACAAATCTTCACTTGTTCATCTTTCCCTTGCCTTTACTCGTAGACGAGGAATCAACGTTATCAACTTTAACTGCAATTGTTATTTAATGCAAGAGTGAGCAAACAACAGCTGACTGGAGTTTAACAATAATAAATACATGAAAGAAGATCTTTACAAAGATTTGAATAACTTAGCTTGCTTCAACAATAAATAATTGAATAATAATTCGCTATCAATATCAAAATTCGAATATAGAATTTATCTGAGCTTTGAACTCTTCTTGTCCTAGGTTATAAATATTTCTATTTAAACCTTTAACAGTCAATAAGACTATGGACCTCAACTCGTACTTAGGGGGATCAGCCATTTGTACCATGTATTGTGCACAAACATCTTAACGCTATGCGTACTAACCTCCCCTAATAATTAGGGTTGTTCAACTCAGCAATTTGAATTCAAGTCCGCACCAAAGAAAGTTTGGTTTGGATAAGCTTACAATGATAATTTAGAATTCACGTTCATCAACTAAGAATTAGTTGAATCGACTTTCAATAATTCATAAATAAAAGAATTATAAATTAACATATGCTCTAGATGTAAACTTAATGCATTTAAAATAATAAACTGGATCTTACTTGAATAATAAGTCAAGATCTCTTCGGTGATGTAAATAATTGTCCAGTACATAAATGAAAAGGACATTCTCAACAATGAAAATATGAACATCAAAGAACTTGCGTAGAAATAACGAGTTTAGGGTTTAGAAGACTTGCCTTAAGCGCAAGCTACTTAACATAATTCACGTACTTTAATACTTCCTACACATATATATTAAGTCACAAAAACCTAAATTAGTTAACACATAACTAATTCACATAAGTGGTTAACCCTCATGGTTAACTCACTCTAATTAAATAAATAATCAACTATCACATAATTAATTACATCGCACACATACTCACATAATTAAATTAATTATGTATTTAGCTAAACAAAATTAATTCAAGCACTTAATCAAATTATAATTACTTAAATTATAATTACAATTAAAATTATAAATAATTATAATTTAAAATCAATGAGACTACATCATGCATTATAATTACACAATTTATAATTAATCATGCAATTATCAATTTAAAATCCATAATTAAACATGCATTTATTAAATTATAATTAAATAAATTATAATTTAAATTAACTTCTAATTGATTAAAATAAGTCAACTTCTATACATTATAATTTCACAAAATTATAATTTAAATTAAATATTTACTCTTAATTACAATTAATCAAATTATAATTAAGTAACTTTTTTACTATCAAACAATTAAAATTTAATTAAGGTTTTCAAAATTCTTTTCTCTAATTATGAAATTGTCCAACTCATACTAGCAACATGTTATAGCCACTGAATTCATGCTCATTATCATAACCAATTATCATAAGCTATCAAATAAAACTGCACAAGTAAGCAAAACTCACTGCCAAAGCACTGTGCCCGGCGCAGCTGCGCAGCCAGCTGCCTTATAATCGGCGCAGTTGCACAGGGAAGGAATTTGGGATAAGCCAGTGGCGCAGCTGCGCTGCTCCTGGCCTTGCTGCCGGCGCAGCTGTACAAAATCTCGGCCAGACGCAGACAGCCACGGCTCGCTATTTAACCGAACAACCCAAACAAGCCAACAACGCCAAAAATACAGTACTATAAACTCTTTAAAAACATAGATACGCTATTACACATATATAAAGCATGGTTCCAAATCACAAAATCATTTAAACAATGATAATCACAAGTTTTGAAAATCCATGTTGGCCATTTTCATGAAAACTCATATTTTCTCAAAAATAATCTACTGTAACTATTTTTCTCCATCAATTCGAATTAATATACATGCATTATATACAAGTTGAATATAATCATCAAACAATTTCCCAATAAGCATGCTAGCATATTCTAATTTATAAATTTCTCAATCCAAAATTGACAACAAAACTAAAACTCATATGAACTCATATCAACATAAATTTTCTGTGAAAATATCTTTCTACACTAATTTGATTTCTGAAAATCGTTAAGGCATACAATCACTATTAGTATAACATGAACACAATACATATTCAATTCATGATTATACCACTTTCATGAAAATTTACATTTTTACAGAGAATAAAAATATGAAGAACATAAAATTCAACTTCAAAACAATAAGTTCTAGAAATTATACCTTTTTGCTTAATAGAAATGAAGAAGATGATGATTTCCTTACTCCTTCCTTCTCTTCTTCTCTAATTCTTCTCTGCTATTCTTCCTCTCTGCTCTCTCTTTTCTTCTTAGTCTTAGGCTTAAACTAACGTAGTTTTTCGTTACGTAGTATATAGATATATAACTGACATATATCAATAATATACGTACTAACTAATATTTAATAATCCAATTAAATTAGGAGTTACAAAATTCAAAAGTCCTTTTGGCTTGTTTGGCAACAGGAAAGTTAGAAACTAGTTTTACTAACTTAGGCATGGTTTAGGTAAATTAGGTTTAAGCTAGTGTAAGGCCCTGTTTGGCAACATTCTTTTAAAACAAAAGCACGGGCCTTGTTTAGGTAAAAATTATTTTTAAAAAAATCATTTTCTTTATTTTAACAATTTATTTAACACATACTTTAATGTCACATTTTAATTAATTAAATATCAATAATAATTTAATCAATTAAAATCTAACATCAATAAATCACATAAAATTTCCACATAATTATAATTACTCAATAATTATAATCCATGTAACACTTCATCACATATCTTATCTAATTTAATTATCTCAATTAAATTAGAACTATAATATAAAATTAATATACGTTAATTAAATTAAATATTGCACATTCATTTAATTAATATATACACTTAATTAAATCACTCCATAAATCACATAATTTATTTATTTAACTCAATAAATAATTCACATAAATATTTATTTAATTCAATAAATATTTAAAATTAAATATAAAATCTTAATCGTTACAAATGCTATGTCCTAAGAACCTGAGTGCATTGTTATCAGTAATATAAACATCACGGTAGCTAGGGCCTCATCCCTCTCAATAAAAGGAGCATCTCGAGAGACTAGAGCCTCCTCAATCTCAATAAAAACTGCGTCCTGAGTAGCTCGAGCCTCGTCTTTATCAACAAAAGCTATATCCTTGCCAGAAAGGGCGATCAACATTAGTGCTCTAGCCTGATCCCTCTCAAAGGTCATCCGAGCTAACGAATCGATAAGAGCTGGATCCGTCCTAGTAGGAATGCTCGGGCGGTCACTGACCAAAGCTGCTGTCAAGCCAGCAAATAAATCATCCTCAGTGGGAGAATCAGAATCCTCCATAGGCTCCTCCTCATCAGAATCAATGCTCGTAGCTGAGTGGATAACCGCAGCCAGTGCAATATTTACCTCCAACCATGTAGAATACTCTGGAGAATGATTCAGATGGCTAGTCGAAAAATCAGCCTTTTCTCAACGAGTCCAACAATCGTAAATCCTGGTCAGGTCAGCCGAAGACAAAGATAAAGCTGATAGTTGCTGATCCATAGCCCCCTCAAAGTGGCAGACGTCCTGAAACTGATCAAACTGTCCCATGACAGAAGTGAATAATATGTGGTCACCCCTCTCAAACCCGCCAGTGAAAGATAATCCATGGCAACCGCATGAGTAATGAAGCTGTAAGGGGAGCTAAGCCCTGAGCAGGGCAAGATCGAAAAAGGATGTTTATTGATAAGTACACAATATTCATGATTTTTTATTCCTTTACGTTTGGTTTTATTGCATGTTTTATGTGTGTATATGAGCTTAATAAGTTGTTTATTGTTTTCGGGTGAATTAAAGCTAAAAGGATGGAAACAAGTTGATTTGGAACTGAATTGAAGAGGAATTTTTTTTTGGAAATCTTGGATTTTTGGAAAGTTTCTAAAAGCAGATTTTGGCATCTTTCTACATGGATTTAGATTGATATTGCTATTAGAATTAGGATTGCTTTGGACTGAGATTCTATTTCCATATTAGATTCTATTTCTTTATGGAGACTAATTATGATTTATAATTCCTTTTAGAATTTGGATTTCGAGTTCTTATAGGATTTAGCACTTTGTCTAGCTCTATAAATATATGTAATAGTCAATGTATTTTATCATTCAATCATATTCTATATTCTATCATCTACAACATTGAAGACATGGGTTAATACTTTCAATTCAGTTCTTCGGGATGTTGAACCTTATTTATAATTAATGGTTAATTAAGTATTCATTATTTATTTCTTTCACATGAAATTCATTCTTGATAATCTGATTTAATTTTTGAATGCTATTTAGCTTAACAGATTTGATATATGCAGGATTAAATTGGTTAACGAATATCATATGCTAGATCAAGGAATAGTATTACGTGTAATTGATATTGTTCCTAATCACAAGTAGTAATTAGTAATACCTGATTGTGAACAAGCTTTTGAGTATTGTTATGATTATCAGAAGACAAGTTAAACAATTCGTGTTGATGTGTTTTTTGCTTGGAATAGTCTAATTCCCTAATTCTTAATGCTGTTGTTATATTAAATTTAGAGAGCTTGTTCTATGTTATATAATGGTTAGAATCTTGTAAAGAGTTTGTTTCGTTGAGTGACAATCTAAGGGGAGTTTGGGTAGCAGAGCTTGTTGTTACCTAGGGCTATTAGTTTCATTAAAGGGTAAATAATATTACACTTGATTAATCCATTATTGTAAAAAGGAGATACTGAACTGAAGAACTGAAGCTTTTTATTCATTGTTAATTCTTATTAGTTTATTCTTGTTAATTTAGTTAATCAATTCAAAATCTTGTTTTCATTAGAAATCATAGGATAAATATAAAACAAATCACTCTTTGTGGGATTGATCCTTGTTTACTACTGTGCTAATTGTTTGAATTTGTAAAGTGAAAGTGAGGTTAATTTAGGAGTGTAAACGATAGCTCCCAAATTTTGGCGCCATTGTCGGGGAGTGTTATTTATTTTTTATTTATTTATTTGTTTGTTTGTTTTATGACTTAATCCTCTCACTCTATTGACTTAAATTTTGATCAAGAGATAGAGAAAACTGCAGATATAAAAGAAACTCTTGTTCCATCACTTGAAGAAGAAGAGATGGTGCTGCCACACAATAACTTTACTTTGAAAGAACTGGCTACTCCTGATTTGACTCAACCATCTTTTTGTATTGAGTATCCGACTTTAGATGTTGCTTTTGAACTTAACTCTGGACTAATTCGTCTTTTGCCTATTTTTTGTGGTTTTGTAGGTGAAAATCCATATAAGCATCTAAAGGAGTCAATGTGGTGTGTTCCACGATGAAATCACAAGGAGTGACAGAGAAGTAGATCAAGCTTATAGCTTTTCCATTATCATTAGCAGATTTGGCTAAAGACTGGTTATACTATCTACCTTCAAGATCAATACGATCACGGACTGATATGCAAATGTTATTCTTGGAGAAGTATTTTCCTGCATAAAGAGTTGTCGATAGAAGAAAGGAGATATGTGGAATCAGGCAGTTTAATTGAGAGAACTCTATGAGTATTGGGAAAGTTTCAAGAAGTTATGTTTCAGCTGTCCACCTCACGGAATTGATGACCATCACTTGATCCAGTACTTTTATGAGGGGATATGCCAATGGATAGAAGCATGATTGATGCAGCGAGTGGAGGAGCACTGGGAAACAACACTCTAAACGCTGCAAAGAACTTAATTGCAACCATGGCAGCCAACTCATAGCAGTATGGTACTAGGATGACCTATGCATCACCAAGAGTAAAAGTGGTAAGCACTTGTAATATTGAGCAACATATTTCTGAATTAACTGCTATGGTTCGACAAATAGCTGCAGGAAATATGCAAGTTGCAAAAGTATGTGTAATTTGCTCAAAATCTGGGCATGAGACAAATGATTGTCCCATAGTGCAAAAGGATGTAATTGTTCATCAAATTAATGTTGTGGGGACATTCTCCGGACAAAATTCACATCAATGTGATCCTTGGGCAGACACTCACAATCCTGGATGGAGAGATCATCCCGACTTGAGCTATGAAGGTACTAGGCCACCAATGCAACCTGCCTTTTCAAGTATGCAACAAAAATTTCAGCAGACTCAACCTCAGTACCACACATTTACCGAAGAAGTACTTACCAATTCTGGACCATCTCTTGAGAATATGTTCAAAGCATTCATAAGTTAGACACATCAGTTCCAGCAGGATACAAGGACTTCTATTCAAGAATTGAGGAATCAAGTGGGTCAGCTTGCAGCCACGGTAGGGAGGTTGGAATCTCAAGGCTTAGGGAGGTCACCCTCTCAAACTATTGAGAACGTAAGTGCAATTACCCTGGGATGCGAAGATGAGGAGCGAGAGGAGACAATGCTTGCTTCAGAAATGGCAGTAGTGCTATTTGTGACAATGAAGTGAACATAGAGTTTAATGAGGATGAACAAGAGGACGAGTTGATAATTTCTGTATATTTTCACAAGGAGGATATGGATAGTACAACTTTATCGGTGCAAACAGCAAAGACACTAAATGATAAACACCATGGGACCTTCACCATGGAATTGGATAAAGCAAATGTCCAGTTCGGCATTTATAAAGCTAAAAGGTATCTTGGTAATATTAATTTTATTTATTTATACTGATGTTGTGAACTATTTAGTGCAGAAATCTTTTGAACGAATACAATTATACAAGGAGGATTTGATGGCTAGAAATGAGCAGGATCATGAAGTACAAAATGTTTCTAATTTAGAGATGAAACTATTACCAGTCCACTTGAAGTTCACAAGTCCAATTACATAGAATGAAAGGGAAGATGTCAAGCCAATGACAATAAACAAGGGCAGTTACTTGGGAGGCAACCCAAGAATTCAGATTTGATCTTTCTATCCCTCTTCTTTTTAATTTGTTAGTTGTAGTATTTTCTTCTTTGCATGATTTTCTTACATTGGGGACAATGTAAGGTTTGAGTGTGGGGGAGGAGATTTAGGTTTTTTTTTAATTAATTTTTTTAGGGATATTGATCCAATTTTGATGGGAAGTTAAAAAAAATGATGCTTTTTGAAAAAAAAAATTGAAAATTCTTAGGTTCCATGATTCTATTTGGCTAAGTGCTTTAAAATGTTAAAGTCAAATATTAAAAATTAATGCTAAATCTCAAAATCTATTGATGCCTAACTAGTTAATGAAAGATGAAAACTAAGCCATGATCCATAGTAATTGATTTAAATTAAATTTGTGTTGCATAAGTACTTGAACATGTGATACTTGCTTATTTGACTGAGTTATCTGTGGAGTTGTCTATGTGCACTAATCTCATGCTTTTAGAACTATTGAACTGCTTATGCTATTTACAGGACCATGTGAAAAAATCAAAAAATTTGAAAATCAAATAGATTGTTGAAAAAGTGAAAAAGAAGCAAAAGAGAAATCATGTGGTGGGATGAGATGGAGCGTAAAATGCACTCTCCCTTAAACACGTGCGAATAAGTGAGATGGAGCATAAAATGCACTCACTTACAAAAGAAAGATTGAGGAAGGTGTAACGGAGCATAAAATGCATTCACCGAAAACAAAGAGCAAAATGAAAGGGTTCTGGTAAAAAAATAAAGCAGGAAAAGTATGTTTTGAGTTTTTGAGTGGTGTGCATGATTTTTGCTCCATAGTAACTAAGTTGAGTAAGCTTGTGGATCATAGAAGAGTGCTTATGTGGATACAATTTGATATAATGAAATTCATTAGTGAAGTGGCAAGGAGGTTATCTTGAGTTGATTAATGAAGCATTGATTATGTTTTTGTGGGTTTAGTATTAATAATCATGATTTGATCTTGAAATCTTTTGACACGATGGTTGAGTAGAGTTATTCTGGAAATCAAACTTTTGGTTTACACGAGGACGTGTAAAAGGCTAAGTGTGGTGGAATTTGATAAGTACACAATATTCATGATTTTTTATTCCTTTATGTTTGGTTTTATTGTATGTTTCATGTGTATATGAGATTAATAAGTTGTTTATTATTTTCAGGAAAATTAAAGCTAAAAGGATGGAAATAAGTTGATTTGGAGCTGAATTGAAGAGAAAAAGAAAATTTGGAAATCTTGGATTTTTTGAAAGTTTCTAAAAGCAGATTTTGGCAAGTTTCTACATGGATTTGGATTGATATTGCTATTAGAATTAGGATTGCTTTGGACTGAGATTTTATATTCTTATTAGATTCTATTTCTTTATTGAAACTAATTATGATTTGTAATTCCTTTTAGGATTTGAATTTTTAGTTCTTATAGGATTTAGGACTTTGTCTAGCTCTAAAAATTGATGTAATAGTCAATGTATTTTATCATTCAATCATATTCTATATTCTATCATCTACAACATTGAAGACACGGGCTAATACTTTCAATTCAGTTCTAAGGGATGTTGAACCTTATTCATAATTAATGGTTAATTGAGTATTCATTATTTATTTCTTCTCACATGAAATTCATTCTTGATAATCTGATTTAATTTCTGAATGCTATTTGGCTTAACTGATTTGATTTCTGTAGGATTAAATTGGTTAACGAATATCATATACTAGATCAAGGAATAGTATTACGTGTAATTGATATTGTTCCTAATCACAAGTAGCAATTAGAAATACCTGATTGTGGACAAGCTTTTGAGTATTGCTATGATTATCAGAAGATAAGTTAAACAATCCGTGCTGATGTGTTTGTTGCTTGGAATAGTCTAATTCCCTAGTTCTTAATGTTGCTGTTAAATTAAATCTAGAGAGCGTGTTCTACGTTATATAATGGTTAGAATTTTATGAAGAGCTTGTTTCATTGAGTGACAATATAAGGGGAGTTTTGGGTAGCAAAGCTTGTTGTTTCCTAGGGCTATTAGTTTCATTAAAGGGTAAATAATATTACACTTGATTAATCCATTGTTGTACAAAGGTGATACTGAACTGAAAAACTGAAGCTTTTTGTTCATTTTTAATTCTTATTAGTTTATTTTTGTTAGTTTAGTTAATCAATTCAAAATATCATTTTCAATAGAAATCATAGGATAAATATAAAACAAATCACTCTCTGTGGGATCGCTCCTTGCTTACTATTATGCTAATTGTTTGAATTTGTAAAGTGAAAGTGAGGTTAATTTAGGAGTGTAAACGACAGCTCCAACGTATCGCCGTCAAAAAGGCCAACTATGATGTCGTATATGTACACTCCGACGGTTGAAAGGAGTAGGACATGGCTATCTCATGGTAAAGCAGTACCCATGATTTTTGAAAGTGCCGATGGGTCTCAAGTGTGTCATAAACCACAAGTACAGTAAAACGACACTACTCCTGAAAAACCCCACTGGATAGGTATGGCAGAATGTAGCCGACCTCAAGGTCTCTGCTAATATCATGGTCAGGATGGTACAACCCTGCTTGAGAGCACGAACCATTACAATCAAGATAATGTCCAAGTGGTCTATATACAGTGGCATGTACAGATAAGCTGTGACGCACATCAACAGGACATCCACGTGTGCAAACTGCCACTCATTTGCAGGGATGATAAAGTCTCTTGAATATTGTGTGTAGCTATAGTCGGCCAAAGCGATCGATCAAGAAGTCCAGGGACACCACATGCCCCACAGTAATCTCATCTGTGACAACTCTGCATCTCAGACCAGTTATGGTCATGAACTGTCGTCTTATATCACTAAGGGCCATCCTAGCATAAGGCCGATCCAATGGCAAATCGGTGATGCGCTCATACTCCTCCAACGTAGGAGTTAGCTCATGGATGCCAAATCTAAAAACATGGCGCTCAGGTATCCAACATGATAACATGCTGTCCACAAAGCCTAGTGGGACCTAAAAAGCCAAGATGGCCAAAGAATGCCCCAGCATCTGATCAAGTGTCGCCCTATTTATGGGAGGTAAACTTTCATACCAGTATCTCAAAGAAGATTCTATCAATGAAGGTGGCAGGTGCTCAATACGGTTGACGGTGGATGAAAGCATCTGTAGAACCGTATCATGAGACCATATAGGGGTCAAATCTAAACTCACCTGTCTAAATGCATATCCATGACAAAATGAATGCATAATGATAGATGGTAATGATAAATGACAATAGGATGCAATAGATAGGAAAAATCATGCATTTCTAAATACACTGTCTACTGAAAGCATCATCTCTGTCTGCTCATAAAATGCAAAATAAAAAGTACATGGAAATGGGGCACAACTGCCAAATGACTAACAAAGTCCTATCAAAAGAGATAACAAGAAATGGGGCACAGCCGCCCAATATCTAACAGAGGCCTATCAAAAGATTTAGCGAGAAAGCTATCAAAAGAAGTCTATGATATCTGCATCTAAACTATCAACCTACTGCAACTCCTCTTGAGTCACTGAATCTCGACCAGTAGGAATGTTTGGTCGATAAAGAGAAGGATCGGCACCTGCATAATTGCCAGAATATAGACCTGCTGAGGGGCCAGCTCTAGAGCTGGAAGGATCAAACAAATCTGCCTCTGAAGGATTCCTGCCAAGGTGCCTGATGAAAAACTGGGCCCGCTCCAACTACTGGGTCAATCCTGAAACCTGTTCAAAATGAGTAGGCTCTCTAAGGTAAGCTATCCAGTCTGTCATCATAATAGACCCAGGCACCATGTCTGCCATAAACTGGGTGGCACGAGTCTAAGCCTCAATAGTGCGAGGAGTCCACCAGCGATGAAAAGCATCCTGACTGTGAGGTCCCTCTGACAGGGTAAAGCCATCTATGCCCATCAAGGGAATATATGTGACTGGCTGAGGTAAGGGCCAATGATGCCAAGTAGGAGGAACAAAAGGAATGCTTATCTCTCCCGTGACGCTCCTTATAGTGCGCTCTCCTAAATAGAACTCCCAGCCTCCATCGGTCAAAAGTGAAATTCGGTGAATGGCCAATGTAAACTTCAGTCCGGTCGGAAAGCCATCCTCTAAACAGACAGTCAGATAGTCCGGGGTGTAAGGAACCCACGTGATAGAGTCGGCAGTCAACAGCCTTAGCTGCAAGCGGGAATGGGTAAACCTCTCTGCTACGGGGACCTCCGTCAAAGTGGAATGATGCCAATATCGTCCCCGCGGATAAGTCTCTAAGCCCAAAGTAGTGGCAGGGCGTAGGCAAGGGAGCCTCTCATATGCCCAAAATTGGTAGTGCAAAGATCAAATGACCTCAGTAATAAAGATTGACAAATACAAAATGAGGAAATTGAAAGGTGAAAGAGAAATTACTCACCAGCAAGAAGGGATAAAAACCTAGCCAAGCCTCCATCACGCCCTCAGAGCGTAGGCGCAATCCACAAAGAAAATAGGCGAAGGTGAAGGTACCCCAGTCAAAATCCCTAATGCGCTCCACGTATCGAGCAGTGCTAACCAGAGCGAAAGAGACAATCGAGGAGTTGTCCATAATGAAACAACCCCTGATGATCACCAAGAATAATCGCCCAAGAATGCGATCTCTAACCCTCTGATCATCAGGTAGAGGCTCAGTCAAAGCCCCGCTCTGGGCATCAACACTCAAGGGACCTATACAGACAGTTCGACGCTTGATGGCCGTCGCCAGAACTCCCAAAAGGGATCTAACGGCAATAAGTGAAATGTTAGCCACCAACGGCACTAGATCACCTGTAAACTCTAAACCTGTGATGAACCGCCAGTCCATCGGTGTCATCATCACGTCAAAGTCCAACAGATGGAGAGATTGGGTCTGGTGGAACCAGCGCTCAGATAATGCCCGCAGATAACCCCAAGAGCAACTGACGCGGAGGAATAGAAAAGAAGGCCTCGAAACCCCAAGTGTTGATGATGGCTTGATTACTCCGGATGCAGAGTATGATATAAAGAATGAACACTGTATCAGTTCCCCCTGGGCTGTGTAAAGCTGGGAACCTACATTAAATAGTAAATCTAGATTAAACCTATGCCCTGAAATGGCAAAAGAAAGAAAAGTCCAGAATAAAAACTTCAATCACCTCATTGGCGTGAAGGTATATCAAAGGATGGTGTCTCAAATCACCCAAAAGCTCCGTAAGCGACACAACGATGGCTGGAAGCTCCCTACGAGGAGCATGAGCTGGAATAGGATCCACAAATGGGACATCCTCGTCGTCTACATCATCCAGCCTCTCAACCTGGATCGGACGAATCACAGACTCATCCAACCGACGAGGTGGCCAGCCTAGACGAGGCTGGGGAACATCAGAAGCTCTCCTCTGCCTCACACCTGTAGAGACCCTGCTAGCACTGCCTGGTCTATCTAGCTCCATAACTTGGACAAAGTCTCCAAATCACCTCAGAAAGGGTGAGGTAAGCCTTGAACTTACGACCTATTAAGATTAAATCATTGCTTCATGCATATTCTAAGTCCTAAAGCATGCACTAGTTAATATACATCCCCAGCAGAGTTAAAATTGCATGTTCATTAAATGCTGAGGCTTTTGAAAATATTTTGCCAGTCTCCTTTGTAAAATGGAATGTCTGCATGCACATAGGCATGACTAGGTGGCCATTCAGTAGCACACCTACCAAAAAACATGAACAGTTCTTATATATGAAAAAAAAATAAAAAATAAACTTCACATGGCAGCTAAATTACCATGTGTATTTTAGTTGAAAATCCAAGCTCATTTGTCCTCAAATAGGATGAGTAAATTGGCCAAAGAGGGTGTCAAATGACTGTCTCAGAAATTAATTACTTTCACATCAAAACGTTCATCATAGTAAAACATACATATTTACTAAGTCTAAAAAAAATTCAAGTCATATAAGAATGCATATTCGCTATATTATGTTTAGAATCATTCTATATGAAATCTAACGTTCTAACGGTCAAAACATGAACAGAAAGGATGTAAACGTTAACAGAGATGTACAGAACGAATGTGTGACGCCCCCAAAATAAGTTCAATACTCAACCCATTCTGAGTCACCAAATACATGGTACAGAATCCAAATACAATCTTTTATAACATACGGTCGTGCAAAATACGTCTACACAACTAGTGAGTTTCAATACAAATCGTATATAATACGAAATATAAACACTCAAATTCAGTCCTCATTAATTATAATTATTATCACACTATTCTACAAAATAGTGAGGACTGTTATTTCTCTAACTCTGACCATCACCTCGATCCCCGACTAGTTCCTACGACATTCTCATTTCTTGAAGAGAACAATGGTGAGCTCAACTAGCCCAGCAAAGAATATTATGACTAAGATAATGAAAAATAAATTATCGTTAGCCTTCAATAAATCAGATAAAATATAATGGACAACAAGTTTTAGATCAATATTCGCAGGGAAAATAACAATTCATTAGAAGAGTTAAGTAGAGAATGAAGTCTACTATCTTCTATGATTTAAAAGTTCATCATCAATATTTTATCCCTGTAACATCAATCAATATACATCTTGAATCAAATATTCATCTTTGGACTACGGACCAAAGATATTCATTTGTATCACCAGTTGGTCATGTTCATCCCAACACCTGTCCATCTTTGCACTACGGGCCAAAGGTATTCATCAGGTAAACATTCATCTTTGCACTACAGGCCAAAGATATTCAGCTATATCACCATTTAGGACTGAGGATGATGAAAAACAATACGAATAACGAATCCAGTGAGATAAATGACAAAGATTAGGGATTCGTAATTTAGTTTATCCAAGTTTAATATTACTTCGTAAAAATCAATTGTGGAGCAAAATTCAAGAACGAAGATCAAAACTTGGATCCAATCAAAGATTTAAAAAAATATTTTTTTATCGTGAATAGTAACTAGTCATGAAAAGTTGAAAAACTTCATAAAAAGTTCAGAAAATTATTCCGGTGAAATATACTAGATGAAGCCAAACTCAAAAAATTTCTAATCATTTCAGGAATTATAGAAGCAATACTTACCATAGTAAGTTCAGATTTAGGAATATGAAATGAAATATTATTACTTCCATAATATGGAATATGAAAGAAAATAATATTCATTATGAATATTGACAGGAAATAACATCATTTACGAGAAAAATAACATCCTTTACCGTAAAGGAGAGTAGTCTTGACTGAAATATCGGATATAATGCTGAGAAAAATCTTGCACCATAATCCACACTCAAAGTATTTAAATACTCACAAGAAATACGCTCGATATTATAGAGAGAAATTTTTTTGATTCTGGTGTGATTTTCATTTCTAACTAAGCACCCTATTTATAGGAAAGGGGTAGCACACCATAACTGACAAAATGTATACACGGATGTTTTCTTGCACACTACTTTTGAAAACCATCAGCACCTCCAATTTGAAAATTTCCAAGCCACCACCCATTTGTCCACATGTTTATATAATATATATATATATATATATATATATATTAAAACATTTATTTCTGAAACTTCAATAATTCAAAATAAATAACCCTTTTGCAAAAAAATACGAATCTTATGTCCTTTCCATATGAAATTTAATTCTCTACAACTTTGTAGAAGAAAGTTTTTCCAAATTCCAAACGAAAAATGACCCAAATTTACATACAGATGATTTTTCCACACTTTCATTCTGAAAAAAATACATATACTGACCAAAACAACTATCAACACTAATTCCTTCATTTATATCCACATTAATTAAATATTTCTTTATCATATAAATCAACAATTAATTATTCATAAATAATATTATAGAACTACAATATTGACAACCAGGTCGTTCCCAGCAAAGAGGGGGCCTTCCGATAAGGATTTCTCCTTACTGGTGCGCAATTACATAACCCCTCCTAGATACAACTTCCTTAGACATTGCCAATAATGCTATCTAATAATATTATTCTAATAATATGAATTATTGATTTGATAATTTGAAATACTGTGCAATGACAATTATTGAATCAATAATATAAAATATCAACGTAGCAATTATAAAATATTGAACAGTAATTATTGTAATAATTATTGAGTAGTGTCTTCTTACGTAAGAATCAATAATTAGAATTATTGTGCAATACCGTGAACTACTGTGTAACACCGTGTATTATTGTAGTTTAACCACCAGGTATTTCAACAGTTCTAACGGTAACAACTACGCCGTTATTTTTAGAAAACTCATTCTTGTCGTTTTCTTCATCCGACAGTTATCCCATTGTGGGGCCCACAAATGACTGCGCCGTCGTACGAATATTCCCCGACAACAAGAATGTTCCACGACCAAACGAATATTCCCCGACAACAATGAATATTTTATTACCACTTGCTAACTTTGAAAATTTTGCATATATCTCCCATAACTTAGCACATCTATCAAATTAACACCTTACTATTTCAAAGTAATATATAAAGAAAATTAAATCTTTATTCATAAAATTTGGGATCTTACAACCTCCCCTCCTTATGAAATTTCATCCTCGAAATTGACGTACGTACCTGGTATGTCAAAAAGGTGAGGATACCTCGCTTTCATTTTCGATTCTAACTCCCAGGTCATTTTCTCAATTTCATGGTTCCTCCACAAAACTTTAACTTGAGGTATAATCTTCGAGCATAGGACATGTTCCTTTTTATCCAAGATCTTGACAGGTACCTCCTCGTAAGTTAAATCTTCAGCTATCTCGTCTAGTTCTAATTCAATAATGTGGTTTGGGTCTTTCACATATTTACGTAGCATGGATATGTGAAAATGGTTATGAACACGAGACATACTAGGAGGTAAAGCTAGTCTATAGACCACATTTCCTACTCGGTCAAGGATCTCATATGGACCAATAAATCGTAGATTGAGGTTTTATCTCTTTCGGAATCTCGTAACTCCTTTCCATGGAGCAACACGTAACAATATATGATCTCCGACATTAAATTCCACGTCTCTTTGATGAAGATCCGCATAACTCTTTTGTCGATCTTGTGCCATTTGTATACGTTGCCGGATCATTTGAATTTTTCTGTAGTCATACGTACTAACTCCGGTCCTAACAATGTTGCTTCACCCACCTCATCCCAGCGTACTGGAGAATGACATTTTCGTCCATACAACGTCTCGAATGGAGCCATACCTATACTTGCCTGATAACTGTTATTGTAGGAGAATTCCACCAATGGTAAGTACTTATCCCAACTCCCTTTGAAGTCTAGAACACAGAGTCTCAATAGATCTTCAAGAGTTTGAATAGTCCTTTCCGATTACCCCTCCGTTTGAGGATGATATGTCGAACTGAATCATAAATCTGTGCCCATAGCTTTCTGCAAACTAATCCAAAATTGTGAAGTAAACTTGGGGTCACGATCCGAAACTATGGATACTGGCATGCCATGCAATCTCACAATCTCATTCACATACATACGAGCAAGACGTTCAAGGGAATAAGTCTCTCGTATAGGCAAGAAATGAGCAGACTTGGTTAATCTATCGACAATAACCCAAATCGCATCTATGCCTTGAGAAACCTTGGGAAGACCTCTAACGAAATCCATGGTAATGTGTTCCCACTTCCATTTTGGAATCTCAAGTGGTTGCAATGGACCCTGTGGCACTTGATGCTCCGCCTTAACACGTTGACACGTTAAACACCTCGAGATGAACTCTGCCATCTCTCTCTTCATACTGCTCCACCATAATGTATGTCGAAGATCACGATACATTTTGGTACTCCCAGGATGGATTGCAAATGGTGTGTTGTGTGCCTCCATCATGATTCTATACTTCAAATCAGAATCGTTAGGAACACAAAGTCTGGAGTTGACTCAAAGTATTCCTTCTTCATCAATCCTTGCTTCTGGAATAGCACCTTCTTGCACCTTCTTCCTCATATTCATCAACTCCGGGTCTATAGCTTGAGCTGTTTTAACTTTATCAATCAAAGCTGGTTCCACGCGTATACTTGACATCATCGCATGGGTCCTCAGAGTCTTGAACTCTATCTCCATCCTTTGTAAATAACACAAAATAGGCCTTGATAGCATCGCATTCGTTCCCACATATGATCTTCTACTCAACGCGTCAGCTATAACGTTTGCTTTTCTAGGATGGTATTGGATGGTATGGTCGTAATCTTTCAACAACTCAAGCCAACGTCATTGTTGCATGTTGAGTTCCTTTTGAGTGAAGAAATATTTAAGGCTCTTATGATCCGTATAAATCTCCACTTTCTCTCCATACAGATAGTGTCTCCAGATCTTCAACACGAAAACAACTGCTGCCAACTCTAGATCATGAGTAGGATCATTCCTCTCATATTCTTTGAGTTTCCGTGAGGCATAGGCTATGACTTTCTCATGTTATATGAGAACACATCATAACCCTTTGCCCGAAGCATCGCTGTAGATGACAAATCCATCCAAACTAGATGGTATTGTCAAAACAGGTGCTGAAATGAGTCTCCTCTTGAGCTCTTGGAAGCTCTTCTCGCATTCCTTGTTCCATACGAATTTTGTATCTTTCCGAGTCAGCTGAGTTAATGGAGTAGCGATTTGAGAAAATTCTTCAACGAATCTCCGATAATAACCAGCTAAGCCCAGAAAGCTACGTACTTCGGTCACCGACTTAGGTTGCTCCCAACTTTGTATTACTTCAATCTTCACCGGGTCAACAGATACCCCATGTTTTGATACCACGTGCCCAAGGAATGCTACTTCCTCAAGCCAAAACTCGCATTTCTTTAGCTTGGCATATAGCTTGTTTTCACGAAGCCTTTGAAGTACCAGCTTCAGGTGGTGCTCATGATATTCACGACTTTTGGAATAAATGAGGATGTCATCAATAAAGACAACCACAAACTGATCCAAATATTTCTTGAATACACAGTTCATCATATCCATAAAAGTAGCAGGAGCATTAGTCAATCCAAAAGACATGACTAAGAATTCATAATGCCCGTACCGAGTTCTGAAGGCAGTTTTCAGAATATCCTCAGTTTTAATCTTTAACGGATGATATCCAGAACGAAGATCGATCTTTGAAAAGAATTGTGCACCTTGCAACTGGTCGAACAGGTCATCAATATGAGGTAATCGATACATATTCTTGATGGTGACATGGTTTAACTCCCGATAGTCAATACAAAGTCGCATACCCCGTCTTTCTTCTTTACGAATAAAACAGGAGCACTCCAAGGAGACGTACTAGGACGAATAAAATCGATGTCCAACAACTCATGTAGTTGGACCTTTAACTCCTAAAGTTCAATAGGAGCCATTCGATATAGGGTTTTAGAAATGGGTTTTGTACCGGGTTTAGGGTTAATAAAGAATTCAACTTCACGTTCTGGGGGTAGACCGGTAAGTTCTTCAGGAAATACATCAGGAAACTTATTAATGACAGAAATATCATTCAAACCTGACATATTCTGGTTATATCAGTGACATGGGCTAAGAAAGCTTAACATCCATTTTTTAATAAACGAATAGCTTTATGACTTGAAATGACATTGATTGATTTTAGGGGTTTGGTTGTTTGAATTAGCATAACAGGTTAGTTAGGAATATGAAAACTAACAACCCTACGAAAACAATCAATTTTGGCATGATAAGTTGTTAACCAGCCAATTCCTAAAATCACGTCAAATACAAGTATTTTCAAAGATATAAGATCAACAGGTAGGGTGAGGGTACCAATTTGAATCAAGCAAGATTTGTAAACTGTAGATGTAACGAAAGTTTCTCCTAACGGAGTTTCAACAGATAAGTCAAAGTCTAATTTCTCAAGAGTCAAGTTCAAACGTTGAGCACAAGCAGGTGAAATAAAAGAATGGGCAGCACCGGTATCTAATAAGGTGTAAACTTTGCAAGAGTTTATAATTAGCTTACCCGTAATAACCTCATTCTGGTTCCTCGCTTGTTGGGCAGTTACGACAAAAGCTCTTCCAGGAACCACTGACTTTGACTTGTCCGGGACGACCTTTGGAGTCACCATCCCCGCTGGACTTGGTTTCGCTATAGGACACATTCGAGCAATGTGACCTTCCTTTCCACAGCTTGGATTGATGTGTGCAGTTAGGGCTAATGTATCCCTCTTGCCTGCATTTATAGCATACGACCGGCGGTCGTTCTCCTCTCCTAGAAACAGTTGATGTTGGTGCTGCTGTCGATGTTTTCACGTTCTCATTATTGCACCTTCTCTTCTTGAAATCTCCCCCCGACTCACTCCTTCTATTATCATAGCCACGATTACCACCGGAGTGGTTACCACTTCTGTCATGATACTTTCCTCCCTACTGGTTGTCATTGTTCTGATGACTGCTGCCACCAATACGACCTTGGTTGTTGTCCCTTGGTTGAACATAATCATTATCTCGTTCTAATAATTGGCCCCTGTTCACTACATCCGAATATAGAGAAAATTTGTGAGAAATGAGCTATTGACGAATTTCTGGTTTCAAACCTCTCAGAAACATCCACGTCATATGTTCCTCATTCTCCACCAAATGAGGTGCAAACCGGGATAACTCCGCGAACTTAGCCTCATACTGGGACACAGTCATGTTGTTCTGTTCCAGCCTGATAAATTCTACCTCCTTCATATGACGAATACTTTCTGGAAAATACTTGTCATTGAACAGTTTTTGGAACTCTTCCCAAGACATCTCGAGTGCAGCAGGATGGGTACGCTTCACAGATTCCCACCAATAATTTGCCTCTCCACGGAACATAAACGTGGCGAATGGAACCTTCTGTTCCTCCGTGCATCCTAAGACATCAAATATCTTGGTAATTTGCTTAATCTAATTTTCTACCTTGATTGGATCTGGCTTTCCCTGAAACTCTAGTGGTCCCAACTCTTTAAACTACTTGGCAGTGACAAACCGCGAGTTATTATTTCCACCTGTATTATGAAAACAAGTCTCCCTCATCTGGCTTTGCATGAACAGCAAAAAGCTCCTAAACATCCCATCATTCATCGTTTCTTCAGTAGGATTGTTTACAGGAGGAATATAGCCTTCCTGTTGCACGTTCTCCTGGTTGGTGATTAAAGGTGTCTCAACGGTCTCATTCACTCCATTGTTTAGATTTACAGCTGCCATTCTCAAATACTGCCACAAAACAAGGGTCAATTAAACAAATTAACATATCACATATTAACCCTATGTTCAGACCGACCAATTAAATACCATATAAGCTTAGGTAGGACACACTAGCGAAGGTTTTACTCGTCTCTCCCCTCCTAGTTCTATTCCCAGATCTCCGCCAGAGATCATATCCCTAAGCTCTAATACCAACTGTGACGCCCCCAAAATAGGTTCAATACTTAACCCATTCTGAGTCGCCAAATACATGGTACAGAATCTAAATACAATCTTTTATAACATATGGTCGTGCAAAATACGTCCACACAACTGTGAGTTTCAATACAAATCGTATATAATACGAAATATAAACACTCAAATTCAGTCCTCATTAATTACAATTATTATCACACTATTCTACAAAATAGTGAGGACTGTTATTTCTCTTACTCTGACCATCACCCCGATCCCCGACTAGTACCTGCGACATTCTCATTTCTTGAAGAGAACAATGGTGAGCTCAACTAGCCCAGTAAAGAATATTATGACTAAGATAATGAAAAACAAATTATTGTTAGCCTTCAATAAATCAGATAAAATATATTGGACAATAAGTTTTAGATCAATATTCGCAGCGGAAATAACAATTCATTAGAAGAGTTAAGTAGAGAATGAAGTCTACTATCTTCTATGATTTAAAAGCCCATCATCAATATTTTATCCCTGTAACATCAATCAATATACATCTTGAATCAAATATTCAACTTTGCCCTACGGGCCAAAGATATTCATTTGTATAACCAGTTGGTCATGTTCATCCGAACACATGTCCATCTTTGCACTACGGGCCAAAGATATTCATCAGATAATCATTCATTTTTGCACTACAGGCCAAAGATATTCAGCTATATCTCCATTTAGGACTGAGGATGATGAAAAACAATACGAATAACGAATCCAGTGAGATAAATGACAAAAATTAGGAATTCGTAATTTAGTTTATTCAAGTTCAATAATATTCCGTAAAAATTAATTGTGGAGCAAAATTCAAGAATGAAGATTAAAACTTGGATTCAATCTAAGATAAAAAAAATATTTTTTTTATCATGAATAGTAACTCGTCATGAAAAGTTGAAAATTTTCATAAAAAGTTCAAAAAATTATTCCGGTGAAATGATACTAGATGAAGCGCAAAACTCAAGAAATTTCTAATCATTTCAGGAATTATAAAAGCAATACTTACCGTAGTAAGTTCAGATTTAGGAATATGAAATGTAATATTATTACTTCCATAATATGAAATATAAAAGAAAATAATATTCATTATGAATATTGAAAGGAAATAACATCGTTTACGAGAAAAATAACATCCTTTACCTTAACAGAAGAGTAGTCTTAACCGGAATATCACACTGTAATCCACACTCAAAGTATCTAAATACTCATAAGAAATACGCTCGATATTATATAGAGAAATTTTTTAATTCTGGTGTGATTTTCATTTCTAACTAAGCACTCTATTTATAGGAAAGGGGTAGCACACCATAACTGACAAAATGTATACACGGATGTTTTCTTGCACACTACTTTTGAAAACCATCAACACCTCTAATTTGACAATTTCCAAGCACCACCCATTTGTCCACTTGTTTATATAATATATATATATATATATATATATTAAAACATTTATTTTCAAAACTTAATAATTCAAAATAAATAACCTTTTTATCAGAAAAATACGAATCTTATGTCCTTTCTGTATGAAATTTAATTCTCTACAACTTTGTAGAAGAAACTTTTTCCAAATTCTAAACGAAAAATGACCCAAATTTACATACAGATGATTTTTCCACACTTCCATTCTAACAAAATACATATACTGATAAAAACAACCATCAGCACTAATTCCTTCATTTAGATCCACATTAAATAAATATTTTCTTATCATATAAATCAACAATTAATTATTCATAAATAAATATTTTCTTATCCTATTGATCTTCACTGTTTACGATTGCACCAAACAATATATTGTGGACATCGAACAAAGGTCATGCACATGCCGTAAATTTCAGTACCATGAGATGCCTTGTCCGCACGCTGCTGCTGTTATCAGCAAGAGGAATCTGAACTGTTATGAATTTTGCTCAAAAACTACTTAAAAACAACTTTGGTGTCTTATTCAACATCCACTATGCCGTTAGATGACAAAGAGAACTAGGATGTGCCAGAAGAAGTAAGAAACATATGTGTAAAACCACTAAACTCAAGAATACCAGCTGGAAGACCAAAGCTAGGGTGGTACAAGCACGAATCTGAAAACAAAATTCAAAACAAATGTAGCAGGTGCCAAGAAAAGGGACACAACAGAAAAACATGCAATAATCCACCAATTTTAAGACCAAAATATGTCTGATATAGTACATTATCAACAAGAGTGTAAATACAGGAATGTATTGTTGTTTACTGTGAGTAACCATTAACCAGATAGTTGGTAACCTTTTGATGTACAATACCAAAACTTGTGTTGCACAATATTCATTAATATTTTGATTTCTGATTCCATCATGAGTTATCGATATAAAGCAAACATATACATTAAATAATTGGTAAAAGTTCTGAAACATTGTTATGTACATTTGGTTACTCATCCAAAATAAAATGGTTACCTCTATATAAATATTTAGTACCAACTGACCATTTCCAACATAACTTTTATACATATGTAATTTATAAGTATCCATCAGCTGGATAAATGATAACCCTCACATGTACATTTAGCACTTGATAAATTTTCCAATATAAGCTTTCAATAATATGGTTCTCAAGAAAAACAAAAATGGTTACCCATCTATGCATGTTTGGATACCAACTAAACATCTCAAACTATCTTTTTTTTAATGTGATCTATAAGTGACCATCATATATATAAATGGAAAATCTTGCACTGTAATCCACACTCAAAGTATCTAAATACTCACAAGAAATACGCTCGATATTATAGAGAGAAATTTTTTTAATTCTGGTGTGATTTTCATTTCTAACTAAGCACTCTATTTATAGGAAAGGGGTAGCACACCATAACTGAAAAAATGTATACACGAATGTTTTCTTGCACACTACTTTTGAAAACCATCAACACCTCTAATTTGACAATTTCCAAGCACCACCCATTTGTCCACTTGTTTATATAATATATATATATATATATATATATATATTAAAACATTTATTTTCGAAACTTCAATAATTCAAAATAAATATCCTTTTTATCAGAAAAATACGAATCTTATGTCCTTTCTGTATGAAATTTAATTCTCTACAACTTTGTAGAAGAATTTTTTTCCAAATTCTAAACGAAAAATGACCCAAATTTACATACAGATGATTTTTCCACACTTCCATTCTAACAAAATACATATACTGATAAAAACAACCATCAGCACTAATTCCTTCATTTAGATCCACATTAAATAAATATTTTCTTATCATATAAATCAACAATTAATTATTCATAAATAATATTACAGAACTACAATATTGACAACAGGTCGTTCCTAGGAAAGAGGATGCCTTCCGATAAGGATTTCTCCTTATTGGCGTGCAATTAAATAACCCCTCCTAGACAGAACTTCCTTAGACATTGCCAATAATGCTATCTAATAATATTATTCTAATAATATGAATTATTGATTTGATAATTTGAAATACTGTGCAATGACAATTATTGAATCAATAATATAAAATATCAACGTAGCAATTATAAAATATTGAACAGTAATTATTGTAATAATTATTGAGTAGTGTCTTCTTACGTAAGAATCAATAATTAGAATTATTGTGCAATACCGTGAACTACTGTGTAACACCGTGTATTATTGTAGTTTAACCACCAGGTATTTCAACAGTTCTAACGGTAACAACTACGCCGTTATTTTTAGAAAACTCATTCTTGCCGTTTTCTTCATCCGACAGTTATTCCGTTGTGGGGCCCACAAATGACTGCGCCGTGGTACGAATATTCCCCGACAACAAGAATGTTCCACGACCAAACGAATATTCCCCGACAACAATGAATATTTTATTACCACTTGCTAACTTTGAAAATTTTGCATATATCTCCCATAACTTAGCACATCTATCAAATTAACACCTTACTATTTCAAAGTAATATATAAAGAAAATTAAATCTTTATTCATAAAATTTGGGGTCTTACAGATTGTACGGTGATAAAATTTAAAAAAAGCAGCCCAAACTCAGTAGATCTAAAGAGCAAATCTCGGATTTTCTTTATAGTTCAAACTTGAAAAAGACTTATGAATGCCACATAGGGCCAAGTTATATTAGTAAAGAGTAGCTACCCTACCTACGGCAGCCGCAGGTTGACCTGCGACACCTTACGATGGGTGCCCACCCCCTTAGGTTTGGTCCAATTAAAGTTAAAGCGGAGTTCCCAGAAGCTGAAAAGTCAAATTAGGAAAACAACTGCTACGCGTTCAAGCAGAATGGCCTGAAACCCTAATTCTAAGCGTCAAGCTCCTGACAAAGGAAGAAACTTCATGTAAGCCATTGGTAGAAACCTTGATGTGGTGTTCGGAATGCCGATGATGAAAATTACCTCTGTCAGACCATGAGGAAGGTCCGACATTGTGAACAGTGGGTTTTGAATGTGTCAAAGTATCCAGATTGGTCCGAGGGTATGACCTATCAGAAAGATATGCCCACATCGAGATTAAATAGGTCTGACATTGCAAACTATTGGCGACAACTCCAGCATGGCATCAGGAATGAGACAGTGATAAAAGCCGTTGATAAATGCTTTAACGAAGGTTAGAGTATCTGACATAGCAAACTGTTGGTGACAACTCCAGCGTGGCATCGGGAATGAGCCAGAGATAAAAGCCGTTGATAACTGCTTCAACGAAGGTCAGAGTATCTGACATGGCAAACCGTTGGTGACAACCCCAGCGTGGCATCGGGAGCGGGCCGGTGATGAAAACCATTGATAACTTCTTCAACGAAGGTCAGAGTATCTGACATAGTAAACCGTTGGCGTGAACTCCAGCGTGGCATCGGGAACGACCCAGTGATAAAAGTCATTGATAACTACTTCAACAAGGGTCAGAGTATCTGACATTGCAAATCGTTGGCGATAACTCCAGCGTAGCATTGGGAGAGATCCGATGATGAGAACCGTGGAGAAATTTTCCACAGAGAGGACAGATGATGGAATCTCATATATAAATCCCCATTTGGAATGTCGAGAAGGTTCGGTGGTTTAAGCGACCGTTGTAAACTACCATTCGAGTAGGCACCGAGAAGGTTCAGTGATGGTCAAACTTTGCAAACTACCATTCGAGTAGGCATCAAAAGAGTTTAGTGAAAGCCATCATGGACAACGTCATCCCCAGCAAGAGTGGAGGGAATATTCAGTGATAGAATACCGTGGCAGCTAATTCCATAGGGGCATATAGCATTCAAAACATGACATATCGTGCATTGAATTACATTTGCATGTGTCATATTTCCAGTGTCTAACAGTCTTTATTCTGTTTATTCCATTGCATTGCATAAACATGATAAAGAGGGGCATTGGTAGACACTCAAAATTTTGCATTCCTGTTACTAACCCTGTGGGAGGGAAAAACTGTCTTTTATCTTCTAGAGACAACCCTGGAAGTCCAAATCATCAAACTTAACCCCGACGACAACACCGGGAGATCAAGTCAGGCCCTGAAGATAACCCCAGGAGGTATAGTAACCCCGACAACAATACCAGGAGATCAAAGTCAACCTTGGCGACAACACCGAGATGTTAAGTGAATCTCCGGAGACAACCCCAGGAGGTACAATACCCCCGGCGATAACACCGGGAAACCAAAGTTGAACCCCTACGACAACACCAGGAGACCAAAGTTAGCCCCGACGATAACATCGGGAGATCAAATCAAACCCCGACGACAACCCCCGGGAGGTACATCAACCCCGGATAACAACACTGGGAGTCCAAAGTCAACCCCGGCGACGACACTGGGATGTTAAGTCAAACCCCGACGACAATCCCGGGAGGTACAGTCACCCCAAAAACAACCCCGGGAGACCATCTCTACCTTCGAAGATAGCCCCGAAGCATCAAATCTTCCCCAGAGATAACCCTAGGAGACCAAGTCAACCTCGGAGATGACCCTGATGAAGAACAGAGTTGGCTGTGATCAAACCACGGGGACAACCCCAAGAAAATAGTCAAAAACCTTGTCAATCTCGGAGAGATCCCTTGGAAGGGCAAAATGGTTATTTTACCAACTTGACATCAAATCCAGCCAAATCGATGCAATGAGGGTCAGAAAGAACCATAACATCAATCCCGAGTGAAAACAGTACAAGCAAGCTCAATGGACGGACTGTAAAGATTCAAAGATATGGTCATGGATCCATCTTCTTGGATTCGGAAAAGGTCAAATCCCATGTCATTGTGTAGCTCTCGGAAAGGGTTTTTCGAAAAAGTATAGCACGCCTCAATCGGACTCCGGGATTGAAAGTTATGAAGGTTCGAAGCAGACATCGCGTTGGTTGGAATGTACGTACTTTGTGACAACGGGGCCCGCAGGATCGGGGCCAACTCGGGGAGCCTCACCTCTACCAGCGACTGCCGCGAGTAGACCCACAGCCATCTGGTCTATAAATTAGACCCCCCACCTTAGCAAAAAAAAGAAGAAAAAAAAACAATGAAACTCCGCCAATTTTGACTCTTAGCCCTACTTCTAGCACTCCAAACCTCAATCTTATTCTTCTAATACGTTTGCATACGTATATATTACAACATATCAAGTTTTAACCGGTGGAAATGGAGATTTGAAGCCCTCTGAGTGGTTTAAAGCCCGTGGCGCTACATCTTGTAAGAATTTTTACGATCAGAAACTTTCTACTGCGTTATTATATATATATAAGCGTATATATATATATATATATATATATATATATTTATAGCTTCTAATTTCTCCTGAATTTCATATTCGTGGCCTTTCTAACTTTCTTTTATGTATATATAAGTATATATGTAAGTTTTTAATTGCTTGCACAGCCTGGATTGCTAATTCGTGGCTTTTTATCGCTTTCGTATATATATAACTATATATATATATATATATATATTTATACTAATTTATTTGGCTTGGATTGCTAATTCGTGGCCTTTTTAACTTTATTATATATATAACTGACTATATATATACTAACATTTCATTCAGTCAAGCCTGGATTGCTAATCCGTAACTTTTTATCGCTTTCATATATATATATATATACTAAATTGTTTGGCCATAAATTGCTAATTCGTGGCCTGGATCGGAAATTCGTGGCTCAACTGAGAAATGTAAATATATATATATATATATATATATATATATATATATATTATTCAATGTGATTAAATATCTGTTATAATTATTCATTTGATATGAATCTGTTCTAATGTAGATTTTGTGGACTAGATTCATATCTAGAGGGAACGGGAAGCTTCGGCTACGCGCATGCAAGGATTTAGCTGATGAATCTTTTGTCTTACGACGTCTAGATGTAAATTCGCATTTTATGTCAATATATTTGATGTGCAGGCTTTTTAATATTATTCTATGAGCCTAGGAATCATGGGATCTAAGATCAACCACACGGATCTAAATCTGATTCCCACGATGGACAACTTTGCATTGTAAATACATCATACCAGTTTTTTCTTGTAAATGTAAATTAGAGGGACCTTAAAACGGTTATCCGGATTTAAGGTCTCAACATAGTAAAAAAAAAATGTGGTTTTTAGTGCTCGGGTCACTTCGATGGCCCGAAACTTGTATATACATTCTTTGGTCGAGGATGCTTTGCATCCCGACAGTAAAAATAAAAATAAGCCGAAGGCAAAATAAAATGGAAGTATCAAAAGGCTTCAATTCCTATGCGAGCGAAAGGGTTTGAAAATCATATTTCAAAACGTCATTTTCATATCTTGTATAAAATGGACTTTTCATCAAATCAAACCCTTCGTATATAGTCCAACGAAGCACAACACTACTTCCAATCAAGCACGTAGGCTCAATTACTTTAAACAAGCACACACACATTGCAAATAAAAAAGGGAAAATTGAAAAGATGCGATAACCGTGTTTTACGAAAGTCGGGGGGTGCCTAACACCTTCCCCCCGCTTAACCAAGCCCCCGAACTTTATGAATCTCGATTTCTAAGGCTAAGTTTTGACAGCGTCCAGTAATTAGTCCTACTTGCAAACTTTTCAAATAAAACTCGGTTGAGTTGGTACAATCATTTCAAAATATACCAACTGGGGACTCTATAAACCTTTCAAATCGTCGATTGATACTGATGAGTGGGTTTCATAACTACGATTTGGATACCTTTTAAACCTAAGATATTGCTACTTCAGGTATTTTTAGGAGCATTATTACGTGTTTGCATTGGTTTTGTGTAGGGATAAGTCGGGCGGACAAGAACAGGAGAATGAGTTAAAAAGGAGAAAATTCTACAGGACCTTCGTCGGGGCGCAGTTTGCAAGTTATGGAAGTTGTAATACCCGAGAATTTTCATATATTATTAAATAATTATATTAATGAAAATGTGAATGAGAATTTATTTGAATATAAATGATTTTGTGTTATGAGAATGATTAATTCAATTATATTAAATTGAATATCTATGACAATTGAGAAAAATGTGGAGTTTACGATAAACTCGTTGAGAGCCTAGTGTGGCACAGTGATGGGAAATATTAATAATTATATTAATTAACGAAGAATTTTTAAGTGAACAATTAATTAATTGTTAATTGTTATTAGAGAATATTAATTGATTGCTGTGGGATATTAACTATGGTTGATTAATAATATGTGATTATTATTGCAAGAAATATAATAATAATAATCCACTTGTTTATAATTGTGCTGAGATTTATATTTGTTAATGTGATAATTAATCCTATGATTATTAATTTGGTGTAATTAATAATCAATGAGGAATAAATTAATTAATATTATTGTTAATTAATCAACGAGATAAATAGTTTAATTATTTGACATTATGAATAATAAAACAAATAAGTGAGTTATTAATATAATAAGATTATATTAATTGATATGTGCAAATGTGCAATACTTGAATATATAAAGTATATGGAATACAACTATATTATATAGCGTAGAGAGACACTTAAGTGTGACCATGCATGTATATACATAAACTATGTTATATAATGCAATGCGAATATATTACACATAGAAACCATATATTACATAAAGCATAATGTGATTATGTGATGTTAAAACTATATGTTAGGAATTCATGATAATGCCTATGTGACAAGGTGAGTGTGTATACAGTAAAATAGTATATCATGAATATATTGTAATCAATTATTGATTGTAGAATTTAATAATGTGATAGTATCTGATTAAATTATATCTGGTATTAACAGAAGGTGCATGGATTATATGCGTACAAGTCACCTTCACTATATTGAAGTATTCCTTATGCAAATTTATATTGTGACATTAAGTTATAACCTAGGTATGGACAATAAGTATATATAATATAACATAAGAGTAGGAAGTATGTTATGTGTGTGTAATAATTTAAGTGTTGTGTACTAATAAAATGCTGAGTATATGGCCTTGTCCCATATTATTAAACACAAACCTTGTACACGTGAAATGCATCATGAAGCTAGCCTACTCTGTTCTCTCAAACTCAGCATTCTAGCCATCATAATCATGAAGGGAGTGGGTGGAATAGTGGAGATCACCAACTAATTACCAACTCCCTCTTATCTAGCAAACATTCCTATAATCTGTTAGTTTGATTTTGGATGTAATTGCATTGCCTGGTTATGAAATTCTTCTATAAATATAACCCATCCTCTTCCTAATTCATTTGCTGAGAATTTTGGCTAAGTAAGTTAAGAGTTATATATATATTTATCAGTGTTCTTGAGTAGCAGCAAGTTCAGAATCTAACAGAAGGTATAATACAGTTTCCTTATTATTCATTTTCGTTTTCTGTCAAAAGTTCTAATTTTTGATTATGCCAAATTGGTTCATGATTGGTTTGTAGAACCCTTATATTGTTGTTACATGAACATACATACGTGATGGAACCACTATATAGCTTTCTTGACTTTCATTTCCATTGTTGCTCTGTAATTTCTGTAAAGCATCGAATTCGTGAAATTAGTTGGAGTTCATGAAATTGGGAATCGTTTGGGCGATTGACTGTTATATAAGCATATATATGTGTTAGTAAGTTAAAAAGGTTAGTCTAATAGCATATGGGTATGTCGAGATCGATAAAATGGGAGGTTTTGGGTCGGTTTCGCTGCAGTCTGAACTGAGGAACTGTCCCCACTCCGCAGCGCCGCAGCCAGCGCCGCAAACCGCGCCGCAGCGCCGCGTCGCAGCGCCACCGCCGCAGCGCCCCGCGCAGCGCTAGAATATGGCTGCTGTTGCCGCGCCGCAGCGCCGGCCTCTGTGTTCAGTTTTCTGCATTCTGCAACAAAACTGTTATATACCAATTGTTTGATTTTTGTTTAAACAAGCATGGGAGCATGATTAATACATATATATAAACCTAATGAGGCAATGTAAGCATGTTTTAGTATATTAGCATACATGGTTAACCAAACGACATATAGTTTGAAAACAAACTTAAAGTTTCATAAACGAACGTTAACATATATAAAGCATGTTAATATTCTGATTTTTCAAGGCATGTCGGTATGAGGTAGAGATGTATGAAAGACATATTAAGTTATGTATATATGGTTCATAGTATGACAAGAGCCTGTTAGACCTCACTATTGAACATATCTAACAAAAATACAAGTTTTGAAGGTTGATATTGACATGTAAAGACCATGTATACATTCTGACTTTTCGAGCATGTTTATAGGGCCTTGAAATGCATGAAAAGTATGTTAACTTGTGTATATGGGTTTCATAAGGAAGCATGAACATGATAGACCTTATTAATGAACTATACTAACAAAGTATAAGCTTTGAACGTGAACGTTGGTATGTTATGACGAGAATTAGAATCTGACATTTATGGACACATGTGATAGTACTCTTAGACTCATTCATGTGTCATGCATGTATATATACCATGATTAGTTGCCGTGATTAAAGTTTAGCATAAACAAAGCATGTTTTCAAGATAATAACAATGCTAGCTACATATATGCAATACGAGTACTCATGAGCATGACTAATACAAGTTATATGAATATCTTATGTGTTTAAAAGCGACCATGTTAGACTATATGAGTTCGTGTCCTTGAATGGCTTTAAGTATTAACTTAAGAACCTATACCATGTACGATTGGATTTGGAAAAGTTATACAAGCATGAAAGTATCCTTTAAATATGAATACATGCTACGTGATATTATATGATGTTACTTGAACCCGATTTTGACGGTTAACTTAAGGAGATGCCGTAACTTGCTAAAATGAAATATATTTAGTATTGATTGTGGTCTTATGTGATATTAATAATATGCAAGCATGTTTGCTAATTGTTGAGATCTTATATAATATGAGAATGCGTTTAAACTCTAAAGAAGGAACGTTAAGGATAGAAATTATATTCTATATAACTGTGTAGCTAGGTAAAACTTACCTTATGTGTTGATCGTATATTCAAAGAGAAAATGTGAAGTTAAATTATATGACTAATGAATATCATATATATACGTAACTGTATTACGATAGGAATTCGAAAGTGTTGATTGCTTTTCGTGGATAAACTACGCTAAAGGTAAGTTCTCTTACTTACACTCTTTTAAAGTGCAAGTATCCTAACCAACGCATTTACTTTATCCAAGGAAAGTTATGATTGTGAAAGTTTCCTAACTTATACTCTTTTACTATGCAAGTATCCTATCTTGTGTATTGCGAACTAGTTTTCTATTTAATCGGTTGAATTGAATTAGCATACTTGAACTCTTATTTCATTAAAGCTATTATTCATGTTGAACTTAGTATTGTTCTTGAATATTGTGAAAGTGTTTATGCCATTTGATTCGGCTGGACTTATGTTATTGAAAAGTAACCCAAACTAATTGATTGGTGCGGGATCTTGTATTTGACTGAGAAGAACAACATTCTTTGAAGGGAATATATAATTGTCGGAGAACCGACGTGTACACTTGAGTATGATTGATTGTTATGCATAACAAGGGTACTTTAGGCTGATCACCTGTTGTACCTGTTTTTGTTGGATTTTCAGTTTATTACTGTCAATTCTAGTAGAAGTTCATAGTCCGTAGTGACTACTCAGCATTTAATTATTTGAAATCTTGAATTGACTTATTATTGAATCATATTGATATTATCCTGTCCTTAGCGACTGTTATTGAGAACTGTTGATATTCTTGTTATTCTTGAACTATCAAATCTTGCTACACCCTTTCGAGAATTGAGAATCTTATTATTCACCCTTATTGTATATTACTTGCTGGGCAATTTGTGCTCATTCTTGCTTTCCCTAAAACATTTTAGTTAAGGCAGAGCATGGCGAACATTCGGGCATTGATAAGGGCAAGGGCAAGGCTACCAACTAGCTTATGTCTGTTATGTTTCAAATATATTAATATTGTGTGAAGATGATGTAGTAAGACTGGATTTGTTTATGTTTAAGCTTAAGTTAGATTATATAACAAGTCGTTAATTGATATTGCTATGTAATCTATTAAGTACTGTAGGTTGCGAGACTTGGGGGGAATAATTATAATAAATCATTGTAAATTATTCTAGAATAGATTTTCCGCTGTGGTTGTGTGATATTTAGTTATCATTATTGCGATGTATTACCATGAGCACGTGATGAACCGAATTCGAGAGACCAAGTGGCGGTCCTGGAATTTGGGGGCGTCACAAAAGTTCGCCGATGCGCAGATGCACCGGGGCGAGAATTTAAAGAAAGAAATGTGCGCCAGGGCGAGGTACGCGGCAGACAACATGAAGTTTCCTTGTTCTCGTTGGATTGTAGAGATTTTGGGTGCTGGACTTAGGATGCGATTAGAAGAGCATTAAAAGGTAAATAGAGGGGAAGAGAGGACATTATCTTGATCATTAACAAACCCTAACCTGGGAGATCACATGTTGGAGAATTGAAGATAGGCTAAAGGCACGAAGAACTGCAAGGCGAGATTGGAGAAGAGTAGCACTATACTTTCAGATTTTATTCTCTTTCTTCATCTATTTTTTATATTCAGGATGCTAGTAACTTTGTGGATATCAGTTATTTATTTATCTATGATGAACTAATTTACTGTTTAAGTCGACAATGGAGCTTTTTGCAGTAACTGAGAATTGACATGCTTCCATATTAGTTTATTGAGACTATTTCTAGATTATTTACTATGGTTCATGCTTAATTATATTTTTGCTTGATCACCAATTACTTGTTATTCCATATGAACTCAAGAGATGAAATATGGGATTAGAACTGATTATAGTAACGTATGTTTATGTTTTCTGCACTAAGTTGGGATTCATAATTTATGTGTAGGATAGAGATATCTATACATCGTATGTAATCTAATAAGAACCTGAACTGAAACCTTTTTCAATTGTAATTCACATAGAGATATAGTGAGTTAGTTCATTAAGGTGTCCTACTCAATTCCATCAGTCGTGGCGTTGAGTTGGTATGGATATAATACATTCAGAGATGGTTATATCTACTATTGTGTTCTTGGTTAATAATTGGGAATAGTTGATTTGACTTAAAAGGAAATGTGTCATTCGAAGTGAAACAATAAGTGAAGGTAGGCTTAATTCTCCGAAAACTTGTCAAATTCCTAGATAGTGCTCGATATAGTTTGATTGGTAGTTTTTCATTAATATCATCACTTAATCAATGGTTTAATAAAATTGGGATAATATAAAATTCGTAATTGTTAGCATAAATTGTAGTTATTTTCTCTATGGGAATGATATTTTACTTCCACTCTATTACTTGTTGACCACGTATACTTACGTGTTGTGCGTATTAGATTTTACTCAACAAATTTTTGGCAGCGTTGCTAGGGAAAATAACTGTGTTTCTCACTTTCAATATCAGTTTAATTAAATCAGTTTTAGTTAAACATTTTTTTGTTTATTCTTATTTTTCTTTTATTTACTATTTCAGGTACTCTCGAGTAGTGCATGCAAACTCGATCAAAGAAGCCTGAATTATTTCCTTACGAGGACGACATCGACAAACGCTTTTAGAGATTGAGTAAGTGGATTGAGAAAACTCGAGAATCACTTGAAAGACCAGACAACATGGCTGAAGAAGAACAGAAAGCACTGTGGGACTATGCTACGTCGCGGGTAACAAAAATTCAGTCAAGTATTAACAGGCCTGCTATTAATGCTAACAACTTCGAGATCAAGCCTGGTACTATAAAAATGGTGCAGAAAACTTATCAGTTTGGGGGTCTACCGAATGGCGACCCGAACGATCACATTATCATCTTTATAGAAATTTGCGATACATTCAAGTGCAATGGGGTGTCAGATGATGCTATTAGGCTGAGGTTATTTCCGTTCACTCTCAGGGATAAGGCAAAGGGTTGGCTCCATTCTCTACCACCGGGGTCAATTACCACATAGAATGATTTGGCACAGAAATTTCTGGCTGAATTCTTCCCGCCAGCAAAAACAACCAGATTGAGAACTGAAATTTCTACATTTGCACAGCAGTAAGGGGAACCTATACGAAGAATGGGAAAGATATAAAGAGTTGTTGAGAAAATGTCCACACCATGGACTACCGCAGTGGATGCAGATGAATACCTTCTACAATGGGTTAGGAGGTCATACCAGGACTAGTATCGATGCATCATCAGGGGGAGCTTTCATGTCAAAGAAATTTGAGGAAGCTTATGACTTGATTGAAACAATGGCAGCAAACAACTATCAGTAGCAGACTGATAGAATGACACAACCCAAGGTAGCAGGGATTCTGGAAGTAGATTCAATAACAGCTCTGTCAGCTCAAATCTCAGCCCTATCAAAGAAGATGGATGCCATGTCGAGCGAAAATATGCAACAGGTAGCAGTTGTGTGTGAACTATGTGTAGGGGAGCATCCAACGAACCATTGTGCTATTAATCCAGCATCAGTATAGTTCGTGGGTAGCTACAACAGACCACAAAACACGTATCAGAATATATACAATCAGGGGGCAAGGAACCATCCCAACTTCTCATGGAGCAACAATCAGAATCAAAATCAAAATCAACAGCAAGCTCCACGACCAGCATACCCCCCCCCCCCCAATTTTCAAAATCAACACCAACAGTCAGCTCCGCATCATGAGAAAAAGACAGACTTGGAGGAGCTACTTATGAAATACATAACAGGTAATGAGGCGGCAATGAAAACTCAGGCGGCTGCTATTGAAAATTTGGAAACTCAGATGGTGTGACATCTCGGATTTTTAAGAATTATAAATGAGAATTTAATAAATAAAATTCTTATTATGAGATGTTTTGAGTTTGAGTATGTGTATACGTGTCATATATTGTGAAATATGTGATTTGGTGTAAAGAGAATTTATATATTTATTGAATTAAATAAATATTTTAATTATTTATTTATTGAGTTAAATAAATTATGTGTTGATTATGGAGTAATTTAATTAAGTGTAATATATTAATTAGATATATATTTAATATTTAATTTAATTAATATATAATGATTTTATGTTATAGTTCTAATTTAATTGAGATAATTAAATTAGATGAGTAATGCGCTGAGTGTTACATGCAATTATAATTAGCCAATAATTATAATTATGTGACAATGTTTATGTGATTAATTAATGTTAATTTTTAATTAATTAAATTATAATGTTAAGATTTAATTAATTAAAGGATAACATTAAGAATATGTGTTAAATGATTTATTAAAAGAATTAAAAGAGTTTTAAAACCGTTTTCCCAAATAAGGCCCTTACATTGTTTTAAATTCGTTTTGCCAAACGGGACCTTAACTATTTAAAAACCTATTTTTTTAAATAATGAGTTTTGCCAAACAAGCCTTAGGCTTTTGATATTCAAAATTATAACTTATATATATTAAATGCAATTATGGTATTAATGGATGATTTAATAATTAGGAGTTAAATATATATTATATAGTTATACATATAATATATATGATATCAGTTTACGTTTTGTAAAAACTACGTTAATTATTATTCTAAACCTAAGTCTAAAACAAAGAAAATGCTTAGTCTGTGTTAGAGAGAAAACACAGAGAAAGATAGAGAGAAAAGAGAAGAGGAAGAGAGAGAGAAGGTAGAGGAAGAAGAAGTTTGAGAGAATCAAACACATCACCATCATCATCTTCATCTTGTTCTCCTAATCAAAGCAAAAGGGTATAATCTCTAAATTTCAATTTTTATATTATTTTTATGTTCTTCATGATTGACTCCTCTGTAAATTGAGTTATCATGAAAAGTTAGTATAAACATTAAATTCTATATGTGAATTGTGTCAATATATGCTTATAATCGATTTATATGCTTAATTAGGATGATTAATCCATGTGTGTATGTTGAACATGAGGGATTCATATTCATCAAAAAGTCTTAGTGAAATAACTTTATAATTGGCCTATTTGAAATCAAAAATTGTGATTTGATTGTGTAAATTGAGGTTAGATGTTGATAACATGTTTATAAACAAATTTAAATATATTTTGATTGGGTGTTTTGATTTAAAAATATATTTCAGTGTGTTCAATTTCGTCAAGAACACTTGTTAATGGTTTTCTTCAAATATCATGGAATGTGTTGTTTTAAACTATGTGTTTTAAGGATTAAATGTGTTGAAGCATGTTAGGAGTTTAGAAATTATGTTTTCTATTAAGTTATGAATTGTGTTGGCTGTAATTGGAACTTGGTGTGGAGAAATAAGCTAAATTAGTTTTTTTTTGCACAGTTCGCGAGCAAAATTGAACCCCTGAAGGGGGCCCTCCCCGGCGGGCCTTGCAAGGCCAACTACCCCCGCCCCCCGGCGGGGGGTATGCAGGAAATAAAACTTTGCTTTTTTGTGTATTTTGAAAAGTTAAGTTTATGTGATATTTGATGACATGTTAGCATACCTTAAAATGCTAAAATATTGATAATGAGTTATGTTAATATAATTTAATATGTAATTATAATTTGGAATAATTATAATTAAATTGAAGGTTTAATTTAAGTTATAAATTGTTAAATGAATATATTTTGATTAATTTTAAATCAAAGTAAATGTTTAACTTGAAGTATAATTTGTTTAGTTATAACTTAATATGTGATTATAATTTGGAATAATTATAATTAAGGTAAAAGTGTAATTTAGATTGTAATTTATTTAATTATAATTTAATGAGGGCATGAATAGAAATTGAGTATTCATAATCTAAGTAATGGTTTAATTTAAATATGTTTAATTATGATTTAATGCATGATGTAGTTGATTTATTATAAATTATGATTGTATAATTATAATTTGATTAAAGTGGATGTTTAATTATAATTTTGTTTAATTATAATTTAAATTAGTATGAGTATGTAATTATTAAATGATTAATCATGTGAAATATAACATGATTATGTGATGTGATTAGTTACGTGGTAATTAAGTATTAACGTATTAGTTAATTAGGAATGAGTTAACCTAGATTGGTTAACTAACGATGAGGATTAGCTATGTGATAATTAACTTATATTGTTAATTATACATATGATTTGACAGTGAGTGTCAAACGAGTAAATAGAAGAGAATTAGAAAGTATAAAGTAGAAGTTACTTAAGCGTTTGTTAAACGTCGCTATGAGACTAATAGTTGATGCGTATGGTAATACGTGTGTAAGATTGATGAAGTAGATTATTATAAGCTGTTTTTCGGTAATTAGTAATCTACAAGCCAGGCACGTTTTTCGGTTCCTATTCTCTATGTGAACTTGATGATATTATGAACTGTTTTTAAACGTATTGCAAAGAGCATGTTATGTTATATATGTTGCAAGCATGAAATGTTAAAGTCAATTTATGACTACATTGATTGATTTAAGAATGTTGATTGAGTAAGGAACTTAATCTTTATAATTGCTATGTGATTAAAGTATGTATGCCATGTTACTTTAATGTTTATGAGATGTATGTTGAGCATGTTAATTATGTGCTATGTGGTGCATGAAAACTGTTAGTTCTTGCTGAGCTGTTGAGCTCACTCTTGCAAATAACCATTTTTTCAGGTCAATGAGGCAAGGTAATGATACATGCTAGTTGAATGTTAGAGTTCAATAGTAATTCAACAAGCTTAATTATGTTTTATGAGAAATGCATTTAATATCTTGATTGTAATGTAGATCTAAAGCTGTAAAGTTGAGTTATCCGATGTATACGGATAATAATTATAATGTAAGACTTTGTATAGTCATTTCGTTGTAATGATTCAAGATTTAGATTTGAATCGAAGTTATGTAATGTAAAGGTTGAGATTCAAGGCAATAAAGAAAGAAGTTTATAAAAATTTTAAATTATTCCACATTTTTTTTATGATTTTAATATTGAATAATGATGTAAAGATATATTAAAGTTCTATTGTTAACGATTGAGAAGGAAAATATTATTGTATGAATTTTGGGGTCGTTACAGTTGGTATCGAAGCTGTAGGTTATACACCTTAGGTAAGAGTACCTTAGGCTATGACCTTAGAGAATAAGAAGTTAAGTTTAAGTTACGTATAACGAAAAGGTGATTCTTTTCACATACGTAGATGTATAGGATGAGTTAAGTCCTAGAAATATCATAAGAAGAAGATTAGAATGACAAGGAATAAAACCCTGAATAAATATTTAACTATATAAATGAATTAGAAATTCTTAAAGGAAGAGTTGTTTAATAAACAAGAAGATTTAAAGTAGAATCTTGAAGAGATTTAGACATAAGAACTAGGAGTTGTCTAACTCCAGTAATCAAGATGATGAATAACGATGAATAGACGAAGTCTATAAGATTAAAAGCATAATGAAATCATGGTATGACATGATGAAAGGTAGAGATAAGAAGTTTTAAAACAAAACGATAATGAAGGGAGATGATTATAGAATAAGATCACAGTGTGATCTTTTTAAAGTTGAAAGACAGATGGTCTTTAATGATTGAATAGGTATAGTTTGAGACTATAACGAGAAGGTACTATGATATAGTACGAGATTAACTTACGAGGAGTTATAAATGATGAGACACAGAAAGTCTGTATCGAGCATAGAATAAGAAGTTATGAGTAAGATAGAGTTAAATGGAATTTCAACTAAGGACTCATGTGGTGGCTGAGTTGTACAAATCTTTGTATGGGTAGGGTTTTGTGCTTACACTTGGTTTATGATATTGATAATCGTTGGAAGATTGGTGTCCCGCTATCGATATATATATATATATATGGTGAGAAGGTGATTCTTGTCCCATGTTTATATTTGATAGTTAGAGTCAATAGAGATTAGATTAGATGATATTAAGATTACATTAGATGATCTTAAAGTTAGGCGAGTTCTTAAAACTCATACTTATGGTAAGTTCGTGACTCATAATTGTATGTATGTTTCGAACCACTAAGCATATGGACAGTCTCTGATCAGTTCTTTGACTACGTATTGCTAGGACAAGTTCTTAAACTCATATTATTGTGGCAAGTTCCTGAACTTCCAAAGTGTGGTAGGTTCGATGAACTATACTGGGTATAGAAAGGTTATGGTATAGAAAGCATTGTTGTTGTTTAAGATTAATAAAATGATTAAGTAATGGTGGAGTAAAGATTTAATTGATGGAGAAATGTTTTATTTTCTAAATCTCCTAGCTTTGCTAGATTTTCGAAATTTATTGACTTCGTGCTGATGTTGCACTTTTGTTTTTCTTGAAAAACATTGGATCAAATGATGGAACCGATGAACTTTTAAAATACGTGCTATTATTCACATGTCTGTGCTAATTGCTTCAGCTAGACAAAAAAATGATTTTAAATCTTCAAAATGTATTTTATATGCATCATTTGATGTGGAGTACAAGCAATAATTAAGGAAGTTATCAATGCAGTTAAACCTAGTGTTGGATGTGATCGTATGATCGTCAGCCCACTATGGTATAATGTAGTATGACGACGTCATGTAATGACGAAATCCTCAATGTACCATTACTACGGTACGGTATCAGGATATTATGAAAAGATTGATTGATTTATTTTGGTTTCATTAAACGAGAAAAAAAAACTTTAATTTCCTTAGAAAAAAAAAGGATTTATTTACTTTTAGTTTCTTTAAACGAAGAATTTTTTTTTATTTGATTGAGTTGGTTAAAAAATAATATATATATATTTCGATTGATGTCCAAATATTACTAGAAGTCTATGCTACTGGATTCAGCTAGACAAATATTGAAAGATATTTATAAATTCGAGCGTTCTTGGTCAAACTATGTCAAACCAAATTATTTTGGTGCGGATTCAGATGTTAAGAAGCTGAGGTGAACAACCCTATAAAAAGGGGACATGTTATCGGAGACTATAGTTCTGAATGTAACGCATATAGTCATTACGATTTACTACGTTTGGGCCCGACGTAGGGGTACGATAGGTTGGCCACCTAGAGTACTGATGCGGTTTATAGTGTGAAGTACCGGGGGTGAGACACTATTAAACCTAAAAATAAGTTCAAGGTCTTGCGACCACTCAGTATGATTTGGAATCTTTTAAATTTCTGAGTTATTTATATCACTTCCCAATTATTAAACATTTGTGGAAGATTTTTATTATTCTGAAGGTGAATGTGGTAAAAAGAATAGACCTTAGAAAGGAGTAGTTGTAGAATGCAACAATCCAGTGAATAGAGATTAAAGTAAAATCTATGTTGATAGAATGATATATATAGATTGATAGACTTAAATTTCGGGGACGAAATTCTTAGAAGCATGGGTGAATGTGATAACCCGAATAATTATAGATGGTGAATTATGTAGTATATGAATTCTACGAGTAGAATATATAGTAATGATCCTTAGAAAGGAAATGAATGAATTAAAGAAGATTTATAATATTTGAATATGATTGTGTTTCATTGTAGGTTTTGTAATAAATCTAAACCTTGTTGAAGAGGTGAATGGAGTAAGATATATGTATAATATATATGTATAACTTTTGTTGAGATAATGTGTTGAAGTTATTCAACAATAAAATTGTGAAAGAGAATTTGTGAAAACCGAGTAAGGGAGGTTTCGTTGATTCCGAGAACGGAATCCTTATAAGGAGGGAAGGATGTGACATCCTGAATTTTTAAGAATTATAAATGAGAATTTAATAAATAAAATTCTTATTATGAGATGTTTTGAGTTTGAGTATGTGTATACGTGTCATATATTGTGAAATATGTGATTTGGTGTAAAGAGAATTTATATATTTATTGAATTAAATAAATATTTTAATTGATTTATTTATTGAGTTAAATAAATTATGTGTTGATTATGGAGTAATTTAATTAAGTGTAATATATTAATTAAATATATATTTAATATTTAATTTAATTAATATATAATAATTTTATGTTATAGTTCTAATTTAATTGAGATAATTAAATTAGATGAGTAATGCGCTGAGTGTTACATGCAATTATAATTAGCGAGTAATTATAATTATGTGACAATGTTTATGTGATTAATTGATGTCAATTTTTAATTAATTAAATTATAATGTTAAGATTTAATTAATTAAATGATAACATTAAGAATATGTGTTAAAGGATTTATTAAAAGAGTTAAAAGAGTTTTAAAATCGTTTTTCCAAACAAGGCCCTTACATTGTTTTAAATCCGTTTTGCCAAACGGGACCTTAACTATTTAAAAACTTTTTTTTTAAAATAATGAGTTTTGCCAAACAAGCCTTAGGCTTTTTGTAAGATCCCGACTTTTATGAAATAAATGTCTAATTTAATTTATGATTAATATTTTAAAGTTTTAAAATGTTAATTTGATAAATGGTCAAACGAATAATTAAATTGAATAAGTGAGTTAATAAAAGAGGAAAGGAAAAAAAAAATTGGAAGAACAGCCCATGTGGGCGGCTGAGTAATGAAGATCATAAGGGGACAAGAATTGGTGGAAGAAAAGAAAAGAGAAAAGGAAAGGAAGAAAAGAGGAAAAAAGAAGAAGAAAAAGAGGGAGAGAGAAAAGGAAAAGGAAAAGGAGGAGGAAAGAAACAAAATAAAAAGAAAGAGAGAAAAAAAAGGAGACTCTTCCACTCCCCCATTCCCTTTCGGTGGAGGAAAGGAGAAAAAGGAAGAGAGAGAGAGAGAGAGAGAAATAGAAAAAGGAAGAAGAAGAAGAAGGAAGAAGGAAAGAAAAATATGATAAAGAGGTGGCTGGTTCGGAAATCTTCAAGCAGAATTTTTCAGTAAGAATATCTCTCTATGTTAGAGTCAGAATTTGAAAAAGCTTTCTTCTACAAAGTTGTAGAGAATTAAATTTTACATGGAGAGGACATAAGATCTGTATTTTTCTGATAAAATAGCTAATTATTATGAATTATTGAAGTTTCTAAATATTGGATATTATAATTAATTTATTAGAAAAATTATTTGGGCTGAAATATTTTTACAGAATGCTTATAATATCATCTTAGAATTTTTGTAAATTTTTGATGAATTATTTAAAAGCAGAAGTAATTATTGTATTTTTAAACTATTTATAGTTAGTTTGAAAATAGAAGAAATTTATAGAAAATTCTATGAATGATGAAAAATTTTAAAACTTGGTGAAAAATCTTATAATATTATTTTATAATTTTTGGACAGTTTTGAAAAATTATTCAATAACAAAAATATTTATTGTATTTTTAAGCTATTTATGGTTAGTTTAAAAATAGAGAAAATTCATAGAAAATTCTATGAATGGTGGAAAATTATGAAATTTGCTGACAAATATAATAATAATATAATATTAATATTGATGATGTTTTTGAGATATAAAATTATGTGGAGTTAGTATTTCTATTTTTAAGCTATTAAATGATAGTTTTTATAAATACAAATAATTATAGAAAATTATTGGATAATCCGAAAAATGTGAAAATTATTTGAAAAGTTCATAATCATATTTTTTAAGTATTTTAGAAGCTACTCAGTATTTTATTCAATAATTGTCACAGTAGTTATTGCACAGTGACTCATATTATTTGATATGATATAATTAAACCAGTTGTGAGTATTGTGAGTCTATGTTAATAATTGTGAATAATGGTTCAAAGATTGAAAAGGGTGTTGATTAAAGATAAGTATGATATGCAGATATTTGTTCAATTATTTTCTTTTTACAAAAGTAAATTTGGCAGGACTTGCCGACACTCTACTTTTTCTAAAGTAGTATGGACCACAACTCTATTATTGAACAAATATTGTTAAAACGTGTACAAGTTGGTTTAATTTTTTCTATGGGACCATAAATTACACTACCAGTATTTTTTTTATATAACTCATTGGGTTATTTTGTCAAAGCTGACGTGCTAGTTGTTTCCTCGATTTTCAGTATAAATAGGTTACTCGGTTGAGTAACTAAACACACACGATGACTACATCAAAATTATAAAATTCTTTTATTATAATATTATGAGGATAATATTGTGAGTATTTCTTTTGAGTGTAAGGTTACTCCAAGTGTTGATAAAGAATGCAAGCATTGTTCAGGTTGATTACTTTCATAGAAAGTCGCATCTAGTCGCGTGCTATGGTAAGGGGTATCACTTTTTCTTAATATGGTAAAGGAATATCATTTTCTTTCATACTCCATATTATTGTAAGAGATTATTATTCGTTCTTCAGCTTATTATTAAATGGTGAAAAGTTCTAAAATGATTAGGATATCCTTAATGGTTGTGATTCATCTAATGTCTTGACCGGAATCTTTCTATTCAGTTTTAAGTTATTATGTTTGATCCGATAAATTTACATTTACTTGAACTTTATATTCTAATCGATTTTCGGGATATCGTGTTGATAATTTAGACTCTGGTTGATTAAGTTGAAGATCAATAAGATCTATTTATAACTTATTATATATCATTGTGGTGAAATTTCTCTTTGGTCTGTAGTGCAAAGATGAAATGTTGATTGGTATACAGTTGAATATCTTTGGCCTGTAGTGCAAAGATGAACTATTGATGAATATCTTTGGCTTATAGTGCAAAGATGAGCTGTTGATTTATGAATATCTTTGGCCTGTAGTGCAAAGATGAGCTGTTAATTTATGAATATCTTTGGCCTGTAGTGCAAAGATGAACTATTGATGAATATCTTTGGCCCGTAGTGCAAAGATAAATTTAGTAGCATGATTATGAACATGAACTGTGAATTGGTATAACCATAATTTTTGGTGTTTCAGGTAAAGACAGGTGATGAAAGTTCTCTTTGTCTTGGGTACAACGAAGAACTGTTGATGGGTATTACAGGAATAAAATATTGATGATGGCCTTTTAACATGGAGAAGATAATAGACATTATGGTCTATTTGACTCTTTTAATGGATTGCTGATTTCGCTGCAATTATGGTTGATAATTCTTATCATCTACCATAGGTTTTAATTCTCTGATTTACTACTGATGAATGCTATTGATAATTTAATTATCTTAGTCATGATATTCTTTACTGAGCTATGTGTGTTCACCCCTTTTTCTTCACAATTCTTTTCAAAAAATAAAAGTGTAGCTGGAACTAGCAGAGAGGACATGAGTATAAAGTGGTGTCTCGAGTTAGTCGCGATCCTCATCAAATTATAGAACAAGGTGGCATAATAGTTGTACGGAGAACTTAAAAATTTAAATGTGTGTATCGTATTCTACACGTTATTTAACAGTTGATTTTGGTGACTCAAATAGAGTGAGGTGATGTCCAAGGTTGGGCCTTGAGGGTCACAGTTGGGTATGATAGTTGTTTTAAAACTCACAAATAATTGTTGTCTTATTTGATACGATATTATTATAATTCAGGTGCGGATACCGTCGTACTATATACGACATGGTAATAGTTGTAAACATGAAGATTTGTATTTGGATTTTTATTGAGTGTATTAGTGGCGACCCAAAATAGGTTGGGTGGATTGGACCTATTTTGGGGGCGTTACACTTTTGATATTCAAAATTATAACTTATATATATTAAATGCAATTATGGTATTAATGGATGATTTAATAATTAGGAGTTAAATATATGTTATATAGTTATACATATAATATATATGATATCAATTTACGTTTTGTAAAAACTACGTTAGTTCTTATTCTAAACCTAAGTCTAAAACAAAGAAAAATGTTAGTCTCTGTTAGAGAGAAAACACAGAGAAAGATAGAGAGAAAAGAGAAGAGGAAGAGAGAAAGAAGGTAGAGGAAGAAGAAGTTTGAGAGAATCAAACACCTCACCATCATCATCTTCATCTTGTTCTCCTAATCAAAGTAAAAGGGTATAATCTCTAAATTTTAGTTTTTATATTACTTTTATGTTCTTCATGATTGAGTCCTCTGTAAATTGAGTTATCATGAAAAGTTAGTATAAACATGAAATTCTATATGTGAATTGTGTCAATATATGCTTATAATCGATTTAGATGCTTAATTAGGATGATTAATCCATGCGTGTATGTTGAACATGAGGGATTCATGTTCATCAAAAAGTCTTAGTGAAATAACTTTATAATTGGCTTATTTGAAATCAAAAATTATGATTTGATTGTGTAAATTGAGGTTAGATGTTGATAACATGTTTATAAACAAATTTAAATATGTTTTGATTGAGTGTTTTGATTTAAAAATATATTTCAGTGTTCAATTTTGTCAAGAACACTTGTTAATGGTTTTCTTCAAAAATCATGGAATAAGTTGTTTTAAATTATGTGTTTTAAGAATTAAATGTGTTGAAACATGTTAGGAGTTTAGAAATTATGTTTTCTATTAAGTTGTTATGAATTGTGTTGGCTGGAATTGGAACTTGGTGTGGATAAATAAGCCAAATTGGTTTTTCTCTGCACAGTTCACGAGCAAAAATTGAACCCCTGAAGGGGGCCCGCCCCGGCGGGCCTTGCAAGGCCAACTACCCCGCTCCGGCGGGGGGTATACAGGAAATAAAGCTTTATTTTTTTGTGTATTTTGAAAAGCTAAGTTTATGTAATATTTGATGACATGTTAGCATACCTTAAAATATTAAAATAATGATAATAAGTTATGTTAATATAATTTAATATGGAATTATAATTTGGAATAATTATAATTAAATTGAAGGTTTAATTTAAGTTATGAATTGTTAAATGAATATAGTTTGATTAATTTTATATCAAAGTAAATGTTTAACTTGAAGCATAATTTGTTTAGTTATAACTTAATATGTGATTATAATTTGGAATAATTATAATTAAGGTAAAAGTGTAATTTAGATTATAATTTAATGAGGACATGAATAGAAATTGAGTATTCATAATCTAAGTAATGTTTTAATTTAAATATGTTTAATTATGATTTAATACATGATGTAGTTGATTTATTATAAATTATGATTGTATAATTATAATTTGATTAAAGTGGATGTTTAAATTATAATTTTGTTTAATTATAATTTAAATTAGTATGAGTATGTAATTATTAATTGATTAATCATGTGAAATATAATATGATTATGTGATGTGATTAGTTACGTGGTAATTAAGTATTAACGTATTAGTTAATGAGGAATGAGTTAACCTAGATTGGTTAACTAACGATGAGGATTAGCTATGTGATAATTAACTTATATTGTTAATTATACATATAATTTGACAGTGAGTGTCAAACGAGTAAATAGAAGAGAATTAAAAAGTATAAAGTAAAAGTTACTTAAGTGTTTGCTAAACGTCGCTATGAGAATAATAGTTAATGCGTATGGTAATACGTGTGTAAGATTGATGAAGCAGATTATTATAAGCTGTTTTTCGTTAATTAGTAATCTACGAGCCAGGCAAGTCTTTCGGTTCTTATTCTCTATGTGAACTTGATGATATTATGAATTATTTTAAAACGTACTGCAAAGAGTATGTTATGTTATATATGTTGCAAGCATGAAATGTTAGAGTCAATTTATGACTACATTGATTGATTTAAGAGTGTTGATTGAGTAAGGAACTCAATCTTTATATTTGTTATGTGATTAAAGCATGTATGCCATGTTACTTTAATGTTTATGAGATGTATGTTGAGCATGTTAATTATGTGCTACGTGATGCATGAAAACTGTTAGTTCTTGCTGAGCTGTCGAGCTCACTCTTGCAAATAACCAATTTTGCAGGTCAAGGAGGCAAGGTAATGATACATGCTAGTTAAATGTTAGAGTTCAATAGTAATTCAACAAAATTACTTATGTTTAATGAGAAATGCATTTAATATCTTGATTGTAATGTAGATCCAAAGCTATAAAGTTGAGTTATCCGATGTATACGAATAATAATTGTAATGTAAGGCTTTGTATAGTCATTTTGTTGTAACGATTCATGATTTAGATTTGAATCGAAGTTATGTAATGTAAAGATTGCGATTCATGACAATAAAGAAAGAAGTTTATAAAATTTTTAAATTATTCTATATTTTTTTATGATTTAAATATCGAATAATGATGTAAAGATAGATTAAAGTTGTATTGTTAACGATCGAGAAAGAGAATATTATTGTATGAATTTTGGGGTCGTTACAGATGGGACAGATTGCAAGTTCTTTGAATAATAGACCTCAAGGAACCTTACCGAGCGACACTGAAAAGAATCCTAGGGGAGGTCATGAGCAATGTCAAGCTGTTACACTTCAGAGTGAAAAACAGTTAGTTGAGCAAAATGCAAAAAATTCGACGACAGAGAAGAATGTTGAGACAAATGTAGAGGAAACAGTTGAGGGAAATAAGGAAGGAGAAGAATCAGTGGTAAAGGAACAGGTAGTTGTCGCACCAACAATTTACCCACCACCACCCTTTTAAAAACGGATCCAGAAACAGAAACTAGAAAAGCAATTTACTAAGTTTCTAGAAGTGTTCAAAAAGTTACATATCAACATTCTGTTTTCGGAAGAATTAGAGCAGATGCCTAGCTATGCCAAGTTCATGAAGGATATCTTATCAAAGAAAAAGAAGCTAGAGGACTTTGAGACAGTGGCGTTAACCGAGGAGTGTAGCGTTATATTGCAAAAGAAGTTTCCACCCAAATTGAAAAATTCGGGCATTTTCACCATTCCTTGCACAAATAGGTAGTTTGTCCTTCAACAAATGTTTGTGTGACTTAGGTGCAAGCATAAATCTCATTCTGTTATCAGTATATACTCAGTTGTTTACTGGCACCTAGACCAACGAACATTTCTCTACAACTTGCGGATAGATCGGTGACATATCCAAGGAGAATTGTTGAAGACATTCTGGTAAAAGTTGACAAATTTATATTCCCAGCTGATTTCATCATCTTGGATTATGAAGAGGATAAGGATATTCTGATAATTCGGGCAACCATTTTTGGCAACCGATAGGACTCTCATCAATGTTCAGAAAGGAGAATTAACCATGAGGGTTCAAGACCAAGAGGTAACCTTCAATGTTTTTAAAGCCATGAACTTCCCCAAGGAAGATGTGGAGTGTTATCGCATGGATGCTGATTGAGAAAGTTGTGGGGGATGAACATGGGCGTATACTAAGTACCGATCCTTTGGAGATGACATTGATAGGGGAGTGTGAGAGTGACGATCCAGATTTGATTGAGTATCTACATTTGTTAGATGCACAGCCTAGAATTAGCAGATTCAAAATACCATTTGATCCGTTGGAAGTTGCAGGAACTTCATCAGTGTGAATGAGACCATCTCTAGAGGAACCACCTTCATTCGAACTCAAGCCTTTGCCCTAAACATCTCAGGTATGCATTTTTGGGTAATTCATCTACTTTACCTATTATTATTGCATCTGCGTTTAACGATTTGCTAGAAAGTAAGCTTTTAAGAGTTCTCCGAGAATACAAGTCTGCTATTCGATGGACCATGTAACGATCAGGAATTTTAAGCTCCTTATTAATTTTATATGTGATTTAAAATTTTTAGGAGTTAATTTTTCAAACTTATTTAAACCTTATGTGGTTATGTGCTTATGTGAATTTAATCTATGCGAAGAAATGCTAGGATTTTTTTTTTAAAGGGAATCACTAATGGTTATTTAAATTAGTAGATTAACCCTGAGACTTCTATATCAGAGTATTGATAAAAGTGTTAGTAATTATATATTCAAATTTCTTGAATATGATGTAGAGATTTAATCGTGATTAATTATTTATATTTGAGTAATTAATTGATAACGTATGAAATTATTACTGTTGTTGATTTATAATTATTATGAATAAATAATAGTTAATGAATTGGGAGTAATTAATTAGTAATGTGATGATTAATTATTATTATGAATAAATAATAATTAATGAGTAAGAGATTAATAAATATAATAATATTATATTTACTTGATTAATTATTTTATAAGAACATATGTTATATAAATGGTAGTTAACTATAAGGTGACATTTAATATGGCTATGTATATTATATATAAACTATATAGTAACCTTAATTGTATTATGTGAGGTTGATGAATTGAATGTGTACATAAGAGCATGTGACAATACATGGATGGACATTAATATGTATACACTATTACCTTATATTATATCAATAACATTATTAATTGATAAATGATTTCAATAAGTTATTATAATTATTATAATAACAGTTATTATTATAATAATACCCAATTATATTATATTTGGTATTAGTAGGAAAATGTACATAGATTATATGTTGGTATATATGTACCTATGTGATACATGATATTATTGATTTCTTATTTGTAGTAACATTGGGACTTAAATGTATTTAGAATGAATATATATAGCTTAAGTTTATACTATGTGTATATATATTATATGACTTTAGTGTTGTATTTCACTTTGCATTTTGCTGAGGATTCCTTGTCCCATATTATGTGCCCAATTGCTCCCTTATTTCTCATACACGTGAACCCACATGCTAGCTACTCTACTCTCCTCCTCAAACTCAGTAAAGCTATAGCAATAAGCAATGGGGGAGTGGGAATAATGATGAGATATACCAACTCCTCACCCACTATTTGATAACCATTAGCTAATTGCATCTCCCATTAGTTTGATTTGAGGAACAATGTCAAGAACCGGGTAAGAAATTGGCTATATATAGAGCCCTCTCCTTCTTCTTTGTTTTGCTGAGATTTTATGAAAGTATAGAATTGATAAGTGGAGCTTGTATTCTGACATTTTCAATTGAGTTAAGGGAGAGAAATATTGCAGCTAGTCCATTCCATAACAGAGGTATAATCAATTGCATTCTTGTTTTTTCAATTTCTGTAAATTTGCTAAGTTCTTGATTATTGAATTGTTCATGAATTGTTGGTAATTGAATTATGAGATATGATGTGACACCCCCAAATCCGGGTACTTCGTTTCCATATGATTTGGTGTTCACTTTCTAATATAACATACATCTACCCAATGAATAATGTAAAATAAACTACAACTTAAATTAGAATAGATAAATCTCCCTTAAAACAAGGGTTACAACCTTTTCAAGATAATCCCGGTTTACTCTAACCCTGACATGAATATAATAAAGTGCGGAAACAAAAATATAACATTCAAGTCTTATTACAATCATTCTCAATATAATAAAAAAAAACAAGTCTTCACTTGCTTTGCTTTCCCTTGCCCTTACTCGTAGACGGAGCATCAGCATTATCAACCTTAATTGAAATTGTTATTTAATGCAAGAGTGAGCAAACCACAGCTCACTGGAGTTTAACAATAACATAGACATGAAAGGATATATTTAAAAGAATCTGAACAACTTAGCTTGCTTCAATAATAAAGAATTGAATAATAATTCTCTATCAACATTGAAATTCGAATATAGAATTTATCTGAGGGTCATAAGACCTTTGAACTCTTATCCTAGGTTATAAATATTTCTATTTAAACCTTTAACAGTTAATAAGACTATGGACCTTAACTCGTACTTAGGAAAATCAACCCTTCGTACCATGTATTGTGCACAAATATCTTAACGCTATGCGTAGTAACCTCCCCTAGTAAATAGGGTTGTTCAACTCAGTAATTTGAATTCAAGTCCGCACCAAAGAAAGTTTGGTTTGGATAAGCTTACAAGGGTAATTTAGAATTCATGTTCATCAACTACGGATTAGTTGAATCAACTTCGAATAATTCATAAATAAAAGAATTATGAATTAAAATATGATTTAGAATCAACTTAAAGCATTTAAAATAATAATTGGATCTTACTTGAACAATAAGTTAAGATCATTTTAATTAAATAAACAATTGTCTAATACATAAATAGAAAGGACATTCTCAACAATGAATATATGAATTCAAGAATTTGTATATAATCAACAAGTTTAGGGTACAGAAAACTTGCATAAAATTAACGAGTTTAGGGTTTAGAAGACTTGCCTCAAGCGTAAGTTACTTAATTCAATTCACGTACTTTAATACTTCCTATACACATTCAATTATAATAATCTAAATCAGTTAACACATAACTAATTCACATAAGTGGTTAACCCTCATGGTTAACTCACTCTAATTAAATAAACAATAATAATTAACTATCACATAGTTAATCACATCACACATATACTCACATAATTAACTTAATTATGTATTTAACTAAATTATAATTAAACAATTATAATTCAAACACTTAATCAAATTATAATTACCATTTAAATTATAAATAATTATAATTTAAAATCAATTAAACTACATTCATACATTTATAATTACACAATTTATAATTAATCATGTAATTATCAATTTAATTAATAATTACTTAAACTATACCATGCATTATAATTACACAATTTATAATTAATTATGTAATATCAATTTAAAATCCACAATTAAACATGCATTTATTAATTATAATTACATAAATTAATTTAAATTAACATCTAATAAATCAACCTTTATTCATTATAATTTAATATAATTAAATAACATTTACTTTTGATTATAATTATTTAAATTATAATCATATATCACATTTAAATAATAATTCAAATCATACTTTAAGGTTTTCAAACCTCTTTTCTTTTCTAAATATAAATTTGTCAAATTTATGTTAACAACATGTTGTAGCAACTAGATACATGCTCACTGTCATAGCATAATTAAACTAGGTTCAAAATCAACACTGCACAATTAGCTAACCTTCACTGCCTAAGTACTGTGCCCGGCGCAGCTGCACAGCCAGCTGCCCTATAACCGGCGCAGCTGCGCAGGGAAAGATTCTGGGAAAGGCAGTCGGCGCAGCTGCGCTGCTTCTGGCTGTGTTACCGGCGCAGCTGCGCAGGAACACGGACAGAGGCAGACAGCAACGGCACCCTGCTTCACTATTAACCCATACAAGCCAACAATCGGCAATTTACAGTAACTTAAACATTGTAAATCATACCTATGCAATAATACATATATATAACATGCTTCTAAAACACAAAACCATCTAAACAATGATAATCACAAATTTTAAAATCTAATTTGGCCATTTTCATGAAAACTCATATTTTTCATAAAATAATTCACTGTAACTATTTTTCTCCATCAATTCGAACGTATATACATGCATTACATACGAAGTTGAAGATAGCATCCAGAAATTACTTAATAAGCATATTAACACATACCAATTGCATGAATTTCTCAATTAACATTAACCACACTAATGAAATTCCATATGAACTCATATAAACATGAATTTTCTGTTAAAAATATATTTCTACAGTAATTTTATTTTTGAAAATCCTCTTATGTCATACAATTACCACAATCAACACATGGATACAATACATATATATAAAAATTCATGATTACATAATTTCATGAAATTCACAGAAAACTAAATTTACAGAAACTCAAAACAATGAAGAACAACTGATCACAATTCTTTAAAACTATAAGATATTAATTACTTTTTTTGATGATTGGAGAAGAATACAATGACTAATTCTAGCCTTCACAAGTTTCTTCTTCCTTCTCTTCTCTAACTTCTCTGCTCTTCTTTTCTCTTTTTGTTCTTAGCTTTACAAACTAACTTCTAATCTAACGTAGTATAGATATATTATAACTGATATAATATACGTATACTAATGATATATATGTAGCTGCTAATTACTTAATATATATAATAAATACATTTATTATATAAGTTACAAAATTCAAAAATCACAATGCCTTGTTTGGCAAAACAAGGTTATTTTCAAAAATTGATTATTAATGCTAAGGCCATGTTTGGTAAACAGTTTATTTAAAAACAGCTTTTTGATAGTTAGGGCCCTGTTTGGTAGAAATAGGTTTAAAACAAATACAAGGGCCTTGTTTGGTAAAAATCATTTAAAAATTCTTTTCTTTTTATTTTAATAAATCATTTTGACACATACTTTAATGTCATATTTTAATCAATTAAATATTAATCATCTAATTTAATCAATTAAAATCTAACATCCATTAATCACATAACATTTGCCACATAATTATAATTACTCGCTAATTATAATTCATGTAACACTTCATCACATAATTAATCTAATTCAATTATCTCAATTAAATTAGAACTATAATATAACATTAATATATATACATATCAATTAAATAACATTCATTAAATTAATATGTAACACTCAATTAAATCATTACTATAAATTACTTAATCTATTTATTTACTCAATAAATAATTCACATAAATATTTATTTAATTCAATAAATATTTAAAATTAAATATAAAATCTCAATCGTTACAATCTTCCCTCCTTAAAAGGATTCTGTCCCTAGAATCACACATAAAAAAAAATCTCGTCTATTACATTCTTCCCTCCTTAAAAGGATTCTGTCCCCAGAATCAGTATATAAAGGGTTACACAAAACTAAGCAAATAAATGCGGATAAGATTTCATCATAACATCTTCGAGTTCCCACTTAGCTTCTTCAGCACTGTGGTTTCTCCAGATTACCTTAACAGAAGGTATCACTTTATTCCTAAGTACTTGTTCCTTTCTATCAATTATTTGAACATGCATTTCTTCATATGTTAAGTCTTTATCAAACTGTAAAGGTTCATATTCTATTATATGTTTATAATCATGCTTGTAAGGTCTTGACACAGAAATATGGAAGACATTATGTATATTCTCGAGCTCCGGAGGTAATGCAATCTCGTAAGCAACCTCGCCCACCTTTCGTAGTACCTCAAAAGGTCCAATGAATCGGGGACTCAGCTTCCCCTTCTTACCGAATTGAATTTTCCCCTTCCAGGGAGATACTTTCAGGAACACAAAACTTCCTGGTAAGAATTCTCGGTTCTATCGATGTAAATCGGCGTACTTCTTCTGTCTGTCTTGAGCAGCAACTAATCTCGTTCTGATCAGCTTTACAATTTCGGCGGTTTGTTGTACCAATTCTGGTCCCAACAATTGACGTTCACCGACTTCATCCCAGCACAAAGGAGTTCTGCATTTTCTACCGTATAACGCTTCGTAAGGCGGCATGCCAATACTCGCATGATGACTATTGTTGTAGGAGAACTCCACCAATGGTAGATGATCCTCCCAGCTTCCTTTGAAGTCCATCACACAAGCTCTCAGCATATCTTCAAGTGTTTGAATCGTTCTTTCGCTCTGGCCATCGGTCTGAGGATGATACGCTGTACTCATTCGCAATTGCGTTCCCATACATTCTTGCAATCGCTTCTAGAAATTAGACGTGAAATGTGGATCTCTGTCGGACACAATCGACACCGGAACACCATATCGAGAAATAATTTCCTTCACGTAGAGCTTTGCTAGTTTATCCAGGTTGTACTTGACCCTGATCGGCAGAAAGTGGGCTGACTTTGTCAGTTGATCCACTATAACCCATATCGCATCATATCCCTTCTGAGTCGTTGGAAGTCCTACCACAAAATCCATCGTGATGTGCTCCCACTTCCACTTTGGAATTTCTAACGGTTGCAGCAAACCACTTGGTCTCTGGTGTTCTGCTTTGATTTTCTGACACGTTAAGCATTTCGTAACGCATTCAGCCACGTCCCTCTTCATATTCGGCCACCAGAAATGATGCCTGAGATCCTGGTACATCTTCGTACTCCCAGGGTGAATAGAATATCTAGAACTATGAGCTTCGCTCAAAATCTCCTCTTTGACCTCTGGTACTGGCGGTACCCAGATTCTACCTTCAAATCGTAACAGTCCTTCATTATCGACCTTGAACTTGAACTCTTCGCCATCAGTTAACCTCGTCCGAATCTTTTCACATTCTTCATCATGAAGTTGTGCTTCTTTCACTTTGTCTATTAAAGTAGAACCAGTGGTTACTTGAAACAACATCTCATCCGATTCTTTCAGAAACTTCACTTCCAACTCCAATCTAGCCATTTGTTCTATTAACCGATCCTGATCAGTTAACACGTTCAGCTTCTCCCGACCTTTTCTACTCAAAGCGTCGGCAACAACGTTAGCTTACCCGGATGGTAAAGCATCTCGCAATCATAGTCTTTAATCAGTTCCAACCATCTTCTTTGGCACATGTTCAAATCCTTCTGGGTAAATATATACTTCAGACTCTTGTGACCTGTGTATATTTCACACTTCTCTTCATATAAGTAGTGCCTCCAAATCTTTAGGGAAAACACTACTGCCGCCAATTCTAGATCATGGGTCGGATACCCCTTCTCGTAATCCTTCAGCTGACGTAACGCATATGCAATGACTTTGTTGCTCTGCATCAATACACAGCCTAATCCTTTATGTGAGGCAACGCTATATACTACGAAATTCCCCGAACTATCCGGTAAAGACAATACAGGCGCAGTACTCAACCTCTTCTTCAGCTCTTGAAAACTCTCCTCACACTTCTCTGTCCAAACAAACTTAACTATTTTACGAGTCAAATTCGTCAACGGAGTTGCGATTCTAGAAAAGTCTTGAATAAATCTTCGGTAATAACCAGCCAATCCTAAGAAACTTCTCACTTCAGACGGCGTCTTCGGCTGTTCCCAACTAATTATGGCCTCAACTTTCGACGGATCTACCAAAATACCCTCCTTGTCGATCACGTGGCCAAGAAATTTCACACGTTCCAACCAGAATTCGCATTTTGAGAATTTAGCGTAAAGCTTTTCTAGTCTCAAGGCTTCTAAGGTTAGTCGTAAGTGTTCAGCATGCTCCTTCTCGGTCTTGGAATAAACCAGGATGTCATCTATGAACACTACCACGAACTTGTCCAGAAATGGCTTGAACACCCTGTTCATTAAGTCCATAAATGCAGCTGGGGCATTCGTGAGACCAAATGACATCACCAAGAACTCGTAATGACCATACCGAGTTCTAAAAGCCGTTTTCGGTATACCTTCCTTCCTCACCTTCAATTGATGATACCCGCTTCTCAAATCAATTTTCGAGAAGTATTTCGCACCCTTCAGTTGATCAAACAAGTCATCGATCCTAGGTAAAGGATACCTATTCTTGATCGTAACTTTATTCAACTCTCTATAATCAATGCAAAGACGCATCGACCCATCCTTTTTCTTCACGAATAAGACAGGCGCTCCCCACGGCGAAACGCTAGGTTGAATATACTTCTTGTCTAGCAGTTCTTGAAGTTGAACCATCAGTTCCTTCATCTCGACTGGAGCCATTCGGTACAGAGCCTTCGAAATCAGAGCAGTTCCCGGCGCTAGATCGATCACGAACTCTGTCTCCCTATCTGGCGAAAGTCCTGGCAAATCGCTTGGAAAAACTTCCACAAACTCCTTAACTACCGATATCTCCTCCACCTTCGGGCTTTCCTTATGCGAATCTACTATGTAGGCTAGATAGCCTACACAGCATTGCGTTAGAAGTTTCTTGGCTTGCATAACCGTCAGACAACTCGCTTGCCTAGGCGATTTGCTACCATAGAACACCAACTTCGACGGGGTCGTAAGGTTTACCGACTTCTTCTGACAGTCGATTACCGCCCCATGGTTGAACAACCAATCTATACCTAGTATGACGTCGAATTCCCCAAGTTTTATCGGAATCAAATCTACTCTAAGCTCCTAACCCTTAATGTCCAATCTACAGTTCTTATAAACACTCCTAACAGGAATAACCTCCCTATTCGCAATCTCTATGTTCAAAGGGTAAATTAACTCCTCTACAGGTAAGTCTAGGGTTCTAGCAAAATCATCAGATATGAATGAGCAAGTAGCACCCGAATCAAATAATACATATGCATTTATACTATTGATCGGAATAATACCTGACACCACATCTTTTGATTACACAGCATCCTGCACCGTCATATTGAATGTCCGTGCAGTGGGTCGAACAGCTTGCAATGGTGCAGCGATAGTAACGGTACTGCCTCTTCCATTCCCTCCGCTCCCTGTTGACCCTGCCGTCAGCTTCTTCGGGCAATTGCGAGCCATGTGATCTTTGGATCCACATGTAAAGCAAGCTCCCTTCTTCGGTTTTGGGCAATTAGGCGCGATGTCGCCTTCCTGACCACAGTTGAAGCACACCCGCTTCCCCTTCATGCACACGCCAGTGTGATTCTTACCGCATGTAGCACATGCTTCGAACTTCCTCTTCTGCTGGCTTCCTTGCTGACTCCCAGCAGAGGTATTATCAAACCACTTCCTCTTCTGGTTCACAGTGCTGCTACCCCCAGACTTGGTTTCTACCTCATTCTTCTTCTTCTTATCCTAGTTGAACTTCGTTACCGCTTCGCTTCCTCCCTCAGCAAGTATGGCCTTCTCCAGCACCGCTGTAAAGGTATTCAGTTGGAACATGGAAACCTTGCTGTAGAGCCAGGGCTTTAGTCCCCGCTCAAACCTTCTCGCCTTCCTAGCGTCAGTGCTGACCTGGTATGTAGCAAACCTGGCCAACTCGTTAAACTTAGCGGCATACTCAGACACCGTCATCCCTCCTTGCTTAAGTTCTAGGAACTGGACCTCCATCTGGTCCTGCGAACTCACTGGAAAATACATCTCGTAGAACATTTCCTTGAAACGTTCCCACGTGATGACTCCCTCTCCCTCTTGAGTCTTGTTAGCCTGCCACCAAAAGCTAGCATCCGACTTCAACATGAAAGCCGCAAACATTGTCTTTTGGTCTTCTCCTACCCTAGCCACGTCAAATACCTTCTCTATTTCCATAACCCATGTCTGAGCTTCAATAGGGTTAGTCGATCCTTTGAACTCAGGCGGTCCTACTGCCTTGAATTCCTTGAAAGTAGTATCATGCACCTGCGGCTGATTCACAAGAGCTCCTGTCAACAGGTTCACCAGCTGCTGAACCGAATTGGGATTCGTTCCCTCGTTATTGTTGTTGTTCGTCGAACCCTCGGGATTTTGACGTGTTACTCTTCTTCTAGGAGGCATTTTCTGTTAAGAAAATAGTATTATTAGACCCTTTATTCAATTATTAAGTACTCCAGTTCATACTTAAACGTTTAAACAATTCATTGCACATAGAACACATAGCACGTCAATAAACTTCTTTTATTCATTAGTCGTAGTTTAAAAACATCAATCAGATAGTATTTCTGCCATTTACATCACCCTTCCTGAACTGGAAAGTTGCAGGATTATATTATTAACTCATCCCATTCTTATCTCAAATTATGGAATTTACTTTATTTAATACAAAAAGCAATACATAAATAAAAACTCTACTACTACTGCTACTGCAACTACTACTATTACTGCTACTGCTGCTACTACCTAGGCATATTAATACGTCGCACAGCCTCTCTACATTCCTCTTCCATTACCCGAAATGCCGTTCTTCGGTCCACCACATACCACGGTAAACCTTGGAACTGAGCTGGGTAGTAGAAAATACGGTCCTGAGCTCTCTCTATCGCTGTATGAAATGCATATTCTGTTTCCCTCAGCTTGGCCCTCTTGGCTTCAGCTTCATCTTCAGCTCGATCAGCTCGTTGATTAGCCCTCAAGCTTGACTCCTCAGCTCTGGCACGCTTCCTCGACTCTTCCTGGATGTCTTGCTTTAGCTTTGCCAATTCAAAACGAGAAACATCTCTTTCAACCTCCACATGTATCAGGTTCCACTGTGCATCTCCCAGGTCACTTGCCATTTCCTCGATCGTCTCATCTCGTTGCTGGATAGTCTCCTCGAGATCTTCTACTCGTCCATGAAGCTCCATGTTGCTATCGTAGACTGCCTCGTACATCTCAGCACTAGTAGAGCGAGGTGGGAATTCCTCTTCGGGATCCTCTTCCTCCTCTTTAGACTCGTCCTCGTCCTCATCCTCTAGAATAGGTGTCAGCTCACGCTCCCGACCAGCTACAGTGATCACTGGAGATGGCTCTCTCCTAACCAGCTGCTCCCAGACAATATGTATGTCATGGGGCTCTTCCTCTCTAGGAACCTGAGGTACATCCTCTCTAGCATGACTAGGTTCTCCCACGTTCAACATCCTGACAAAAGAATTTAAAAATTCAATATTACGTGATAACGAATCGTCACTCTTCGAATACTATAATGTAAACACGTAGCACATAAGGTAGTTTATTATCTTTACCTATCACCCCTATCTTTTTGATCTTACCTATAAGGCTACTAACCTAAGGTTTTTCCCCACCTAAGGTTTCATAACCTATAGCTTTGATACCAACCTGTGACACCCCCAAATCCGGGTACTTCGTTTCCATATGATTTGGTGTTCACTTTCTAATATAACATACATCTACCCAATGAATAATGTAAAATAAACTACAACTTAAATTAGAATAGATAAATCTTCCTTAAAACAAGGGTTACAACCTTTTCAAGATAATCCCGGTTTACTCTAACCCTTACATGAATATAATAAAGTGCGGAAACAAAAACATAACATTCAAGTCTTATTACAATCATTCTCAATATAATAAAAAAAACAAGTCTTCACTTGCTTTGCTTTCCCTTGCCCTTACTCGTAGACGGAGCATCAGCGTTATCAACCTTAACTGAAATTGTTATTTAATGCAAGAGTGAGCAAACCACAGCTCACTGGAGTTTAACAATAACATAGACATGAAAGGATATATTTAAAAGAATCTGAACAACTTAGCTTGCTTCAATAATAAAGAATTGAATAATAATTCTCTATCAACATTAAAATTCGAATATAGAATTTATCTGAGGGTCATAAGACCTTTGAACTCTTATCCTAGGTTATAAATATTTCTATTTAAACCTTTAACAGTCAATAAGACTACGGACCTTAACTCGTACTTAGGAGAATCAACCCTTCGTACCATGTATTGTGCACAAACATCTTAACGCTATGCGTAGTAACCTCCCCTAGTAAATAGGGTAGTTCAACTCAGTAATTTAAATTCAAGTCCGCACCAAAGAAAGTTTGGTTTGGATAAGCTTACAAGGGTAATTTAGAATTCATGTTCATCAACTAAGGATTAGTTGAATCAACTTCGAATAATTCATAAATAAAAGAATTATGAATTAAAATATGATTTAGAATCAACTTAAAGCATTTAAAATAATAATTGGATCTTACTTGAACAATAAGTTAAGATCATTTCAATTAAATAAACAATTGTCTAATACATAAATAGAAAGGACATTCTCAACAATGAATATATGAATTCAAGAATTTGTATATAATCAACAAGTTTATGGTACAGAAAACTTGCATAAAATTAACGAGTTTAGGGTTTAGAAGACTTGCCTCAAGCGCAAGCTACTTAATTCCGTTCACGTACTTTAATACTTCCTATACACATTCAATTATAATAATCTAAATCAGTTAACACATAACTAATTCACATAAGTGGTTAACCCTCATGGTTAACTCACTCTAATTAAATAAACAATAATAATTAACTATCACATAGTTAATCACATCACACATATACTCACATAATTAACTTAATTATGTATTTAACTAAATTATAATTAAACAATTATAATTCAAACATTTAATCAAATTATAATTACCATTTAAATTATAAATAATTATAATTTAAAATCAATTAAACTACATTCATACATTTATAATTACACAATTTATAATTAATCATGTAATTATCAATTTAATTAATAATTACTTAAACTATACCATGCATTATAATTACACAATTTATAATTAATTATGTAATTATCAATTTAAAATCCACAATTAAACATGCATTTATTAAATTATAATTTAAATTAACATCTAATAAATCAACCTTTATTCATTATAATTAATTATAATTAAATAAACATTTACTTTTGATTATAATTATTTAAATTATAATCATATATCACATTTAAATAATAATTCAAATCATACTTTAAGGTTTTCAAACCTCTTTTCTTTTCTAAATATAAATTTGTCAAATTTATGTTAACAACATGTTGTAGCAACTAGATACATGCTCACTGTCATAGCATAATTAAACTAGGTTCAAAATCAACACTGCACAATTAGCTAACCTTCACTGCCTAAGTACTGTGCCCGGCGCAGCTGCACAGCCAGCTGCCCTATAACCGGCGCAGCTGCGCAGGGAAAGATTCTGGGAAAGGCAGTCGGCGCAGCTGAGCTGCTTCTGGCTGTGTTACCGGCGCAGCTGCGCAGGAACACGGACAGAGGCAGACAGCAACGGCACCCTGCTTCACTATTAACCCATACAAGCCAACAATCGGCAATTTACAGTAACTTAAACATTGTAAATCATACCTATGCAATAATACATATATATAGCATGCTTCTAAAACACAAAACCATCTAAACAATGATAATCACAAATTTTAAAATCTAATTTGGCCATTTTTATGAAAACTCATATTTTTCATAAAATAATTCACTGTAACTATTTTTCTCCATCAATTCGAACGTATATACATGCATTACATACGAAGTTGAAGATAGCATCCAGAAATTACTTAATAAGCATATTAACACATACCAATTGCATGAATTTCTCAATTAACATTAACCACACTAATGAAATTCCATATGAACTCATATAAACATGAATTTTCTGTTAAAAATAAATTTCTACAGTAATTTGATTTTTGAAAATCCTCTTATGTCATACAATTACCACAATCAACACATGGATACAATACATATATATAAAATTCATGATTACATAATTTCATGAAATTCACAGAAAACTAAATTTACAGAAACTCAAAACAAGAACAACTGATCACAATTCTTTAAAATTATAAGATATTAATTACCTTTTTGATGATTGGAGAAGAATACAATGACTAATTCTAGCCTTCACAAGTTTCTTCTTCCTTCTCTTCTCTAACTTCTCTGCTCTTCTTTTCTCTTTTTGTTCTTAGCTTTACAAACTAACTTCTAATCTAACGTAGTATAGATATATTATAACTGATATAATATACGTATACTAATGATATATATGTAACTGCTAATTACTTAATATATATAATAAATACATTTATTATATAAGTTACAAAATTCAAAAACCACAATGCCTTGTTTGGTAAAACAAGGATATTTTCAAAAATTGATTATTAATGCTAAGGCCATGTTTGGTAAACAATTTATTTAAAAACAGCTTTTTGATAGTTAGGGCCCTGTTTGGTAGAAATAGGTTTAAAACAAATACAAGGGCCTTGTTTGGTAAAAATCATTTAAAAATTCTTTTCCTTTTATTTTAATAAATCATTTTGACACATACTTTATTGTCATATTTTAATCAATTAAATATTAATCATCTAATTTAATCAATTAAAATCTAACATCCATTAATCACATAAAATTTACCACATAATTATAATTACTCGCTAATTATAATTCATATAACACTTCATCACATAATTCATCTAATTCAATTATCTCAATTAAATTAGAACTATAATATAACATTAATATATATACATATCAATTAAACAACATTCATTAAATTAATATGTAACACTCAATTAAATCATTACCATAAATTACTTAATCTATTTATTTACTCAATAAATAATTCACATAAATATTTATTTAATTCAATAAATATTTAAAATTAAATATAAAATCTCAATCGTTACATATGAGTATTAAAGTGTTATATGATGATATAAACTTGTTGAAACTGTTATATGAATATTTGAAGAGATTTTTTAAATTGTTTGCTGAGATGGGCTGAAGGAACTGCCGAAGCAGTTCAGTCTTGGCTGGATCAGGAGCCGGCGCAGCTGCGCCGGGTTTATGCCTGGTAGCAGCGCAGCTGCGCAGGCCCTGCAATCCAGTTTTTGTTTTCTGCTTCTGTTAAGCTGCTGTGATAACAGTTGGTATTAATTTGGACATGCATGCAAGTTAGTTTAACTCATATATATATATATATATATATATTTGTTCCTTGATGTCTACATACAAAATTTTGACCATGTAGTACATGTTATGGAAAAAAAGCTTTATAGTTTTATAAATGAACCTAGACTAGTTAAAGTGGACTTTGTCGTAAACTTAGCATATGTACATTCTGATTTTTGCAAGCATGTTAGTGTGGTTTGGAAATGCATGAATAATCCATTGAATTGTGTTTATATGACTTGTAATGAAGCATTAGCATGTTGAACTCATTAGTGAACGTTACTAACAACATAAGCTTTAAATGTGAACTGTGACGTATACGTAGTATGTATGAATTCTGATTTCATGGTCATGATTGTGTATTCTATAAACATGAGACCTAAGTCTAATATGATAGAACACACTAGCATACTTGATCGTAAGTTAAGACTTTCAAAGGAGAAACTTAAGACTTTCAAAGTAAACTTAACCAAGACTCGTGTCTTTAGATTGTGACCACTTAAATACATGTATGTGACTTATTATATGCATGCTAATACATGTGAGTAATGGTTACGAGATGCTTTACATGTACCGTGTTGTCTTTTTGACTTAGTGTACTTTGCAAATAGGAACTTAGAATGTGGAAGCTAACTAGCAATGATTACCATGTGAATTATATTATGATCATGCAAGCATGTTTATTAGGATGTCATTATGCCTATAGACATA